>OY282508.1:41626878-42226878 GCA_958295605.1 Ajuga chamaepitys
AACTCTATAGAATCATACGCAGCGCCATTGTTTGTTAATTCATTATATTGTACCTACATGTATCATAAGTGGTGCAACGAACCCATATTAATCCACTTCCGGTGTTGGGGAACGGGAGGGTCGCCCATCGATATATTCACCAGAAATAGGTTATTCGCATTAATCACAGGGGCTCTAACGTCGTCCTCACCAAAATGGAGTGACCACAGTTTATAAGCCTGCCACAGAAATAACATCAGCAGCAACTCACAAGTATATAAAAGAAAATCTGCAGGTTTGTACCATGCTCATGATTGTAAATTGAATTTTACTAGTAGTAAAGTTGATTTATATTTTCTAATGGTACCTTGTGAATGATATGATTAGAAGATTTGATTCTGCTTATTATTTCTGTTTATCTTTTAGAATATTTGTTTTGATTTGTTACCCTTTCTTTATTAGGTAGTATTCTAATTTCATTAGGATTTCAGATTTAGTCTACTGCAATAAATAGGTGTTTATTATTGTGTTAGGTAGTAGATTTTTTATATAAAATAAAAAAAACAGGGTTTTATTCCCTTTTTGTATCCCCTTTTGGCATTCTTAAAATAAATGGGTTTAGGTTGTATGTGTCATTGTTCTTTTCTATGATTTGTATATGTCATTGTTATTTTCTATGCTTCTGCATGCATCACCTTCTAATACTCGAATTTAGTTGTTTTTTAAATCGAAACTTGCAATTCTGACCGGATGATTACACGTGTACAACATATGACCACATTAAATTGAGTTTTTCACTTTTACGACATTGCAAGTGACATGGGCATGGAGACCACAAATTAATCAAAAAATAAAAATAAACTCTAATTAGACGCGACCATGTGTTATATGCGTGCAACAATTTAAAAAACAAAAAATAATTTCAGCTAAAAAGTGACAAAATAAAAAAAAAAGTAGCAATAATAATAATAATAATAATAATAATAATAATAATAATAATAATAATAATAATAATAATAATAATAATAAAAGACTAGCTAGTTTTTAGATCACAAATAAATTACAGAATAAGTGTTAGCAATTTCCTCAATTCAATACTTGCAAGCATGCAATTACCTACATTCTAACAAGAACCCTTAACAACCTCATTTCTACCAATGGCTACACGATTGTATGCATTCTCTTTTTATCAAATGATTAATTTTAGCTTATATTCAGAATGTCAAGTTTATGACTATGATATACATCAATCTATACTCTATTACAAAAGTACGAATATTTTATATCGTTTATTTTATATTATGTCTATTGCCCACTCCCCATTGTATTAAGTTTCGAAAGTTGCCGTATGATTTTGTTAATAAAGATTAGCATCTTACAATGTAGAAAATATTCTTTTTCAAAAAAAAAAAAAAAAAAAAAATTAGTTCTTAGCTTAACATTTGACGTAGTCTGCTAAGATAAATAAAGATTAGCATCTTACAATGTTATATACTTTAGCACCAATTATTAATAAACTAATATCATTGCGCAATCTCATGCTAATATTACTAAATACAAAATATAATATATGTGACTTCTGGCATTGCTTCGCCTTATACGAATATGTAATTGCATTAGTATATTATTGAAATATCACAAATATACAATTATCACATAACCAGTGTCATGCAATATATTTTATACTCCCTACGTCCCGCCTAATTCTGCATATTTTCTCTTTTGCCCCGTCCCACATAATTTTGCACACCCTTAAAAAATAAAAGAAATCTCTCTCACAATCTTCATCCTCAATCTCCATATTTGGAAAAGTCAACTAAAAAGCAAAAATAACTTTTTCTTCAACTGTGCAAAGTTAGGCAGGACGGAGGTAGTATCAAATTTTACCTATTATAATACAACATTTCGTACAAGTCATATCTAATATATTTTATTCATTATTTATTTTAATTTTCATTATTATACATATTTACCTTTATATTTTAATAATAATTTAATAAAAAAATTATTACCCGTACATCGCACGGGTGGAAAACTAGTAGAATTAAAAAGATTTTCAATGATATAATAGAAGCATATATATAAATAAAATATATTTTAGATACTTTTAATTATTAAAAGTAGGGATTATACAAGTTATATATTTCATTTTATCTTATCTATACCACAAAAGCTTGTAATATAGATGTTAATTATGTGGAAGAAAATTTTATATTATTTGATACAAAAGTTTCAAAATCAAATCAAATGAGTTTTTACATTTAAAATACAATATACAAAAATATGATTCTTTCATTTTTTCTTATATCAAAAAGTGAATTATTTTTTCGTAACTACAATGAAAAGAAAGGTGAAATTATCAAATAAAGTAAGTAAATTTTTTTAAAGTTAAATAAAAACAGTAAGGGCTCCGGTACGATACATGGGTATATTATGTGTTTTATGGAACTTATTCAGTTGTAGTACACCTGGTAGTATCCCCACCTTTTGAATTGTACCATAAATATACGTTTGGAAAATGAATGCTTAATGGCTTCTGTTTTTTTAAAACATGTGTCATATATAGTAGTGGTATAATAGGCCCGGTCCAATGGGTTGGGTCATATAAATCTAGGTCAGAAGTATTATTTGGTCAGATAAGTTCAACCCGATACTCTTATTATATTATAAGGGAATACGCTACGCCGACTAATTTTATGCTCAATCAAATTTTAGTCTGGTTCGATTTAACTCGACCCGAAATATAATAGTGGCTCGATGAATTAGATTCGAACAGACTGGGTCGCCCAAATTACCACCTCTAATCATATAACACACATTAGAGAGTGGTCTGCATAGAGTAGGATAGGATTCCCATGCATTATATAAGGTAAGACACTACTGCGCTATGTGACATGAATCCCCCTTTACTATTAAAGAGAGAGGCGACATATATGTTTTTGGTTACGTGTCAGGATTATGTGCCTTCTTGCAGAAATCCATGTGTCCACTTCATGCATAACGTTAGAAAATAAACTGTTTTTTTTTTAAATGTCAATTATATCCCTTTTGCCATGTGTTTTACAAATATATTTTTAATTTTTAATATTTTTATTTTTATTAATTCCCATCAAGCAGTCCACGTGTCCACCTCCTATGTACACTCATTTGTATAATTGTTAATGCAATAAAATTTGAAAATTTTCCCTTATCCGAAAATTATTACAAACAAAACTAACTCAATCTGCTTTTTGCATGAAACACGTGTCCTCCTCAAATTTTAAGATTACCACATTCTGAGATGAGTATAAAACCTTCCTTCCACAAAATTCTATAGTACAATTAACTTTTTGCAGGCGTGTTCCAAACATCTAATCAAATAATAGTCAAAATATTAACTTTATCACTACTCGCCAACTATGCTTCCTTTTATCAACATGATTCGTGATCTTAAACCTGGTGGTACCTCATGGGTTCTTCACGTTCGTCTGGCCCCGCTGCTACGAAATTCCTGTATTCAAAAAGCCCTTAGAAGTTTCAAGTATTGAGTGTGTTTTCCAAGACAAGGACGTATGTTTTTTTTTAATATTATTTAATTTTTTTCCATCTGTTATTCTACGTTGTATTAAATTTTGTTGTATGTTTGTCCTACTATATCTTATACTTTAAAATTTTGTTAGGGTGATCGTATACATGCTTCTATAAGAAGGAATGTGATGGAATACTTTGACAGGCCTACCGAAGGATCCATTTATCTTCTCAAGGACTTCATTGTTGGTGAAAATAGACAAAAGTTCCACACTACGAACAATGACTATCTAATCTTTTTTTTCCGACGCACAAAAATCACTAAAATATATGGCTCTGATTTTCCCCTAAAAATGTTTCATTTTAAATCTTTTGGTCAGTTCACAGAAAATATCGAAATATCACAGAAATATCTTTTTGGTATGAAAATTGTAGTTTTCTGATTTGTTAATAATGGCATTTCATCAGCATCATTTTCTCTATCATTTCTTTTTTCCCACTATTAAATGCTTACGTTTTACTTTACCTGTTTGAGCAGATGTTATAGGAAAGATGATTTCATGTAACCTTCCACCTGTGCAAACAAAAAACGGAAAGAAGTTAGAGTTCAAGCTCCAAGATTTAGAGTATAATGATTATGCTATTTCTGTTTTTTCATATATAATGCATCCAATCATCTTCTTTTCCATACATTTCAATTTTACCATAAATAGTTCATACATTTAATATTCTTCACGAAAAAATTTAATTTAATTATGCAATACATTTTTCTCTTCCTTTTTTCCATTTTTATTAACCTAATTGTTTCCAAAATTCATTCTAGAAACAATGTTATGACATGCACTTTGTGGGACAAGTACATCGAGGATCTGTTGTCTTCTGTTGATGTCAACTCTGCAAAAAATACAGTCATAATCATTCAGTTCTGCCGAATTTCTCTATATGAAGGTTCAAATTTTCCAACCTCACAAGTCTGATGTAATATGCTTACAAATTATCTAACTTATATTAAATTTTAAAAATGCTATTCCCCTGTACTTTTTTCTCCAGATGATCTCAGATTTACTAATTCATATCATGTCACCAAGATAATAGTTAATGGAGATGCACCTGAATTTACTGAATTTCATCATAAGTAAGATTTACATTTACTATTTAGTCAGTGTTTTTTAAATTTTCAGAAAACATAAATATTCACGTAATTATTCACTTACTTTTGTCTATTGCACACCCAGACTTCTTGAATCTGGAACTCAGAAAACCTCCGTAACAACTATTCCCAGTAAGCAAATGTTGACTATTCTCGATTTCAAGAATCAAGCTGTTGTTGTAAAGAATCTAGCTGAAATATGTAGTTTGAATGATGTTAGAATATAGAAGCAGTAAAATTATACTATATAATAAAGTAACATTTTTCATTTTATAAGAAATTTAAAGATTTTGCACTTACAGAATGCTGTCTATTGGGTTGCTGCGACAATCGTAGATGTTGAGAGTGTAAGAAACTGGTGTTACCTAGCCTGTAGAAAATGTTCAAAGAAGCTTCAGTTATCATCCACCATTTTACTATGTCTCAAATGTGGTGTAAACCAACATAATGGTATCTACAGGTAGAGATATAGATTTAATATCTTATAATTTAGTCAAATATCATAACTAAACTAAGTAAATATGGAACGCTTAAAAAATTTCCTATACAATTTTTATAAGTTGTCTCATTCACAGGTTCAAGTTAGATGTCACAGTAGTTGATGAAACAGGGAACGCAGTATTTACTCTTTGGGATAGTGAATGCAGTGAATTGGTAGGCTCTACTGCTAATGAGTTGATGAATGAAGTGGACATTTTAACTATCTACTAATTATACATGATATCTTCAGATTTTTTTCAAATCAATCATCTTTACAATGATTTACACTTTCTTACCATTGTAGGCCGGTGCTGACGAACGCCTCCCTTTACGCATCATCGACGCATTGACTGACAGAATTGGACTGTTTAAAATACAGATAAAGCAAAATAACCCGACATACTACTCAAATGCCTACAATGTTGTAAAGATGACTACAGATGAAAGAATATTTTCTATCTATCAGGATATGTATCTTAAGAAAAAGGTTTGTATAATTCTTTATTTTATTTTATATATAATAAAATATTTTTTAGCATCATTCATTTTATTTCTCACTTTAAAAATTAATTTTTAATAATTATTTACAGGGGACAGAAATAAGTTGCAATGTTGTTCCCAATGCAATTGAAGCTGACAATACTGGTCCAAATGCAATTGAACCTGTTGAATACGAAACAAATCTAACCAAATCACTGGAACTTGATGATGAAATTGAAGAATATCCGACAGACAAATCATCATTGCCAGATGAATCAACCAGTGTTGGTGCTCCAAGAAGAAACGATGTATCATCAAGAAAGAGAAATGAAATTCTGGATCCATAAATAATTTCTGCATTTACCTAAGTTTTAATTCTGTGTTTTAGAACATGCTAAACAATGTTTAATTATAGTTTTGTTTTAAATTACGTTATTCCCAAATACTTCTGTTGATTTTCAAATGAAATATTAATCTACCATCATTTAGATTCATTTGCACCTCTACTAAACATGTCCTAAACGTTATATGTGTTTAAACTTAAAATATTATACAAAACATCAGCTTCACACTAACTATCAATAACATTTACTATAAATGTCCATAACCTTATACCTGTTTAAATTTAAAATAATATACAAAAAATCAACTTCACAATTACTCTATCAATAACATCTAATGCCATAAACAGTTAAGTGAGCATATCATACAAAAAGCCCACATTGAATAATTTATACTATTATTTAGTTACTGAAAATTGGGAGTACACATATTTGCTATAATAGTGATGTATCTTTCACACTAAAGTGGTTGTTCAAAGTATGTTCAATTGAAAAAATAAATAGTTAAAATTATATTAGTCATTTGCAACTTTACTAAATATGTCCACAAATTTATATGTGTTTAAAATTCCTGTAAACACTTTACCACTATTATTGAAAGCTCATATATTCTTTGAATATACACTATTTATATTTATATACAATAAAATTTTAACTTAAATCTGATTAAAATTTTACCATTACTATAAATTAATCTTTTTCTCAGCTTTCCGTGTACAAAGTTTATGAAACTACACAAATTCAAATTTCTGCACTTCCAGTTATTTGCATGAATCAAAATTGAACATTACTCTCTTGATAACACCTACATTCATAAATACATCAATTAATCATAACTAATTGTAATAAACGCTAAATTGTACACATACTTTACATTATCTACAAAGCTAAATATTTTATAATATTATTTAGTTACTTAAAATGGGACCTCCACATATTTGAATGTCACATTTTCATATAAAAAGTAAATAATTAAAATAATAATAGTTATTTATATGTACAGTTGTTTTGCAAAATTCACTTACGTAAAATTTGTCACATCTTAGATAATGCATGTATTTTTTCAAATGCACATTAAACTCTTCATATCACCTACATTCATATACAAAACAAAAAAAAATTAAAATAACAAATAAAACTTAACTTCTACATTTTGAAATATTAAAAAAAATTCTCAAAACGAAATCACAACAACATAAATGTAACAAAACATATATGATATTGCTCATACCAATACTTTAGCATTGTGGTTATGAATACTTAACTTACTGAAACTTCTCCACTTCTCAGATTTAGGAGCTCAATTTTACAAATTGATCAACAGATAGAACCTACATAGAAAAATAAATAAATTAATATTAATATATTAATTCAGCAGTAAATTTGGTAATAATACTCCCTCCGTCCCGCTTAAAGCTGCCGACTTGCCTTTTCGGTCCGTCCCAACTAAAGTTGTCACCCCAAAAAAGGAAACTAATCCTACAATCCTCACCCTCAAAATCTCAACTACTCAATCTCTACCTTTAAAAAAGTCAAATAACTGTTTTTTCTTAACATCCGTGCCCGGTCAAAGTGGAACCTTTAACCGGGACGGAGGGAGTATTAACTATGTTATGAAGTAATTTAATATATTATTATTACTCATAATATATCACTATGTCTTTAGAATAATACACATCAAATATTGATCATTTCATAACGTCATATTTAATCTACATAAACTAAACAAAAATTTATGCATTATTCTATATAAACTTATATGTTAATTTGTAAAAAGTCTCAACATCTTTTTTTTTTTCAAATAATGAATTTAAACAACACTAAAAACAGGTTGAATAAATATAAAAACCATAGAAATAGAATACATCACACGTCCATTTTAAATTGTTCCACTATGTCCACTAATAAACATGGTGGTTTCTACAACTGCTATCTGAAATATTTTAATTTCTTTTTTCTGAAAAATATTTTACATGCTATAAAACCATCACGTCAGTAATCATTTTCATTATTCATATCTACAAATCTTAAACTCTTCTACGCACACCACCATCACAGTGTCAAATTTTTTCAAAATATACTATAACAGTGAAGATGAACAGTACCTTCACATTGCTCAGAAATGTTGTTCCAGTTGAGACATCATACATTTTGTTTGTGCGACTGGTACAATGTTACCGCATATCATCACCGACTGATCCAAATGTCGCTCTCAGTATCCACTGCATTTTGGAAGACACAGAGGTTAGTTCTTTTGTGATATTATATCTTACGACCTATTCGAAAATTAAAATGCAAAAATTGAATGGTTAAAAATATTTTGAATCTTATTTCAGGGAACTAGGATTCATGCAACAATAGAGGGAAATGCACTAAATAACATTCAGATCCAACCAACTGAAGGAACAATCTACGGAATCAGACGTTTCATAGTTGTGGAGGACACCCGAATGTATAGGACGACCACCCACGCATTCAGAGTTTTGTACACTGCTAACACAATAATGACAGAAATATTTCCAGCACAACAACTGTCCCTATACGATCAGGTTTACACAACTCGATCATTTTCATATGAAACCATTATACAAAAAACAAAAAATAACTAATGAATTTTATTGTTTGAAATTTGTTTTCCATTTTCCCCTAAAGGCACCCAGAATCCCTGTTCCAGCAAATATACTGAATATTCAGTCACTACGAAAATGGTGCTTTGTGTCTTACATTGACTGTACCAGTTGGCTAAATAACAATAGCCAATTCATAGTTTGCAACAAGTGTGGACCAAGGCATAGACCAGGCTTTTTCAGGTAAATTTATAACTATTTAAATTTAAAATTCATAAATGCACCATGTATTATGTATCAAATAATTGTATAAAATAAATTTCTTAATATGGCAAAAGTTGTGATTAAGGTCGTTGATGAAGCTGGAAATGAGACACTTACATATTGGGAGAGAGAAGCTGCAGAGCTAATCAAAACTTAATTTTTATTCAATTTCATACTAAATTAGACCTATGTTACTCTTAGCGTATATGTGATTAGTACATCTGTTCTAGAATAGGGCAATCTTACTATGTATTTGACACTATCTTTTATGATTATCAATATTTAGTTTTCACTTATCTTTTAAATTATATTTCCATTTGTATCAAATTTTAAGACATCAGTACATGTCAATTTGTATTCCTCAGTTTACACCTACATTTATCTAAACAAACTGTGGATATTTCTTCACATTCAAACACCAAATATGAAATGATTATAAATTAACAAGGGAAAAAGTAATACTTCTAAAATAATTATCATACTACAAATAACAGCATCCTACGGATGACAACATACTCTCAATTGTCGATGCAGATACCGTACTATTATTATCATTGTACAAATAATAAATATAAAAATTATCAATTATTAACTACATATTTAAAGTTGCTTAAGTAATATGATTTACCTTTGAGTGGATGCTTCTGTACTTTATTTTTCAAAGAAATGGTGATTGTGATATTTGTAAACTCCAAATTAATCTTCATTTCCGGTACCTGATAATTTCATGTTCTATATATATATATATATAATTATATATAAATATATAAATGTCAAGAATAATAATAAATATACATATTGATCTATAAATATATAATATTTTAACCGAAAAATTAACATATTAAAACATACATTCTTATTTTGTAGCATTAAAATAAAATAATTCAATACCTATAAACAATTTTTAATAAAATACGTTATTACTAAACCATTTTCATCCAAGTTTTTAAACATTACAAGTGCGCACGACCTAATTTATTCACAAATCTCAATTTTCTACAACGTCCGTTTCTAAAAATAAAAATGATAAAGTTAATTCAATTAAATTATTTAAATTTTTTTTAAATATATAAAATTTTCTATAACCATTTCCAAATCAATCTAAATTTTCGAATTGCAAAAATCAGTTTCATTACATCTTATTCACTAACTTTTAAACCTTATCTGAAAAATTTACAGTTCCGTTCTTCATATCTCACTTCGTAATCAATAACAATAAACAATTCAACTTAATTTACAGAAACGTCTTCATCATGGCAAATATTACATAAGCAAACAATCTCTTCTTCCAGGTTCGTGTGTTCAGTGATATTGATGTACATAACTATAATTTCCATATATTTTGTTGAATAAATATATTTCTATTTATATTTCAACAAGGTGATGATATCTCATTCACTCAAATGATTCATGTTTTGTATTTATATTTTTTTTATATCACTGTAAAAGAAAAAAAAAACACATTATGACAAAACAAACAATTTGTAGTTCTCGCACATATACATTTACATAGCAAACCTTTGTTTTAATGTAGAATGTTGGTTTTCGATCAATGTATACTTAGTTTATCAGTAAAGAGGTATGTTATTAAAAAATTATTTTTCAAATTTAATAAAAACTTATTTATCATATTAAACCTAAAAAAAAAAATTGAATTGATGTTTGGTCCATAACAACAATCATATATAAAAGCATCTGTAAAACTATTTTTCACCTTTTGTTTAGCTTACAACTTTCAACTGCTTATTTTTGTTCTTTCACATAACCGCAATAATCAATTTACATATTTCAAATAGTTAGAAAACTTCAATAATAAAATAAATATAGTTTCTATATAAAATCTAAGCTTTAATCCACACGTGCAATCGAATATCGATATATAAGCCCAAAAGATCGTAAGCTATTGATTAGGTTATAAAGTTCAGTTGTTTAGTTTTGCTATCCCTAATAAACAAACATCAATATACATACCTACTGAATATCTAAAAACTTTCGCAGGCTTCTTTTCTTTCTTCCACAGAAACAAAAAAATCAAAGTAAATAGTTCATATATATTATAAAAACTTCAATATTTTAAAAAAAAAAAAGAAGAAGAGTTTTTTTACCAGATCTGACCCTTAGTTTACACATGCAATCAATTTTCAAAACACAACTCCAAATGTTCTTAAGATATTGATTAGCTTAGAACTTTTATTTGCTTCATTTTGCTATCCGAATGACACACGCATATATATCGGCCAATTTCTTCTACAACTATTGATTAGCTCTGAAGTTTCAACCGATTTAGTTCGCTGTAACAGTGAAAATCAACCATCAGTATTACTATTATACATTCTAACAAGTATAAAATAGGAGGAAAATAAAAATAAATAAAAAATTAATCTATTCAGAAAACTTCATTACTTAAGAAAAAATTAACCCATTTATACAAGATATATGCTTTAAATTTCACATGCAATCAAATATCAAAACATAACTTGAACTGTTCTTAAGCTATTGATTAGCTTTGAACTTTGAGTTGCTTTATTTTGCTATCCCACAGACACACGCATAGATCTACATATTCTACAGATTTACATATACTAAATTTTCAGGATATAAACGCCAAATCTACATATCTCTCTTTAATTAAACACATGCAAATAAATCAAAATACTATATCAGTCGGTCAATTTCTTCCACAGCTATTGATTAGCTGAGAATTTTCGACTGATTTAGTTCATTATACCACAGAAAATCAATTATCAGTACACCTATTTTACATACTGACAATGATAAACTACGAGGAAGAAACCCCCGATTCTACCAGATCTGTACTGACAATGATAAACTACGAGGAAGAAACCCCCGATTCTACGATCTGTGAGTTGATCTACACATGTATTTGAGAGCATCTCTGTGGGAGATGTATTACATGTGAAAATCGATTGAGATTAAAGATAATCTACCGATAAGATAATCGACAGACAGTAGAAGATAATCGACACCGACAAGTTGGAGTGAGAAGGAGATGAACATAAGTGAACAGCTATAGAGAGAGAGAGGGAGAGATTGAAGGTGGCGTGTAGGGTTTGCTTAGGAATGGGAAGAGTGGGTCATATATATATGTGTTCAGGTAGGGTGTAAATGAAATTTTCAGAAATTTATGGATTAAATCCAAATATGATACTCTTTTATTCATAACTGGGCCACTTAAATTTGCTGGAATTGGCTATGGACCCAATGATAACATATATTGCCTAAAATCTGGACTTTTAATTTGGAATATTTTTAATTTGGGCTAAACCCATACATGTCAATATATATATATATATATATATATATATATATATATATATATATATATATACTATAAATGTCCAATACTATTCATAAAAATATAATGAATAATTATAGAAATAATAAAAACATTTATTAGATGTAGAAAAGGTCAAAATAATCATTGTTCATCTTATATAATTAAATTTAATATAATCTATATTTAAGTGAGATAATTTAAATTGTGCAAAAAAAACTTGCATAAGGTACTCCAAATTTGTTAATTGAACTGAACTGCATAGAAACTAATTTTTATTTGTTCGTCATACATAATTTATATATTATATATATATTTATTTCTGATTTAACTTAAAGAAAAATATTATTTCTGTAAGAGTTAAGTGTATATCAATTGGATTAGCATAGTATAATTTTACGTTTTTATGTTTTTTGACTACAATTGGAATTGACACATTTAAGTTGTATACACGTATATATAAATTGAACTATGCTGGGCATAATCAATTTTTTTTTTTTAATTTTTCAGGTATTGATATCGACAGATTTATATAATAATGAATACAGATAAAATACAAGAGTCAAGCATATTAAGGACAAATGCCAAAAAAAGAAAACAACAATCAGGTTTATTCTATTTTTCTTAAAATGAATACAGGTATTTAATTTTATACATCTCAGATCATATTGAATTTAATGTTACGTTCTTTAATATTTCATGGAATTGTAGAACACACTGACACATCATCATGCACAACTACTAAAAAATTTGTAGGTTCGTGTTCTACTTCAGATGAAATTGACACAAATAGGTATTTCTATTATTTAAATACATAATGATATTTGTGAAATATATTAACACACATTTTTTCATATTTTAATATATATATATATATATATATATATATATATATATATATATTTATTTATATATAAATGTATCTAAATTAATCAATCTTAAACTTATAATATATTAATATGTTTAATTATAGTTTTCCTGTATAAATTAAATGTAATTCAGTAGTTGTCATTGCTTAATTGTTGAACTCCTATTTCACTTAATTACATAATTCATGTTACAAACATATTCATGCCAAGGTTTGTATGTTACTTGAACATAATTTTTATTTCTTTTCTAAATTTTTTATTAATTTTCAATTCTTATATCATATACTTAATAAGGTTTTATACAGCGCGTCATCGATATATAAATCCTTACAACTATTAATGAAGCTCACATATCATTAACTCAAGAAGCAAGAAATATAAGAAAGGATAAAATGAAAAGCAGAAGATCAACAGTCCTCAAAGGTAATTATTTGAATCTTATTTATAACATTTTTATTAATTGTTAGTCATACTATATAAAAAATCTAAGTTAATACATATACAAGGTATACAGTTTTGTTATTTCTTATATATTAAACTGGCCAAAAAATTTACATCTCTTATATTTTTTACCGTATATAATTCTATTAAAACAGGAAAGAAAACTGGCATTGACATTACAATAGATCATTCATATTGGCAATCAAACTATGTTCATGATCAACCGGAATCATCAACCTGTAATATTAGGGAGCAAAACACAATTGGACATAAAGTAGCTCATACACCAAAAGGTACACAAATACATGTTTAGTTTATTTATTCTATTTGTGTTATTATTTGGTAAATATTTCATTTAATTTCTTCGTTAATACATATTTTAAATCTATTGTCATTCATCTACACTTATAGTTATTATTCAATCTAAATTTCATAATATAATCTTTATGGTGAGCTCTACATTTATTATCACAAATTCTTTTAAGTTTTTTTATGTTGACAATGTTATTCAATTAAGTATACATATTAATATAACAAAATTATTTATTCATATAGCAAACCAAATATGCATGAAATATTTGAAATTATAATTTTTCCCACCTATTGGTATTTGTATCTATACCAGAATTGAATACATGCATCAACATTTCAAAAGAGACATCATACAATGCCTCAAACAATATCCCTAACGAACCAAAATCATCAACCAATTATGCTAGAAAACGAAATACAATTGGAGATATTGAAGCTAATACACCTACAGGTAATGTTTAATTTCTTTTAAATTAATATTTTATTCATACCTATATTAATTAGCATTAGATTTTCATTTTAAATTATAATAATTCTTCATTTTCGCTTTGATTGAAATATCTGATTTCTATTTTCTTATTTTTTTCCCAGAGTACATAGATCTTGGAGATGCTGACTACAAGTGTGAGTATTGTGGAGCATATTTTTGGTATGCTGAGAGACTTAAGTCTAAGGTCCACTATAACCATCCAAAATATTCAGTATGTTGCTCAAATGGAAAAATACAGCTACCAATGATGAAAACCCCACCAGAAATTTTCAACCATCTACTCAATGCACAAACCTCAAGAAGCAAGCACTACATAAAAAACATACGTTCATACAACAATATGTTTTCGTTTACATCAATGGGTGGAAAAATAGATAACTCCCTCAACACCGGGAACAACCCTCCAATATTTAAACTTCATGGACAAAATTATCATTTGATTGGAGGTTTGGTTCCAACAGAAAATTCTTCTCCAAAGTTTGCTCAACTTTACATATACGACACAAAGAATGAGGTTACGAACAGGGTCAACTCTGTGAGGTCATTTATATTGACAATTAATAAATTTATTAATTGTTTATGATAATTTCATCATTTTATTTAAAAAAAATTAAAAATAATATATATTTCTTTTTAATATATTATAGATCGAAGAATAGTGCACATGGACTTCAAACTGATATTGTACAAGATTTGAAAGACGTATCTACCATAGCTATACCAGAAGAAATGCTTTTGCACACAGTTAATGGAGATCCAATTGCAACAATCGTTGATAGTATATATCCAAATATTTCTGCTAATATGCATGATCCTAAGTATCTTCAACAAAGAGCTATTCTAGCCCCAACTCTTGATATCGTCGACTCCATAAATGACCATATGATTGAAAAGAATATTGGTGAAGTAAGGTCATATTTCAGTTCTGATTCTGCAACTAACTCAGGCACAACAACGAATGTTATCAACGACGTTCATACTCCAGAGTTCTTAAACTCAATCAAGTGTTCTGGTGTCCCAAACCATGAATTGAAGCTTAAAGTGGGAACACCCGTCATGCTATTGAGAAACATTGATCCAAGTCGGGGTCTTTGTAATGGTACCAGATTGCTCATCACAAGGCCTGGAAATCATGTTTTGGAGGCAAAAATTATTACAGGAGCAAGTGCGGGCGAACTGGTGTTGATTCCTAGATTAACTATTACTCCATCAGATTCTAAAATACCCTTCAATTTTAAATGCAGACAATTTTCAATTGCAATTTCATATGCAATGACAATAAACAAAAGCCAAGGCCAATCTTTGTCACACGTCGGATTGTTTCTTCGTAAACCTGTGTTTAGCCATGGACAACTTTATGCTGCTTTTTCAAGAGTCACATCTCAGAGTGGATTGAAGATTCTTATTTGTAGTGAAGATAACAACAACGACAATAAGACCACAAATGTTGTCTACAAAGAAGTCTTTAGGAATTTGTAATTGATGTTTCTTACATTTTAATGTATTCCTTCTTTTTTTTTTTTTTCCGTATGTACTTTCCATTTTTCATTTATTATAATTATTACAGCAAGAAAAATATAATATGCAAATTCACGGTACATATTTGATATTCTATCTTAATACCATCATTCATTATTTCAACATTAATTATTTCACTTATACAGTCATTCCTTAAATATTTGAAATACATTTTATTTAATTGTAATATCTTCTCGTGCATTACACAGGTACATAACTAGTTAGTTTTAAAACAATCACAATACCCGCATGTTAATATGTAATAATAAAGGTGAACTTTTTATTCATTGCATTTAAACAAATCAAACTAATCAATAGATTTTGATTTTTGTAAATAATTTTCAATCGTCTAATTTAACAATATATTTTAGTGTGTCCAAATATCCGATTTATTGTGCAGTACAATTTCAAAAGATACAATCATTAATTAATTTTTTTATGAAAAATTATTAGTGAAAAATTATTTGTGAAGATGCTAATTTAATTTTTAACAATAAAGCTCGATTATGGGTAAAAAAATAAATAAAAAAAGCCAATTTTTTAGATTGATTCAAAATGATAGTTAACGTTTATTTTTCGTCTTGTGAAAGTTATCACTTATAAATATACTTGTAATTAGAAGATGATCGAAAGAAAACAAAAATAAGACAAATATATATATATATATACCTACCCGGGCACAAGGCGTACCCTATATATATTTAGCATATCTAAATGAAGGTAGTGGAGGTTGATTTCCAACAAAAGCTTTGTTATCCGAGAAAAGAATTCTCTTATGTGGGCGAGATTGTGGAGGAAATTTTCCAGTCAGAGTTTTTTTTTTTTTTTTTTTTCTTCCGAGTATTATTTTTCATTGTGTTGGTAGAACTGCAAATGTTTAGCTCATTAGCTTGCTCGTTTTATTTTTCATTTTTTTAACTCTTCTTCTTGTGAGGGAGATTTGCTCGATGTTTTACAATACATTGTAGACAATAAGACTAAGGCCGTTTAATTTATGTCATGGTTGGGACTCTAAAAAGAAAACTCAATTAAGGGAGAGTAGATATCTAAATCAGCTGTAAAAAAATGGCAGATGGATAATTAGTGCTGACTCGGTTTGAGAATGTTGTGAATTAAGTGAATCTGGATCTATTATTTTGACTTTTACATCCATTAATTCGAAATGTAGGGTGTTCTTACTTACGGTTTTCTTCAGCAGATTAAGGGGACCAAATCTCAATAAAGTATACTCATTAATTTTTCCAATCAAATTTGGCTCAGGACTCTCCAATCTTAAGCAAACACACGAGGAAATTGCGCTTTTGGTCTCACAGGACACAGGGCAATTGCATTTTGGTCCCAAAGGTTTCACATTTGATCCCACAGATACAAAACCGAACATATTTAGTCCCATGAGAAATTTTACAAGTATTTATAGTCTTAGGTTTTTGTATTTTGAGTCCCACAACGTTTATCATTAACGTTTTTTTTTTTTTTTATCACGTGCATGGCACATGTCCGTTAAATAACATAATAAATACGAGAAAATTGTACTTTTAGTCCCACAGGATACATGGTAGTTGTATTTGGTCCCAAAGATTCACTTTTTTCCCAAAAATTCAAAATCGAGCAATTTTAGTCCCATAAAAAAAAATCACAAGTATTTATAGTCCAAATTTTTTTTCATTTTCAGTCCCATATTTTCTTTTTTGTTGCATATTGGTCCGACCCGATTTTCGGGCATGTTTAAAAGGAATAAGGCATGGTACTTCAACACAGGGGTGATGGTGATGGATCTGGAGAGATGGAGAAGGAAAGATTACACAAAATAAATTGAGAAATTGATGGAGATACAGAGGGAGAGGAGGATATATGAGTTGGGGTCTTTGTCCCCTTCATGTTGGTTTTTGGAGGGGAAGTCGAAGGGATTGATCATAGGTGGAATCAACATGGTCTAGGTGGGTATAATGTAGAGAATAATTGTCGCGGTTTGCATGTGGGTCGGGTCAGTTTGATGCATTGAAGCGGAAAGGGGAAGCCATGGGTGAGGCTTGATGAAGGGCGACCTTGCCCCGTGGATCATTTGTGGCCCTCATGATCTAGACAAATTAATTTGCGAAAGTATAGTAGATTAAAATAGAGGAGACCGTTGATGATCCCATGTACGAAGTATTTTTTTTGGTTGGAATTCAAATGAATTTGGATTTGAGAATGTGGAGACATGAGATGTTACAGACCATTTTTCATGCAATTATACAAGTACAAATTACTAATAATGAAGACCTTTTCAGATCCTAGAGCTTATAATCAGTTTTTCTAGATTTTCAAAAGCTAATTAGAATGTTCTATTTAAATGAAATTCATAGAGTATAGCAAATCTCTTGTTGTTTCGATGTTCATGGATTTGAAACCATAATTTTTTTTTTTTAACTATGTTCCAATGTTCTGTTTGGCTGGGATAAAAAAAGAACTTTGCTTGCTAACATTTCTCATTTATATAGGATATATGTTCAATATAAGGTTCATGATCCATTATTTTGCATTCATAATATCCACAAAAAGGGTCGTAGAGTATTGTACCATTATTTTGCTTCACATAATTTCCATGATATGTGTATTTAAATTATTAAAATGTTGGTTGTAAGAGATGGAAGCAAAATAGCAGAAAGATTCTTGTTTTTCTATTACATCTTCATTGCTTACTCATGGAGAATCAGTTTATATTTATATGATTTTTTTGGTTAAATGACTCGGATGAATTGGTGTAGCAAAATCGAATATCAAGCAAAAACTGAGAGGTGAGATTCAGTTACTTTATATTGGTGATTTATATATTTGATCATTGATAAAGCGCAATCCGTTATCAAGAAAGTACCAGCCAAAAGATAACAAATTAAAAGGTAAGTAGACAACAGAACGCAAGGTATACGTGGTTCGATCTGGAGATCTACGTCCACGGGGAAAATAATGTCCCTGCCGGGCACCTTTTCTTCCTCTTCTTTCGTTTAGTTTATAGGTTATATCTCAAAAATCAGATTTCCAACCCCTCAAACGTCTTTAATTCTACTATTTATATCACACAAATCACAACCCTAACTACGTTTCTAAAATTATGGCCACCAAATCTGCCTTCGTGATTGAGAGAAGATCGTGGGAGAAATCTCCAATCCCCTGTGCGTTGCTACCGCGGCCTAGTTACCAAATCTGCAATTGGGCCGATTACTGGGCTTATAGCCCTAGACAACTTGGGCCGAGTATTGGTCTTGTAACCCTAGGCAATTGGGCCACACCTACCAGATGCCCCTCCCTCACATAAGCCGGAGCAAGAGACTTCGGCTTGCAGAGCAAATAAGAATAGGCGGGAGGTGATGTGAAACAGAAGATTCATGGGTACGTGGTTATTCCCGGAGTCCATCAAACGAAATTTGAGAGAATGCAAAAACACCGGGGTCCCTCAACCGGAGTTAAAAAATGTAAAACCCCCGGGTTCCCTCAACTGGAGTTGAGAAAAAGCGAAACCCCTGAGGTCCCTGAACCAGGGTTGAGAAAAAGCGAAACGCCTGGGGTCACTGAACCGGGGTTGAGAAAAAGCGAAACCCCCGGGGTCCCTCAACCGGAGTTGAGAGACTTCTTCAACACGAGTGGTGGATAAAGCTGAGGCGCGTGACTGACAGATGCGCACAATATTCGAGTAGGCGCGTGTGAAAGGACGCATATTATGGGTTTCGAGGCGCGTGTATGGCACGCGAATATCATAATCGCTGATTTTAAACCATTGAACCTGAACCGTTGCTGAAATTATAAGAAAAAGGAGGGAAACAAAAACCCTTCACCTTCTTCACTTACAGATAACTGAATCGCGCATCAGGGAACTCAACGATTGTGCCAACTTTGAAGATTATCACCACACCGATCAAAGAAAACAAGTAAGTATGTCTATCTCATCTTCATCTTCGTCTAGAGTTGAGGAGGTGGGCAAAGAAGGGGAGCCTTTTAGAGCACCCCCTATACGGGTGATCTTCCCAGATAATAGTGAAACTAGGCAGGTTTACCGGGGCGATTTGAGTGAAATTAGGGTGGAGGCAGTTAGTTTCCCCCACTGTGAGGAGGAAGTTGAAGAGTTCGAAGTAGCAGGGGAGACCCACTGTGACTGAGGCCCAAATCAGAAAATGGATTCCAAATTTCTTCTTGCCATTTGACCTTGAATTTATTATTCCTGAATATAAGGATAAGGCATGTTGGCCCCCTAAAGGATTTATATCCGTATACATAGATCAACTGGCCGTAGGGTTGAGGTTTCCCCTGTGGATTTTTTGGTGAAGTTGTTGGAGTATTATGGGTTAGCTCTGGGACAATCAGGGCCCAATGCCATGAGGCAGGTGGTAGGATTTTTAGTGGAATGTAGTAAGGGGGGATTGAAGCCCAGTGTTAGTTTATTTAGGCATTTCTTTCAGCTTAAAACAATGGGGAGAAATAAAGGCTGGTATTACCTTAACCCCAGGCCAGGTAAGAAATTCAAAGTAAAGAACCCGAGCAAAATTGAAGGATGGAGAGGTAAATTTATATACGTTAGGCAAGAGAGGGTTCTTCCGAAGTGGCAGAGGTTTGAGGTAGTAGATAGTGCACCAGCAGGGGAACCTAGAGGTGTGGATATACTGAGAAAAGCCGGTGTTCTGGGGTCCAAATTTTCAGAAGAAGTCCTGGACGAAGCTGGGTTGAGCCCCTATTATTCCAGGTGGGCCGCTGGGACCTCGGATTCCTAGGAGGAGGATACCCCAACTGAGACTGACTGAGAAAAGGCACCGGGCGTAGCTGAGATAGAGGGGTCGAGAGCCGGGGCAGAAATAGAGGGTAGGACTTTTATTTCTGTATAAGTTGTGTAAGATAAATTGTAATATCTCTGAATGCATTATGCATCATGTGCAGTGGGTAAGTTCAAGAGTGCCGCGAAGAAGGGAGCCGGAGCCAGCTCCAGTGGGCGAGATGATAGATCGAAGACCCCGGAGCTACAGAAAACGACGACAGGGGGTGGCCATGAAGATGATCAGGAGGACAATATCCCGCTCTCGGGGCTGACTCCGGGCTCTAAGAGAAGAATTACATCGCCAACAACACCACCACCTCCCAAAAAGGCGCACGTGACCCCGTCTCACGAGGTATGTATGTGAATAGTGCTCTATTACGTGCCGCATAAGCCCATCATGATAGTGAGATAATGCAGGAACAAAGAATGGGAATAACTGCGGCCGGGGCCGAGCTGGAACAACTGCTGGAGCCAATCCGTGGGCTGGTAGGAAGGCTGGAGAAAGAATCTTCCCAAGACAGAATAGCCGAACTGGAGGCCGAGGTCACCAAATTACGTGCCGGATTCGAGAAGGCCCAAAAAAGTGCTAAAGTGGCCCGAGACAGAGCTGTACTTGCTGAGAGAGAGGCAGCAAGACTGCGCGAACAAGCTGTGGAGGTTGCCGTGATCCGGGGTGAACTTACAGCGGCACAGGAAGAACTGAGCAGGGCGGTCGAGGGCCAGGGGGCTATGTTAGAGGCCTTCAGCGAGAAATTGATGCAAACAGGAACTTTCCTGAAGTTTCTGAGCACCTTTGTGGCCACAGGTGACACAGCTACAAGGAGCGAACTGTTGGAGGCCGTATACGACAAATACCCGGAGGTCGATGTATATGATGAAGACTTCGGGTATAACTATGATGCAGTGGGGAATGAAGATGGGGCATACTTCGAAGCGTTGACACAAGCACCGAAGTGGCCGCTGATCGAGGCTCTATCTAAAAAGAACGTGCTCTTGACGCCCGAGGTGATCAAACGCTGCAATGAAGACCAGGACAAAGATTTCTTGGGATTCCGCAACGGCTTTCATGTACGGGAATTAAGAAGCAGAGCTCCCATTCCGCACAAAGGAGTCGTGGTGCCTACTGACGTAGCTGGAGGCTCTGGGAAGGCAATAGAGGCAACCGGGGACCTTGCAGAGCTCCCAGGTGTGATAAGGACCACCTCTACCCCTGGAGAGGTCAGTGACCCTCCGACTCATGACAAGCACGTAGAGTAGGCGATCTGTAAAAAGATGAAAATTCCTTTGTAATCTCTTTTTGTAATGGAACAACTTGTACTTACGGAGAAATGAACAATGATGAATTGGTTTTGTAGCCGTCATATATCGCAACGCATTTTTACTCGTAACAATGTTCATGTATCTGTACGCTCTAAATACCGAGGTGTCTCCTCTGTCAGGGAAACATTGAAAACCCATATGAGGTAATAAAGCAGCTCCAGTCTTCGATAGCTTGGTTACAGAAAGACCGAGACATCTGGATGTTGCAAGAGGTCCCGCGGTTATCGAAAAAGTTAGCATCAGTAGAAAAGAGATGTGCGGAGGCAGAAAACTCTTGGACGAAAGCTGCACAACAGATGCGGCAGTATAAAGCAGAGTGCGTGCTAAAAGATATGGAGTTGGAACAACTCCGCATAAACCAACAAGAATGTGAACACTTGCTTGTTGACGGCGGGCGACTATCAATCAAAGAGGTGCGTGCTCGGAGAGCAGAAATTTGGGGAGACGTCCAGCAACGGAGCAAGCAAGGCGATGCCAATAACCCCGAAGTTATAAGAAACCGATTGGTGTTAGGATTTCTCGTGGAGCTGCAAAAGAAAATAGAAGCCCGTAACGAAGCTCTAAACGTTGCAGAGCATGAAGAACAAGAACGCAGTGACGTGCAGAGACCTCGGGGCAAGAAAACAGGGATTGTTGCTCGGGAGGGGACGGGGACCGAGGACCACACCATGGTCGTAGGAAAAGCAAAGAACATGCCCGAAACGATGACGGGTCTCCCCCAAGAACCTAGAGAAACATGTGTGGACGAGCCGGAGGCCAGTGGAGCAACAGTTATAGCCTTGGCAAAGGAAATTGACGAGATGCCTGTAGAAGAATGGGATGCGGTAGAGTGGGCAAACACTTCGGGGAGGACACGGAGAGCAACAAGTTCTCATCAACGTAAGACCGGGGAGTGCATTACTCAAACCCCAGAGGAGATGGACCCCTTGGCACCATTAGAGTGGGATCACACGGAGTGGAACAACATGTCAGGCCCAAGTAGAAGATCCGGGCACCCAAGATCAGACCGGGGTCTGCAAGGGACAGTTAATACGCCTAAGACCGGGGTCCTTGACCAAGACAATTTAGGGCAGTGTCGGAAACGCAAGAGACCTCCCGAAGGACTAGAAGTAGTCGATCAGAAACAAAGCGACGGGGTTTTGCGTTCTGGTTCGGAGAGGACTCAAAACAGCGATAGTAGGACATAGCGTAGCCAAAGGCTAACCAAAACAATGGAATGAAAAAATATTTATTTTATTGTAACAAACATACAGAATATATACATATTGGTGTGAAAAAAAAAAATTTGTGTTTTTTTTTTTTTTTTTGAAAACAAAAGTACTCGACCATATCAACAAGGACAGGGAAAGGAAATGGGCTTAAGTCCGGAGACAAATTAATAACGCTTCGGAAGGATCAGTAAGTAACTTGTATCCTTCGATCGAGTGAGGTAAAATTTAAACAAAAACCTGAGGCTTGATCATGTATCCTGACCGGATCAGGGAGGCAAGTAATTGAGTCCGGAGACGTGTTCTATACACCTGACTGGTCGGCAAAAATGTTTGGAGACATGTAATATAAGGACACTGGGGCGTCCCCACGGTATCGTAAACAAGCAATATAAAGAGGAAACAGAATATTTTATCAAGTAAAATTAGTCAGAACAATTGCAAAATAAAAACTAATATTCAAGAGGTAGAAAGCAGAAATAAAACTAACAGTGTTTAGAGAATTTTTTTTCGAAGGTTAGTCACATGCCAAGTACGAGGCACTGGGGTACCATCGATGCGTGCAAGCTGATAACTCCCGAAGGAATGGACGGCAACCACACGATAGGGTCCTTCCCATGCTGCATGGAGTTTGCCTTCGTGTTAGACAAACCAACTCCTAATCACACAACACTAAGAATCTGAAATGAGCTCGAAGATTATCAGTTTGAAAAATACACAACTGTTCGGCCAGAGTTATGGCCGAAGTGAGCTTCGCGCAGAACTGAAAAATAAATGAATCACACAATCGCTTTTACGTGGTTCGTTCAAGATGAACTACATCCACGGAGGCAAGACACACCTCAATCCACTAAGATATCCAATCAATTACAGAAATTACACTCAGAAATGAATATGCCCAATTCTGGAACAAAATTAGGGCAGAAAACTATATCTCTCAAATTCTCTCTGTAATCTATGAAAACTGGAAATTGCTCGACGTAGTGTTGTTCTTCAGGAAGAGAGCTTTCCAATGATATAGGTCTTGTAGCTCGAATGTAACCAACCAAGAAGTTCTAACTGATTGAAGACGACTGCTGCTACCGGACAAATGTGACGGTTTATTCCGTCACAAACTGTAACAAACTCGTCACAACTGACGGTTATCCTCTAACAACCCTTTCTGTACAGACTTACTTCTTCACGCTAAAACCCGGTCTATCTACCCGGTTCTTCACTTCATGATCCCGGTTCCACATTCTAGACACATCCTATTTCAAAATATAGCTCACTTGATGATATTGAACACTTCCTCACAAATCTCCACCTCAATGAATCAAGTATGCCTCATCCTGCCTCTTCACTGCTTATCAGTCACTGCTCTTCATGACACTGCTCAAGCTGCAGCAAGCTCGAGCAATGCTCCACTTTGTTTCCAGGTACACCCTTTGTAAGAAAATCAGCAGGATTATGCAAAGTATGCACCTTCTTCACCTCCACAGACCCAGAATCTATGACATCTCTAGCAAAATGTAACCTCACATCAATGTGTTTTGACCTTTCATGAAATGCTTGGTGTTTCACAAGGTGTAAAGCACTTTGATTATCACAGTAGATTACCACACACTTTTGCTTGATATCCAAATCTCTCAACACCCCTTTCAACCAGATTGACTCCTTGATAGCTTCAGTTAAAGAGATATATTCTGCTTCTGTAGTTGATAGTGCCACAACAGATTGTTGTGCACTCCTCCAGCTGATGGCTGTCCCATATAAGGTAAACACAAATCCAGAAATTGACTTCCTTGTGTCCACGTTTGCTGCAAAATCAGAATCAGCAAACCCCTCCAATGCAACAGTACTTCCATCTGCTTTCTTCTCAAATTTCAGTGACATGTTCACTGATCCTTTTAGATACCTCATCACATGTTTCAAAGCTTCCCAGTGTTCAACTCCTGGATTTGACATGAACCTGCTTACCAAAGATACAGCATATGCCAAGTCAGGCCTGCTACAGATCATTCCATACATAAGACTTCCAACTCCACTTGCATAGGGAATATTGCTCATCTGTATGATCTCCTCTTCAGTATTTGGGCATTGTTCTTTGGAAAGTTTCTTCTGTAGATTAACTGAAGTGGAGAGAGGTTTGGCTTCATGCATATGAAACCTCTCCAATACTTTCTGTAGGTATTGTCTCTGAGATAACCAAAGTACTCCAGCTTCTCTGTCTCTTAGAATGTTCATTCCCAATATCTTCTTTGCTTCTCCCAGGTCCTTCATGTCAAACTCAGCATTAAGTCTATCCTTCAACCATTGTACTCTCTCCTTGTTTCTGCTGGCAATTAGCATGTCATCCACATACAATAGAAGAAAAACTTTATCTTGCTTTGAAACTTTGTTGAAGTAAACACAACTGTCATAAAGGCTTCTTACAAAGCCAGCACTGATCATGAAGTCATTGAACCTCTTGTTCCATTGTCTAGGACTTTGTTTAAGTCCTTATAGTGACTTCTTCAGTAAACATACTTTGTCTTCTTTCCCAGGAACAACAAAGCCTTCTGGCTGTTTCATATATATTTCCTCATTGAGTTCTCCATGTAAGAAAGCTGTCTTTACATCCAGTTGCTGTAGTTCCATATCCTCCTGTGTGACTTTTGATAAAAGCAACCTGATTGAGCAGTGCTTTACTACAGGAGAGAAGACCTCATTGTAATCAATTCCTTCTCTTTGTGTAAAGCCCCTGGCTACCAACCTTGCTTTAAACCTCACCTGTTTGGACCCTGCAGTTTCAAGTTTCTTCTTGTATATCCACTTGGAGCTTACCAGTTTCTGACCTTTTGGTTTCTCCACCAGTACCCAGGTCTTATTCTTTTCCAGAGACTCCATTTCTTCAGTCATTGCCTGTATCCAGTGTTCACCTTCTTCACAATCTAATGCTTCTTGAAAACTGCTAGGCTCTTGTGATTCCAGGTCTTCAGCAACACTTAAGGCATAATATACACTCCCTGCTTGGCCATAGAAATCAGGTCTGTTGATTGTTCTTCTAGGCCTATCTCTTCCAATGCTGTATTCCCTGATATTTTGTGCAGGTCCAGTTTGTGCTTCTTCTTCTTCAGATGATGAGTCACTGTCTTGTTCATCTGCTTGTGGTTGAGGTGTGTGATTATCTTCTGCAGGTTGCTCCACCTGAATTGATATCTCCTCTGTCTCTTTAGCAGCATCAAATTCTTCTTTAGAGCCTGTAGAAGTATAAGCCATCACATTCTCATTAAACTTCACATCTCTACTTGTGATTATCTTCTGATTTCCTTGTTCTAGGCACCACAATCTGTAACCCTTAATCCCATCCGGATATCCAAGAAACACACATCTGAGAGCCCTTGTATCTAATTTGTCTTGCTTGATGTGGGCATAAGCAAGACACCCAAACACCCTTAATCCTTCATAACTTGGTTTCTGTCCACTCCACACCTCTTCAGGTGTTTTGAACCCAATCACTGATGAGGGTGACCTGTTAATAAGATAGCATGCTGTAGCAATGGTTTCTCCCCAAAACACCTTTGGCAACCCAGCATCCAACAGCATACACCTCACTCTTTCAAGGAGAGTCCTGTTAAACCTTTCTGCAACTCCATTCTGTTGAGGATTCATTGGCACAGTCCTGTGTCTCTTGATTCCTCTTTCTTCACAGAAGTTTGTAAACTCTGTAGAGAGGTACTCCAGTCCATTATCAGTCCTCAAGTGCTTCAGCTTCTTCCCTTTGACATTTTCCAGTTGGATCAACCATGTTTTGAACTTATGAAAGGCATCACTCTTGTTCTTCAGCAACATGATCCATACCTTTCTGCTGTAATCATCAATCAGGGACATGAAATATCTGGCACCACCATGGGATTTTGTTCTTGCAGGGCCCCATATGTCAGAGTGAACATAATCTAATGGTTCTTGAGTTGTATGAACTCCCTTTCCATAGGGCAACTTCTTGGATTTGCCCAGAGCACACTGATCACAGAACTCCAGTTCTTGATTTCCCAGATTTCCAATTACTCCACTCCTTGCCAATTCCTTCAGTCCTTTTTCTCCTATGTGTCCAAGTCTCTTATGCCATTTTGCAATCTCAGTATTGTTCAAGACCACATCTACACTTCCAACAATAGGTGAACCAATCAGGATAAATAGTCCATTATGCTGTCTTCCTTTTATCACCATTTTTCCATGTTTTGTGATATGCAAGAATCCCTCTACTGAGCTAAACTGACATCCACTGGTTACCAATGAGCCAAGAGATAGAAGATTCCTTTTAAGGCCAGGAACATACCTAACATTTGAGATGATTCTGATCACTCCATCAAACATTCTTATGCTCACTGATCCAACCCCTTTGACCTTGCATGATTGGTCATTCCCCAGGAGAACATTTCCACCATCTTCTTTCTTCAGTTCATTAAACCATGACTGATGAGGACACATATGAAAAGAACACCCTGTGTCCAGGACCCATTCCATCACCATTCTTGAATCAGTAACATTTAATACTTCTGGAGGGTCTTGTTGATGATCAATGGCAGCAGCTTCTGCCCCTTGATTTCCAGCTTTCTTATTCTTCTTAGGACAGTCCTTCTTCAGGTGACCTGGCTGTTTACACTTGAAGCATTTCCTCTTTTCAACCCAGTCACTCCCCTTCTTAGGATTTGAATCCCCTGATTTTGGATCCTTAGCATTCTGACCCTTCTTGCCTTGCCACGGTTTCTTGAATTTGACATTCAGACCTTCTCCAGAATGCACCATGCCTTTGTCTCCTTGAGTCTGGAAGCATTTTGATCTCAGAGCCTTCACTATTCCATCATAGGACAGCTGCTCATCTCTCCCATACATCAAGGCATCCTTAAAGCTTTCCATGGATTTTGGAAGGATATTTAACACCATCAATGCCTTGTCATCCTCCTCCAGTTTCACATCCAGATCTTCCAATTCTTCAATCATCTTAATGAACTCATCAAGTTGATCAGAAATTACCTTGTCTTCTGAGATCTTGAAGGCCAACATCTTCTGCTTCAGGAACAGTTTGTTGGATACTGACTTTGATTGATACAGTTCTTCCAATCTCCTCCATGCTTCTAAGGAACTCTTGCATCTTGAAACCTCCCTCAACGGTTTATCACCTAAACACAAGAAGATAAGACTTAGGGCCTTCTTATCCACTGATGCAAACTTAGGTTTCTCTGTTTCTTCCCATGATTCCAGAGGTAACAGTGCAAGATCAAGGCCATTGTGAACCAGGACTGCGTTCATCTTGATTTTCCACAATGTGAAGTCATTCCTTCCAGTGAACTTCTCAAAATCCATCTTCATACCAGCCATTCCTCCTCTTACTTCAAGCTGTGCGAGTTGATTCCCACAGACGGCGCCACTTGTTAGACAAACCAACTCCTAATCACACAACACTAAGAATCTGAAATGAGCTCGAAGATTATCAGTTTGAAAAATACACAACTGTTCGGCCAGAGTTGTGGCCGAAGTGAGCTTCGCGCAAAACTGAAAAATAAATGAATCACACAATCGCTTTTACGTGGTTCGTTCAAGATGAACTACATCCACGGAGGCAAGACACACCTCAATCCACTAAGATATCCAATCAATTACAGAAATTACACTCAGAAATGAATATGCCCAATTCTGGAACAAAATTAGGGCAGAAAACTATATCTCTCAAATTCTCTCTGTAATCTATGAAAACTGGAAATTGCTCGACGTAGTGTTGTTCTTCAGGAAGAGAGCTTTCCAATGATATAGGTCTTGTAGCTCGAATGTAACCAACCAAGAAGTTCTAACTGATTGAAGACGACTGCTGCTACCGGACAAATGTGACGGTTTATTCCGTCACAAACTGTAACAAACTCGTCACAACTGACGGTTATCCTCTAACAACCCTTTCTGTACAGACTTACTTCTTCACGCTAAAACCCGGTCTATCTACCCGATTCTTCACTTCATGATCCCGGTTCCACATTCTAGACACATCCTATTTCAAAATATAGCTCACTTGATGATATTGAACACTTCCTCACACTTCGGGATTGGCCTTACTAGCAGAATTGCACCGGAGCACGAGATCACCGACCTTAAACTGTGTGCCACGAACTCGAGCATTGTAGTATTTTGCAGTTTGCTGTTTATATTTGGCTTGTCGAATAAGGGCTTGTTCCCTGCGATATTCTACTTCGTCAAGGTTAGTACGAAGAGCTTCCTCGTTTTTCTCTGGGTTGAAAGTCAACACCCTAGGGCTAGATACTCCAATTTTTGCTAGGATGACGGCTTCGGAGCCATAGGTTAGGCTGAAAGGAGTCTCGCCTGTAAAAGAGTGAGGCGTAGTACGATAAGCCCATAATACCTGAGGTAGGGTATCAGCCCAAAGCCCTTTAGATTCGCCTAAGCGTTTTTTTATGCCTTCAACAAGTGTTCGATTCGTCACCTCGACCTGACCATTAGCCTGGGGGTGAGCCACCGAAGTGAATGCCTGTTTAATGTGTAACTCCTCGCACCAAGAGCGGAAAGGGTCGTTTGCGAACTGTTTTCCATTGTCGGAAACGATGGTGCTAGGAATACCGAATTGGCAAACAATATGCTTCCAAACGAAATTAAGAATTTTCCTTCCAGTGATGGTGGTAAGTGGTTCGGCCCCAACCCACTTGGTAAAGTAATCCACAGCGACCACCAAGAATTTGAAACCACCCGGAGCTACAGGGAAAGGACCCACAATGTCTATGCCCCATTGAATAAAAGGCCATGCGCTCTGTATGCCTGTTAGCTCTGTTTGAGGTAAGCGTTTTACCCGTGAGTGCCGCTGACAGTTCTCACATTTTGACACTAGGTCATGTGCATCATTAAAAAGAGTAGGCCAATAGTACCCCCACCGTAGTGTCTTCTTAGCGAGAGTCCAGGACCCAATATGCCTTGCGCAGGAGCCTTCGTGTAATTCCTTGAGGATGTAGTCGGCTTGAACTGGGTCAAGACATCGAAGACTGGGCTGGAGGTAAGATTGTCTGTACAAGACCCCGTCATGTAAAGTGTATTTTGGTGCTTTCAAGATTACCTGGCGAGCGCGCAACTTGTCATCTGGTAGAGTTCCGTCCTGTAGGTATTGGACAATGGGTGTCATCCAAGTGGGTTTAGAATCAGTGATCACCGAGACATTCTGTTCATAGATGGACTGATGGGATGCCTCTTCTACAAGTATGTCGGAAGGTATGCTTGAAGGGACTGCGAAGGCCAGCTTGCTGAGAGTATCAGCCTTTGTGTTCTCTTCTCGGGGGATCTTGCGGATGTCAGCAGAGGAAAATGTGAGCAAGAGACTTTTGGTTAAAGCTAAGTACCTTTTCATGGTTTCTTCCTTTGCTGTATATGAGCCATCGATTTGGCTAGAGACTATCTCGGAGTCAGTATATACTCGAATGTGTAAAGCTCCTAAAGTCTTTGCAAGGCGGAGACCAGCAAGAACCGCCTCATATTCAGCTTCATTATTCGTGACTTTAAAGTTGAAGCGTAAAACATACTTGACTTCGACGTCGTCGGGCACATTGACGATGACCCCAGCACCACTTCCCCGGGTAGCGGATACGCCATCTACATGGATATGCCATCGTTTGGCTTCGATACTGAGGTCAGTAGGGGAAATGTCCTCAGGACATGGGTTGGAGTCAGAGCCCTCAAAGGGAGCCTCAGCTAGAAAATCGGCTAGGGCTTGGCCTTTAATGGCTCGGCGGGGTCATGCTCTCCCAGCTCTATTGCCCATTTAACGAGTCGGCCGGAATGATCGGGCTTACTCAAGATCTGACAGATTGGTTGGTTTGTGAGGACGTTGATAACATGTCCTTGGAAATAGGGACGGAGGCGGCAGGCCACCATAACTAGTGCCAATATTGTCTTTTCGATAACGGAGTATCGTGTTTCCGCTCCTTGTAAGGCTCGACTAGAAAAATACACAACCTTCTGAGTCCCTTGGTCTTCGCGGACAAGAGCCGCACCGATGGCTTCATCAGAGGTGGACAAATATATATATAGGGGTTCTCCAGCAATCGGGGCGGAAACAATGGGAAGTTGGCTGATGTGCTGTTTCAGGGCTGTCAAAGCTTCTTCACATTGGGGAGTCCATTCAAATCTCTTAGCTTGCCTCAGAATTTTAAAGAAAGGAAGTTTTCGTTCAGCCGCCTTAGATAGAAACCTGTTCAGTGCAGCCAGTCGCTCGGTAAGGCGCTGAACATCTTTTTCTTTCTCAGGTGTCTTGAGGTTGAGTATATCCCGAATTTTGGAGGGATTAGCCTGGAGTCCCTGAGGAGAAACCATGTATCCTAAAAATTTCCCGGAACCGACCCCAAAGATGCATTTAGCCGGATGTAATCGGAGATTATGGCGTCTGAGTATGTCCAATGTTTCAGCAATATCCCGGACACATGCATCAAAAGTTCGACTTTTGATGACGAGGTCATCGACATAAACTTCTATATTTCGGCCAATTTGGTCCTGAAAGACGTGATCCATCAACCGTTGATAAGTTGCCCCGGCATTCTTAAGCCCGAAGGGAATCTTTTTGTACGCAAAAATGCCAAAGTCCGTTATGAAGGTTGTTTTAATAGCATCCTTCCGATCCATGTGAATTTGGTGGTACCCTTTATAGAGGTCCAAGAAACAGAGTGCTGGATGTCCGATAATGGCTTCGGTCTTTTGGTCGATCGGAGGTAGTGGATAGCAATCCTTTGGGCAGTATTTGTTCAGATCGGTAAAGTCCACACACATTCTCCACGTATTATCAACCTTATGAACTAAAACAAGATTCGCTAACCAGGTCGGATAATGAACTTCGAAGAGGATATCTGCCTTCACAAGCGCTTCAACCTCTACGCAGATAGCGGCTTTTCTGTCTGCAGCAAACTGCCTACGCTTCTGATGTACCGGTTTGACTGTTGGGTCAATGTTTAATTTGTGGGTAATCAAGTTCGGCGAGACACCGAGCATGTCCAAGGGTGACCAGGCGAAGACCTCGGAATATTCACGCAGTATCTGAACAATGGCGCTGTGAAGTAGAGGTAAGTGTACATCACCGACCTTAACAGTTTGCTCGGGTTTGTTTGGATCAAAAGGTACTTCAACTATCTCATCGCCAAGGGGCTGAATCGGGATCGATGCGAGTCCCGGGGTATCTATTTGAAACTGAGGTCGAGCAGCCTGCGTAGTCCGCTATTTGAGTGCAATAAGCATACACTGTTTAGCCATCTTCTGATCGCCACGGATGGCTATTGCTCCGTAGGGTGAGGGACACTTCATCGTCAAGTGAAACGTGGAACATACAGCTTGTGCAGGAGTAAGCCAATCTCGTCCAAGAATCATATTATAAGGAGATGTAGATGACACCACATAAAAATCAACAAAGACCGTTTTGATGGCAGGATGTGTACCTACTGAGGCTGGGAGGTTAATGATCCCTTCTGCCGAACTTCTCCCTGCGTAAATGCCTGCAGGGGTCCTGGTGCAGGTCGAAGCAGATCACGAGATATACCTTTGGAAACAATCTGAGAAGATAACACTCACGGCTGCACCATTATCAACGTACACCCGTTTGATGATAATATTCGCCACAGTCATATCAATGATGATAGCATCAGTGTGAGGTGTGCGCTCGGGTACGGGGTCGTCTTCGGTGAAACTTACTGTTTCAATTTTATGGAGACGCTTGTGACGGGGTTCCTCGGGAGGAGGCCTGCGAGCTTCTGCGATAAGAGCTTTGCGAGACACTCCTGCCGGCTGCGTGCCATAGATCATATGAATGACGCTATTAACAACACGAGTTGGAGGGTTAGTCCCTTCTTCTTGAGGAGGGGGAGCTGGCAATAAGCGAGGTTGTTGCTGCTGGGTACTTTGCTTACTTCCCTGATCGTGTTTTGGGTAGTTGCTGTTCCCGGACCGATTATTCGGTCATTGTGACCGACCTTGTTGCGAGCCCCGATTATTATAGCCAGCCCGATTTTGTTGCTGGTTTCCACTTCTGTGCTGTTGTTGATTGTCTGGTTGAGCAATATACTGGCGAAAATATCCCTGTTTTATACACTCTTCAATTTCTTTGCTAAGTTCTCGGCATTCTTCTGTGTCGTGCCCGTGGTCGTGGTGATATTCGCACCACTTGGTGCGATTTCGTTTATCGGCCGGCGCAGTCATGCGAGGGCAAGATCTTAGATCGGCCTTGTGGATGGCATGTATTTTAGTTCGGGACCGATTCAAAGGTGTAAGTTGAGGTAGATCGTGACGAGTTTCTAGTCGCCCTCTGCACAGCCGGTTGAAGGCGCTGGTGCGAGTGTTAGACCCGGATTGTCCTTTATCTGACTGTCTCTTAGCAATAGATTTCTCTCTCTTACGTCGGGTTTTCTCGTCTGCTTTAGCGAACTTCCCAACCACATGATAGAGAGCTTAGGTAGTGGCTGGGGTATTACGGGCTAGCTCGGTGTACAGTGGTCCGGCTCGTAATCCATTCATGAAGCCTGTGACAATGATGCTGTCAGGCTGACTTCCCACTTTTGGTCGTAAAGCGCTCCAGGACCTGAGAGATGGTTTCTCCTTCTTTTTGTTCCACGTTCATCAGATCGGCCAAAGTGGACATAGGCTTTGCTCGTGCTTCGAAACGTGCCCAAAAGTGTTCAACAAGTTCTCTAAAAGAGGATATACTATTGCGGGGAAGTGAGTCAAACCAAACCCGGGCCTCATCCTGAAGATACTCGAGGAAAATCTTACAGTAGTGAAGAGACACGGTATGATCTCGACTGAGCATGTTGTGCCTAAAAGCCCCGAGAAAGTTGGCTGGGTCTCCAGTTCCGTCATAAGGTGATATGGCAGGTCTCTTGAACCCTTCGGGAAGGGGTGTAGCCAGTATTTCTTGGGAGAATTGAGTGATAATGTCTCCGTTGGCATCAAGACCCAGAATCCTGTCTAGTTCAACATTGCGTTGTACTCGCTCATACTCCTGAAGATCTAAAGTATGGGGATGGGCATAGCGAGCTCTCTTAGTCGCGTTAAGTGGATGACGTCGATATGCGTCGGCAAGTTCTTCGTTGTGTTGTCTTGACCCATTAGAACTCCCATGGTCCTCGGGGGAACCAGGTCGCTCTCGTCGTCGATCCTGACGCCCACGGTGCATAGGATCTTGTTGGTTGGGCGGGTTTCGACGAGGGGGATGTACCGCGGGGTTGGTGGTATTTCCAGCGGGTCCCTCGAGGTTTAAACGATTGGTTGCCCAATCCTGGAGGACATGAGCATGTTCCTGGAGGAAAGCCTGGAGTAACTCCGGAGTCATTTGAATATTAATCGGCGGCTGTGCAGCAGCGGGATTAGGATTTTGTATATCTTGTCGAGGTAGAGGTAGAGATAGGTCGTCCGGATTCACGACTGGGCCTTGGTTGCCCTGATGATGAGAGACATTTCGCATCAGCTGTTGCCTCGGTGACAAAGTTTGATCCACGGGTGGATCTTGATTGAGCTGATCACCTTGGCGAGATTGAGTTAAACGGGTGGTCACCATGGTGTAACAAGTGCAGTATCAATATTCCGTTCTATCGTTTCCCACAGACGGCGCCAATTGATAAAGCGCAATCTGTTATCAAGAAAGTACCAGCCAAAAGATAACAAATTAAAAGGTAAGTAGACAACAGAACGCAAGGTATACGTGGTTCGATCCGGAGATCTACGTCCACGGGGAAAATAATGTCCCTGCCGGGCACCTTTTCTTCCTCTTCTTTCGTTTAGTTTACAGGTTATATCTCAAAAATCAGAGTTCCAACCCCTCAAACGTCTTTAATTCTACTATTTATATCACACAAATCACAACCCTAACCACGTTTCTAAAATTATGGCCACCAAATCTGCCTTCGTGATTGAGAGAAGATCGTGGGAGAAATCTTCAATCCCCTGTGCGTTGCTACCGCGGCCTAGTTACCAAATCTGCAATTGGGCCGAATACTGGGCTTATAGCCCTAGACAACTTGGGCCGAGTATTGGTCTTGTAACCCTAGGCAATTGGGCCACACCTACCAATCATATTCCTAAGTGTGCCATATATTAATCAAAAGTTCCAAATATTTCAGATATGCAGGTTCATATAAAGAGAAGCATGGAAGGAGAGGAAAAGAGATTCAATCAACTAGCAATCGAAAATTAATTTCTGGAGGGAAAAATGGTTGTTTAGTTTGGGACGAAAAATGCGAAAAATCTTAGGACTAAAAGTGCTTATTTAGTTTAGACCAAAACTGCACAAAACCTTTGGGACTAATAGTGCTTGTTTGGTTGGGACCAAAACTGCACAAAAACTTTAGGACTAAAAGTGCTAGCAAAGTTAACAGAAAACGTGACGATGAGACTAAATGTGTTCGGTTTTTTTTGTGGGATCAAATGTGAAAACTTTTGGACCAAAATGCAACCGCCCTGTGTCTTGTGGGACCAAAACCGCAATTTCCTCGCAAAGACACTCGTAGTTCATGTATATATGAATGTAGAACATGGACATGAAATGAACCAATAACCATGTAATCACCTGTTTAACCATTACATTGATGAAAATATATATTAGATCAAAACGAAAGCCTCGATGTTGTTACATAGTGAAACTAGTACATACCCATGCCATGCACAGGAAAGACCTTTACAATTTTATTTTATATATAACAATTTCATTTTATTTAGTGTTAAAAAATTAGGGATAAGAAAACTCGGCATAATCCGTTACCACGACACAAACTCGTATAATAATTTTGAGTTTGGGTGGTCTATCAGGCTCTTGTTATCAGGTAAACCTGATAAGAAGCGATAAAATTTAGGTCGGGCCAACCAAATAAATGCCCCATTACTTTAATATTTTAATTATTACTTATTATTTGTTATACCAGATACGAGAAAGAACACATAAAACGATAAAGTAAATCGACACGGAAATTACGTGGTTCACTAACAATGTGTTAGCTACGTCCACGGGCAGAAGAGAGGAAATCTTTTATTCAGATATTACCGGAATACAGACCAACAGACTCAGACTCGAATTGATTCAGACCAAAACAGACTACCAAAGTATTCCCTAACCGATTGAGTACAAATTAATGGAAGTACTCCAGAACAGACAGAATAGAATTACCTAGAATATCAAATTATTCAGACTTTGACCAGATTATAACCAGATTATGACCTAGACCAGCTATGGGACATTTTATAGGCCTCAAACATACTAAAACTCAAAATAGGCCGAAAATGAGCCTAAAACGTGCGAGGCCCAGAATTGCACCGCCTTAAACTGTCGCAACCGTGCCAGCTTTGTCGCCTCCGCGCCTAGAATTGCACCATCTTAAACCGCCGCGACCGCGTCGGCCAACGTCACTCCCGTGATCAGCTTCTTGACGCGGTTGCCTCCAGCCTGATGCGGCCGCGTTCGCCTTCTAGCTTCGAACTCCTTAATGACGCCACTTTTGTCGTGGTTGCGACCACCCGTCGAGCGTCCTCCGACGCATCCAAACTCAGTAAAAAACAAACTCAAGGCTTTGACAGATCAAACCCTCAACCTTGACGATAATTGTGAAACCAAAACCGACAAGATTCAAGACATTATTTCAACATTAGTAATAATTTATTTGGAAAGATTAGAGTTTGTTGATCTAGTAGAAGATATTTTCTTCAAGAACAGTCTAAAAATATGTCACGAGCCGCTTAGAGAGGAATGTTGATTAGATAATATGAAAGAATTTTGTTTAATGACCATGTCTAATGTTCTAAACATCTGTGGCGGTTCTTTTTTCTTTTTTAATGGTTCTTTGTTCATCTATTATGTGAATAGAGATTAGGATGTCTGCAAATCATTGTGCTTTTAGAGAAGTGATTTGAATTAATTTTTATGGACAAATTAGAATTTGGTCATGTTTAGAAATAAAGTGATTCTAAAGTCAAAACCTGGTAGAAGTTGCGTGCTGACAGCTTCTCATAAAAAATTTAAGTGTTTTTGAGAATCTATATTTAGTTCATAATGTGAAGGCAACACATAGATCCAAAAGTGACTTTAAGCACTTTTTTATTTTCATTGTGTAAACTTATTTTTTAGTGTGTGTTCTCATTTGCATTGTTTTAATTATCATTTTTACACTCTTAAATACATCATTTATAACAAAAATTACAATGACAAAATTAATTATAGATGAATAATAGAGATTTTGATAATTAAAAATTAGTAAATCCTTGATATCTCAAGAAACTTCATGCAGAATCTTACACCAATTTTAGTCTACATATACTATAAGAAACATCATGCAAAACAATAAAATTTTAATGCACACATAAACTTAACTTCATTGTCAGCAACACGTCATAAAAACTTGCTTACCAACACAAAGTGAATATCAAACACAAACATTTTGACCAGCTCAATCTACTTCCGTCTTGTAAGAATATTAAACAACACTCATCTTCCACAACTCACAAAGAAAAAAATCATGATATTTGAACTTGGGAGTTAACAAACAGAATGTTTGGTAAAAATTTCGTGTTGGAGCTCGATTAGTGATCGTTTAAACACATTTATTTATCTTCCTTTAATAACGAATCGAGCTTGAATGTTGAAGAGCTCACTCGTTAGCGCTTCGTGAACATATTTTATGCTCGTACAGAAATAAAATAAAATAAAAATAAAAATAAAAATATAATAATAATAATAATAATAATAATAATAATAATAATAATAATAATAATAATAATAATAATAATAATAATAATAATAATAATAATAATAATAATAATAATAATAATAATAATAATAATAATAAAATTAATGTTTTTATTTTATTTATGTAACTCATTAATTTGAAATGCCTATGAATTTATTGTTGAAATAATCAAACATAAGTTTCTTTTTGTACAAAACTATAATAATATCTAATTCGTGCTCATGAACACAAAAATAAATTTGATGTTTGTCAATGTTCGCAAACTTGAACACCAAATTAGCAGGCTCATTCAAGCTCTGTTCGCTCTAAAACTTATCAAATATTACTCAAAAAACCGAAAGCTCGGCTCGACTATGTTTGCTAACAGTCTCGAAGAGCCGAGGTCACTTGATTGGTGAAAGAATGAGATTTCTGAGGGTAGTTGGATTTGAGAATAAATTATGCTCCAGTTTTTGCTTACATATTTATCAGACACCTAAACAATTCCATTGAGGATATCTCTATAACTATATAAAAGTAGGACAGTTGACAAAAATTACAAGAATGACATTTTTCTGCCAAAATTGTCCTGTTATTGATTAAATAAAAATAAACACATTTCTGAAAATTTTGGATATACTGTAGAACAGTTTTACATGCTTGCTGAAAAAGAACTGTTAAGACAGGCTTGGAGAAACTAATTTGGGCGGCTGCGTCCGGAAGTACTGCATACTTTCTTGCAATTTAACATTTTTTTTTAATTTCTTTCACCATTTCTTGTTTTATTTTTTCTCAGCATTGACGAATTTAACTTTTGTTCATGGGACACGCCATCAAGATGAAATCGGTTGAGATTGTTTTATCTATTACAAAACATAATAATACCAATTGCAGTCCTGAAAAAAGTAAAAATCCTGATACCACACAATATACATTATATAGATAAAAAAATAAAAAAATAAAAGAAAAAAGAAACTTACAACTCTGAATTAGAAATAGGATAATGCTGGGAAAATTTAACTAAATATTGCACTTTTCATCAATAAATTAATAAATTAAGTATGATTTTTGGGGTATTAACATTATGCGTTAAGTTGCTCATGCCATGAGCGACTCTCTTTCTTTTTTCAATTTTTTTTTCAAAGTCGCCCCTGGCAGGGGCGAGATTCATTAATTTTTTTTTTTTTTAATGAAAGTCGCCTGTGGGAGAGGCGACATTATTTAAATTTCCTTTTTTTTTTAACGAAGTTGCCCCTTGTAGGGGTGATATTCATTTATATATATATATATATATATATTTATATTTTTTAATTAAAGTCGCCTATGGTGAATGCGACTATGGATTGAAAAGCAACGTGCAACAACAATATAAAGCAGTCAACAGGGTCTAAATTGGCAACAAGATTCCGGCATGCTGCATAAATTAAAGCATTCCTGCATGCTGAATAAATTAAAGCATGCAACACTATTTATATCTTGCAGAATGAATTGTCAAATCACCTTCAATGTTATTTTGTCTTCTTTTAACTTTTAACTTCATTCCTTGTATTTCGACCGAGAGATGTTAGGATATAAATCAAATGACCTCCGGAAAATATTTATTACTCACTTTTCAATCTTCATGCTCCTTTCGTCTCCTCTCAAATCTTTGCTTCACTTTAAGTGATTTAAAATACAGCGAGTGAAAGTTCTATTTGGAATTTTGTGTAGAGCAGTTTAGCAAATCAAATAATAGTCCGATTAGGTACAAAATTTTAAACTTTTTTTGTTTTCGTCACTAATTTACAGCTTCTACAGATACATATTATTTCGTGCTGATAGACTATTTTTTTATTTCTTGTGTTATTGGTTTAGTTTTAGACAAATTTGTTATAGTTTGTAGTTTTTATTGTATTAGTTCCAGCAGCTATAATAATATGAATAAATAAGTTTGAAATAATGATAAAATAATCTAATATTCTTTTGCATGTAGTTATAGAAATTTCAGTCAATTTTTGACGTTTTAGTTTATAAATAGGAAAATTAATTATAGTGTTTGTTAAACAATAATGGGTTACGGTGGAGTAATTATAAATTATGATACCTTGGAAATAAATTTGACATATATATTATTACATTTTTGTTTTATATTATGATACCATTAATATTTGCATTTGTCGTAATCTCATTTGAATGAACTGTTTTTCTTAATATTGTGTTGGCCGTCGAAACCGGTTTTATTAAAGATAGTTCGTGAATGTGCTTTCCGTGAACGTCAGTGCAGTAGGAGCCTTAACACAATCATACACCTCCTTCACTAAGGTAACAATTTAATATTTAATTCCAACCTAATTTATTTTTTGTTTTTATAAATATGGATTGTAGAATGCACTTAGATGTGGTTGCATTATTATGTTGTATTATTGTGTATAAACTAGAACTAAAATGACTTTATGTGTTAGTCAAGTGCTTAATTTGTGAAAAACACGAACCACCGTAAGAAAATTTACTAAACTCATATTAAATTACGTTTAGTGATTTTAAACTTTAAGGTCCTTCAACAAAATATTTTTGAAGTATAATATAATTACGTAGTTAGGCTTAGTACGTTCCAAAATGAACATAAACAATAATATTATATTATATAAATTATTGTATTCAATGTATTTTAGTATATAAATTTAAATTTCTAACTTTCATATTTCTGGTTTTGAAAAGAGAAGAAAATAAAAATAAACTTTATTATTTAAACCTTTTTTTCAACTCATTTATAAATAAAAAATATTATATTAGTCATACAGTGGATTTCCAAAATCAAAATTGGCTCTTGGTCTAGTTCTAGAGTTGTCGCGATGTAAGTTTGGCAGCGGCCTAGCATAGGATCGACTCCCTTCATGATATGTTATTGTATTGTTAAAACCAAATTATCGCGATAAAAAAAAACTGGCGATATGATCGGAGTTATTACTTCAGAGTAAGATATCGCGATAATTTCGCGAGAAATTGAATTTATCAGGGAGATTTTACATTGGTACGAACCACATTCCTAGAAAAGAAATCCTGAAGAAAATGCTACTACATATTTAAAACCTTAAATAATAATTAAAATAAAGAAACTTATATTGAAATTAAAATAACTGGGAAAATTATATTTTAATTTTAACAATATACTACCAAATTTTGAAATTAATCAAACTTATTATACATATTGGTGCCATATACCGTAGTGAAGTACATAATGGTCCTCAATTTCCAATCTTTATGATTCAGTGAGTATGAATTATTTACAATAATCTTTTAACCTTATATTCTTCAATTACTTATTAAACAATTGAGTTGGATTTTAAATTCTTTGTTGTTTAATTAATTAGATAAAATTTGGGATAGAGAAAAATAACGAAATACTACCCTTTAAATATATGTATTCAAATTATTTAAGCTAAATATTTAATAAAATATTTGCATTTGAAGATAATGACGTATAAGAAAAACGTTGGACTTGTCGTGCACTATGGATGTGGTACAGATCAGCCACCTATAGGTGGTCGAAGGGTATCTCGTGCCATTGCCTATTTCGAATTGATTTAAGTATTATACGACATGTTGAATATCGATATTATTCGGTATAAGTTAAAGGTTTCCGCTGTTCGGTATGCGACAGGCTATTCCTCCTATCGTTTTGGCTGTGCACATGAGTTTGCATAGTAGGATAGATCGACGAGAACATTGTAATCAAAATTTGGCTGAAGCACACGCTCATTTTATGGAGCAATGGAATTCTAGAAATCAACATATTGTTACCGCCCCTTAAGTCAGAGGACAAGGTGATGAAGTGGACATTGGATACATTATCAAGAAATTACATGTCGATTGATAACTCCTGGATTAGGTGTGTAAGAGGGATCTCAGCCGACAACTAATGCATCTATAGAAACTTTTGGGGTAAACAATTTCAATTTGACTATACACACACATATATAAATCCAAAACGTTTACATTTCATATTCACACATGTTTATTAACCTATCATTTTAGGAAAGGATCGTTGAGAGCATGCATCAACTAGCAGTCGGAGAGAGGAACTATATGAGGGAGCCGACCAAAAGATTTTTTGAGGAGTTATATCAGGAAGCGAGGCTTCATTTTCATGATCAGTCCATCCTACCATCAGCCGCAGCCACATGCACAACACCAAGCTGATACACCGCCCATGCCATATGACACAGACCAATAAGGGAGGAGGCATAGTACGCCCACACATACTATTTTCAGACAGAGAGTTGATGTGACCACTTCGCGTGGCCCCCGTCCATTTAGGTCCATGACAAGCGGCCTTCACAATCTACCGTTCATGAGTCTCCAATGGTACACAAACAAGATTTTGTCATTCTTCATCGTGGTTTAATGCAATTTGATCAGTCACTATCATTCACTTCACTCTTAGAGTCCGACCACTATACAACAGACATATCAATTTTCCCTCATCAACCAAATTTGGCAGGTCATCGAGGACATTTTAATACGTCTCTGATTTTACATTCAGTTCAAACATCATCTTCATCTGATCGACCAACATTTAGTTTGAATATTAACACCCCAATTGATGATCAAACACAATACGCCCAAGACAGTGAATCTGATGTCGAGATCGAGGAACGAAGAGGGGAGCTAAAAGAAATAGGAAAAAAACTCGTTTTATAACTGGCCATAAGTATTAGAGTTCCTCTTTTAAGTTAGATGTTAGTTTGAATATTAATACACCAATTGATGATCAAACACAATACGCCCAAGACAGTGAATCTGATGTCAATATCGAGGAACGAAGAGGGGAGCTAAAAGAAATAGGAAAAAAAATCGTTGTATAACTGACCATAAGTATTAGAGTTCCTCTTTCAAGTTAGATGTTATATTTTGGTACTGACTACTTTATCTTTTAAGTATTTATGATTAACTAAATATTGTATTTTTAATTTGAAAACTATTCAATATTCGCATATGCTCGAGGCGTCTTAAACAAAAGAAAAAATAATAAATGGCAAGTGCAACTCTAATTAAAAACACAAAAAAAAAAAAAAAAAAAAAAAATTATTGAATGAAATAAATATGTATAAAGTGCCGCCGTCACCATAGGCGACTTTAATATATATATGAATGCCGCCCCAGTTAGGGGCAACTTTGTTAAAATAAATAAATAATGTCGCCTCTCCCACAAGCGACTTTCATTAAAAAAAAAAGAATTAATGAATGTCGCCTCTACTTTGGGAGACTTTGAAAAAAAAAATAGAGTTGCTCATGAGCGGCTTAACGCATAATATTAATATTCAAAAACAGACTTAATTTATTCATATGTTGATGAACAGTGCAATATTTTGTTAAATTTGTCATAATGTCGTGTTTGTCCAACCAAAAACATTTTTATTTGTTAATTTTTTATTTTTAAGATTATTAAAGTATTGAAAAATGTTTATACTAGATTAAGTATGAAGAAAGTAATGAAAATCTTAATATTCATGCAAGATTAAGAGTAAAAAAAAAAAAAAAAAAAGACAATAATGTATAATCATCGCAAAGAATAGTTAACATTTGAATTTTTTACTGATAATTTTTCATCATGAATCCAAGATAGTAATCAAATATTAAGGTTAATCGTAATTTTTAAAAAACAAAATTCATCTGGACAAAATCTGCCTACTTAGCAGTGTTTAAAAAAATAAGTATGCATCTGGAAAATGCACTCAATGAGAATATTTTCGTACCTTAATCAGTGACTCCCCAGATTCCTCAATCTATAAATACCTTCCAATGGAAAATACTAAGAAACTCACATGCATTTAAATAATTTAAGCTTTCTAATTAAGTATTTGTTCAGTACTATTTTAAACTAATTATATGATTGCATTTAAATACTTTTTGTTTAATGACTTTAATTGTAATTGTCTTTCTTTCTTTACGAAGATACAGTAGAGATGAATAGCAACTGGTATACCAAAATACAAATAAACTGAATGAAGGTATTGAAGATGTGAACTTATTTTAGACTTTTTTTTATTTTTTTCTTTCCAACAAAAATATCCATAACTCTTGTTTTATGGATAACAATATCAAAACTGAAAATGTAAATAGAATGTTAAAAATAATGTAAATAAAGCAGAAAAATAGAATCTCACGGCTTTATTATGCTTTGCACCAGGTATGATGTCTTCAAGTTCAACATCCAGCTGTGGGCACATTGAAACTAAAATGACAAACTATAAGCCTAGATATGAGCTAGGGTGGTATGGTGTGGTATACCGACACGAAACCATCCATAACATTATTGTACCAAAAAATTTGGTACCACATCGTTATCGTATTAAAATCTTTGGTACCGATATATACCAAAATTTTTGGTGTACCAATTTCTTTGTCGATATTGATATATACCGTTACTTATCGTAATATATCCAACTATTGAACTACCAAATTATTGGAAAAAAACTCTGGATACCGATATATATTAAAACACCGAATTACTAAAATATCGAATATCGTATCGAAAATTTTGATATTTCAGTAACTTTTTTTGGTATGATATGTTCGGTATTTCGATATTATTCTCCACCTCTGTATAAGAGTAAAAGTTCCTTCATCTAATTAAAGACGAAAAAATGCTTCTAATTGTACCATCAAAATGAACTGAATTCGATTAACTATTTCTTCAATGACATAACACATTACGATTTACATATAAGATAAAAGTTATTTTAATAATAAAAGAAGTAGTTTGCGTAGCAAAAAAAAATAATAAAACAAAGAATACAAATAAAATAAAGGTAGAAATATATCATAATTATTTAATATATTCTTCATTTAATAATATTACTAGAAGTATTACAAATCGAGCATCGCGCAGGTAAAATACTACTTTAACAAACAGATAGAAGGCAAGCTGATGAAACCTGAAGAAAATTAGTCAGCCATGTTATTCAATCTTTCTCTCTTAACTTGATCAAAATTAGTCCAGACTTCCAAAACAATATTCAGTCAACACCTACAGTAATCAAAGATGATTCAGATTTACAATAAATTAAAAGGTAAAAAAAAAAAAATTCAATTACGATCAATTAAAGCAAATTCACCATACATACATAACAACACATAATTGTTTGAAAATAATATATTCAGTCTATGCTTTATCTTAAAGAATATATATATATATCAACATCTATGGCTTTACAGAGGCCTCACTCTTTTGCATTACTGAATTAGGAAGTGAACTTCCCCTCAACAAATGAATAAATAAATATAAATAGATTCAAATTGCACCTTTGATTATTAGTCCTGGCAGAAGCAGGAAAATGTAAATAAATATCGGAACATGTAAATAAATATTTGTGTTTGATTTTCCAACATGCTTAATAAAAACTCGCTTACCAACTCAAAGTTAGTATTACAAACTAACTTTAGTCTCGCTTTGACAATTAATATTCATATATTTGCCTATAGGACCATTAGAAGTTTGCTCTAAAAATTACAGGAAAAAGTCGGTCACCTTTTTCCAGCCGGCGGCAAGCATATTGGCGCGGTTCATATTCTTTTCCATCCCACCACGTAGTTATTCAAAGAATATTCCAACAGTAAATCATCATCCGGTAGTCAAAGTTGAAAGAGGAGACACACATATTGGAAGATGTAACAACTAAAAGAATACATCGTCATAATTAATATCAATAACCGTAACATAAGTTAATTACCAGAAAGCTATTTCCAAATATGCGGTTTGTTGTCGTCGGTGTTGCTTACAATCAAGTAGTGAAGCAAAACACAAGACATATGTTCAATTTGATATCAGCCACTATTAAACTGGGTTTTCAACATTCTTCATATATTTATCTCCGCTCACGATGAAATCAAATGGTAGATCAAAGGAATCCTACAGTGCATATACCTTAAAAACTTGCCACAGAGAGAGAGAGAGGAAACAATAAACAATCACCCACCATTTGTAGATGTCATGAGCTGAATTCATATAATAGAATAAAATAAATCAGGATAGACAAAGCAATTGAGAATAGAATTTTTGGCAAATGCTATTATGTTTTCCAGAGATATTTAGAAAAATCAAGAATACACAAAACCAACAGTGTCTTCACAAGCATCACAAGAAATTCCTATACTGAAAAAGGGACAAGTACCATGTACTTTTGAGTTAGGAAATGATTCACCTTTGTAAGCAGACAAAAGGTGGCAACTTATACTCATAAAAAGGAATCACATTCAAATCATAATAAAAATTAATTCACCATATCAAATTTCTCATTGCCTTTTCCTGCTCCGCCTTCATCTTCTGTTTTTCCAGACCTTTTTTATTTGTCTCTCCATTTATGCATTAAAACACTCTTCTAAGCTGTGCAAATGTTGCATGTACGCTTATATTATAACCTTTAAGATGGATTTCTATAAAAGGTGTTGCAGTGCTGGGAGAATGTTGAACAAATTATACATGTCACTAAGCTCAAAATATCAAGACTAATTCCATATCATAGAACAAAAGAACACCCGACTAAGTGGATTTAGATGAGAAAATTATTACTTGATCAGATATACTCCTCCGTATTTCAATGTAACGAAGCAAAAATGATGAGCATAATTTAGATAAACCATGCTTGGCACAAAACCTTTAGATGAAAGATAAATTGATGAAGCTCAACAAGTGTAATTACCTGAAAGTAATTAATAAATAATAAAAAGTCAAAACAAAAGAACTGACATTTGAAAATATCTATGTAAATAACATCATTGTATAAATGTAAAAAGTTTCAAACAATTAATTTAAGAATGATTATACAAACACGATACACATGTCTGTATTAAACTATTAATAATATAAGATTTTTGTTGTAAGAACAAATAAAACAAACAAAACTTATTATAGGTAATAAGCCTCCAACCACATATATTGTACTTTGAAATAAGCTTGAGAAACTTACCAATAGCTCATCCATGTGAACTAATGCCTTGATCCCAACTCTATCTTCAACTGGACACTCAATAGGTTATAATCTTGAAGGCTGAAATAAATTTAAATGTCACTTAATTTCACTTGGAAACTTAGCAACTACCCAAGAAGTTAACTACAGTTTAAATTGACTTTCTGGTCATTCTAATACTAATCCAAGCTACAACAGATCATATTGCTTCACAATAAATATATACCATAAGAGAGAGCTTAACGACAATAAGTTCGGGGGAACAAAAAAAATGAGACTAATTAATAAATCAAATGAATTAATTAATTTATGTAATTTCCGATCACCTGTTGTCATTAGAGCCAAAAGGCCAGCTTTGGAACAAAATGTTTGTTTCTATGCCCATCGTGAGTATTGTCACACCGGAAACCCGCAGGAACACCAACCTTCAAACTATCGTTTGAAAATGTGGAAGAATCAAACATAAATAAGGCGGAGATTGATTTAAAAAAAAAAAAAAAGCTAAGTATCGTTTGATGTCCATGAACTATAAATAAAATGTCATCCTATTTACACTCCAAGAAGAGAAATCCGACATATATGTTGGACGAAACCTCTCCAAATCCCTTCACTAATAACAGTCCCAACTCTGGTAGTTGGAGCAGACAAATACAATAGAGGTTGTACAAACTTTAGATAGAGGTTCACATTGGGAAGCTGCAAGAAGAATCAAACGAAAAAAGGAAATTTAGAAGATGTGCATAAATATTAAAGTAGACATCAACAACAGAGTCTGTGAGCAAACGTTTGGTTACTAACTCCGTCCATTCATGAAGACATAGTTTCACCAATATTTGTTGCATTCTTTGCAGGCGAACACTTCGCCGCTGGCCTTATCGGAGCACATATAGGGATTTTGAACACATTAATGTAAGAAAACAGAGTAGATTACCATTTTGCATATCTTAAAGACTTTCACAAACAAAACATTCAAAACACTCCCTAAACCATAAACAAACGAAGAATACACTGATATCAAACACATTAATGTAAGAAAATAGAGTAGATTATCATTGGAGATATCCAAAATCAACAAGTTTAAATCTCACAAAAATGCACCCCCAAAATCAGTTTTGTTTCTTGGCACAAGCATCTTGATCCATCCTACTGCAATACAAAAGAAACTGAGCTCAACCACTTTTAACCTTTCTTTTTCTACGTTCTTGTTTACAATTAGATTTATTATCTCATTCAACCCAAATTGCTACGCATATCAAATTAGAAACCTAAAGAATTCATAAATGATTAAGCAATGAAAATTAAGATATACCTTCTCGGCAAGAATTCTATCACCGACATCAAGTGTTGGGTACATAGACGTGGAAGGAATTGACCTCGGTTCAGCCAAAGTCGACTTGAACAAAATCCTAACACTGAAAGCAGTGAAAGCCCCCTTTGCTCAAGTCTTGGAGCCATTGAACTCCCCGGACATATCAGGTCCTTTAAGGGGAAGAACGTACAAATCGACGGTGAATTCGTTGTTTTGGAGTGTAACAGGAACTTGGAGGCACTGAGTTTTGGAGAGTAATGAATCGCCATTACTAATGTACACACGAAATTGTTAATGGGGATGGCGGGCAAGGCGAGCTTCTCTGCCAAGTGTGGCTTAATGAAGTTATGGGTACTCCCATTGTCAATCAGCACTTGGACGGGGTGGTCGTTGATAGTGCCCCGGATGCATAAGGACCTCGTATGTTGAGGGAATTCAAGGAGGAGATGTCTGCTTGAATTGATTCATCAATTAGTTCTTCCAGAATTTCTGGTTCAGTGGCGTCTCCGGGATCGTCTATGTCGTCGGTACCAAAATTGGCCAAATTTTGCTGTGACAGCTATGGGACAGTGCGTAGCGCTGATCATAATTGTAGCTGACGTGGATTTATATCGCAAATTTTATAAAATACTGTATTGTTTATAACAATATTAAAATTATAAGTGGATTTTTCGTGAAATTATCAAATTAAGTGAAAACGACTTCAAAAAAACTGATTTCCACTATTCAAAAGGGCAACTTCTAATAAAATATAAATATATTTTTTTTTTAAGAAAACACCTAAACAATAGGTGATTTTGAATTCTTTTTATTTATTTATTAATTTTGTATTATATATAGTAAATAGATTAATTATTATTATTATTATTATTATTATTATTATTAGTAGTATTATTATTATAATAATAATAATCCAAATTCATACCAAACTTCGGTTATTTAAAAAGTGAGTATCCATAATCGATTCAAAAAATTAGGACGGCATCATGCGTTTATTTATTTTTTACAGGACAGTTCGGTTTAGAATTTCGAATCTTTCGGAACGGTTCAATTCGGTTCGGTTCAAATCGAATAATTCGATTCGGTTCGGTTCAGAATGCTTTGACTATGTAGTGTACGGATCATATTTTGCCACTTTGTTCAAACTAGACACATTATAACCCAAGTATTACATATAATTTGTAACAGTTTCTTTCTTGTTTCAAATATTATTGAGGGAAAGAATTGTTCAGTGGTGAAGATGTAATTCCCATATGAGAGAGAGTAAAGGTTGATAAAGCATTTGAAATTGAGGGGTATATATTAAGATGGAATTGTGTGTATAGGATAATGGGGTCTGACAGGTGGAAAAGAAGATTTGTGGAGGGTTAGTGGTTCACAAATGCTAATGGAGTTTAGGGCTGTTTTTTGTTTTTATTTGCTTTCGCGTTTGATTAATTGATTCAATATAGAGACCGTAGTAAAATTGATTTTAATAAAAAGTAACTAGTGTTTGAAATAAAAGTGCTTTTGGTAAACGTAGGTGTTTGTCATTTTAGTAGCTTTTAACTTAAAAGAGTGATATAAATTATAATTGCAAAAAAACCAAGTAAAAGAACTATCCATACTACTTTATGCTTCTAGGGAGAATCTGTTTTTAAAGTAGAAGCAGATTGACTTTTTTGCTAGGGATAGCGCCTGCAATCGGAAGTTTTCTAAGAGATAATGAAGGAGCAAACACATTTTATTGTTTTTTAAAAATTGAAAAGATAAACGTGTTTTGAGACCCCAAACATAAAATTGTAAACATCCCTTCAAACTATATTGATTTTTAAATAGTGATTTTAGTGTTGCCATTAGGTGTAAAAACACCCTCATAGTCCATTATACTTCACCATTTTTATTTAAGAACTAAAGTAATAAAATTCAAAATTGGTGTCATAATACAAATATATATGTACGGTTGTAAGATTTATTTATGACACAACTAAATGTTTATGTTATATTATAAACTTAATTTTCCTATCTTTAGGGTTAATATTTTATTAAACTTCACCATTTTAATTAAAGACTATTACATTAGTTAATTTTAAATTTGGTCCTTTGGCATTTGAGATTTGACAAATTGGTCCCTTGGTTTTTCAAATTGATAATTAAAACATTATGTGTCGTATGTGGTGACAAGACTAATTTGTTGAACTTCAAATTTAAATGACTAATTTCTCAAAAAAAATTGTCATAATTTTGTGTTTAAGTGTGTGAAGAAAAAAAATTATAATAAAAAAATATAAGGAGCCTTGATAGATTGATGAACCACTTGACACACTGAATTGGATTTTTAGGAAACTTAGTTTATATTTCTGTTTTTGTCTTATTATTTTTCTACTGTAGCTACTGTTAACAATTTCCTAATAATGGAATAATATAGTCATTAAATTATATTTATGGGTTTGTGCTATAGTTAATAATAATCTATTTTATTAGTTAATCTAGTACTAACATGGAAAAAGTGGTGGGATATCAAATCATAAACTTAACTCAATTTATATATCCCCCTTAACGTAAGTTACAATATATTACCCGTTAGACTAACATATAATGTACGTAAACTAATGATAACTGCGTTAAAATAGTAACAAGCCATCAAAGAATAAATTTATTTAAAAAATTAATATTTTTCTCTTTTAGTCACTGAAATAAAATAATTACATTTTTTTTCTATTTTATAAATTAGTTGAATATGGTCAGATAAATCAACTGGAAAATGGAAAAAATGATGGATGTCAAAGGATATATTTTCAGATGAGTATAAGACTGGAGTGGAGAGTTTCATGAATTTTGCTTTAGATAATGCGAATGATACGAGCACTATATCTTGTCCATGTATAGAATGCGGAAACATTAGGAAATGGAAAGCTGCCATCGTGAGGTTGCAATTGTTGTCTAAGGGATTTGATAGAATATATCACACGTGGATTTGGCATGGTGAAAGAATTAAATTCACAAATGAATCATTGGCTAATGATCAGGCGGGGCAAGGGGAACAAGATAGTGCTGTAGAAGAACCTATAGACATGGTACATGCTGCATTTGAGGACACTGACCATAATCCAAATGTATATAGTGAATTGTTGAACGATGCAGAAAAGAATTTATATCCTGGCCCTAAACTAAAGCTAAGCTATCTGCCGTTGTGAAATTTTATAATTTGAAGGCAAAATATGGTTGAAGTGATAAAAGTTTTAGTGACGTGCTTAGTTTGGTTAGAGAAATGCTTCCCCCTAATAATGAATTACCTTCTTCCATGTATGATGCAAAGAAAACCTTAGTTGCACTAGGGTTAAATTATGTCAAAATTCATGCATGTCCCAATGATTGTGTTCTCTACCGGAAGGATTATGAAAACCTAAGTAACTGTCCTACTTGTGGTACCTCGCGGTGGAAAGTGGGAAAGAACTTTAATATAACTGAAGGAATTCCTGCAAAGGTTTTGTGGTATTTTCCACCTATTCCAAGGTTTCGACAAATGTTCCGAAATAAGGACTTGGCTAAGGAGTTAACTTGGCATGCTGATGAACGAGTTAGTGATGGTAAACTGCGTCACCCTGCAGATGCACCTTCTTGGAAATTAGTAGATAATAACTGGCCAGATTTCGCTTCCGAGCCACGAAATCTTAGGTTAGCCTTATCAGCGGATGGGATCAATCCTCATAGCACAATGAATTCTACATACAGTTGTTGGCCAGTTATATTGATCACGTACAACCTTCCACCGTGGTTGTGTATGAAGTTAAAATTTATGATGCTCACCATGTTAATTTCCGGTCCCAAGCAGCCAGGAAATGATATTGATGTATACTTGTCACCTTTGATTGAGGACTTAAAATTATTGTGGGAAGAAGTTGTTGAGGAGCATGATAGTTACTGAGACGAAAGTTTCCTACTTAGGGTTGTGCTCCTTTGCACTATCAATGATTTCCCCCCTTATGGTAACTTGTCTGGGTGCATTGTGAAAGGGTATAATGCGTGTCCTATTTGGGGTGAGAAAACTTATGCAAAAAGACTGAAACACTCGCGAAAAATGTCTTATATGGGCCATAGAAGGTTCCTCCGTGCAAATCATCCATATCGTAGACTAAATAAGGCATTTGATGGAAATCAAGAGTCCGAGCTTGCACCAAAACCGCTGAGTGGCCATGAAGTTCTAAAAAGGGTTGCGGGAATCCAATGTAATTGGGGGAAATCGAGTCGTAATAATCCTCCAAATGGCGATGACGATAAACCTTGTTGGAAGAAAAAGTCAATATTCTTTGACCTTAAATATTAGGAACACCTACATGTTCGACATGTTCTAGACGTGATGCATATAGAGAAGAATATATGTGAAAGTCAGATAGGTACATTACTCAACACTCCAGGTAAAACAAAAGACGGGATCGCCTCAAGACTAGACCTTGTGGAAATGAAGTTAAGGACGGAGCTTGCACCACAGATGGGTGAACAGAGAGCGTTCTTGCCTCCGGCTTGTTATACTCTCAGTAAAGAAGAGAAAAGGAAAGTTTGTAGCTCTTTGAAGGGAGTGAAGATCCTCACCGGTTACTCATCCAACTTTAAAAACCTGGTTTCCATGAAGGAATTGAAACTTGTAGGTCTTAAATCGCATGACTGTCACACGTTAATGCAACAATTACTCCCAGTGATAATACGTGGTGTTTTGCCTAATAATGTTAGGTATGCAATCACTCGATTGTGTTTCTTTTTTAATAATATATGTACTAAGGTCATAGATGTCCCAAGGTTGGATGAATTACAAACGGATATTGTGGAGACATTGTGCTTACTTGAAAAGTATTTTCCTCCTTCTTTCTTCGATATCATGGTTTACCTAACCGTTCATCTTGTGCGGGAGGTCAAATTGTGCGGACCAACATGGTTTCATTGGATGTACCCATTTGAGAGGTACATGAGTGTCTTAAAGGGTTATGTGCGAAACCAAAATCGGCCTGAGGGATGCATTGCTGAATGCTACATTGCAGAGGAGGCTGTGGAGTTTTGCTCTGACTACCTTTCTAGTGTGGATACAATTGGAATCCGTAGCGGCGCAATGAAAAGTCTCTCTTAATAGGCCTTTATCAGCTGCTCAAATTCACGAAGCTACTAATGAGGAATGGATACAAGCCCACCATCACATTTTAGCAAATGATGACGAAATTGATCCTTATATCAAGTAATATCTCGATCCATTTAATTTCATAAATGGTAATCTTTACATTATTATTTTCTTAATTTATTTCTTAACTATATATTTATTTAGTGAATAAATGGCTCAAATAATGGTGAGATTCGGAAGAAGAAATAAGTCAGAAAAGGTTATACTAGATGAGCATAACAAAACATTTATTGCTTGGTTGCACGATTTCAAGGTACTATAACTCTTACTCACATTCACGTTGAATTTCGTTAAACAAAAGTAAAAAATGTTAATCCAATCACTTAGTCCAATAATAGGTAGCAAATGAAATCAACCATTCAACAAAACTAATATCAGAAAGGTTGAGGTGGATTGCGAATTGACATACCAAACAGGTACTGAGGTATTCTAGTTACATGATTGATGGAGTTACTTATCATACGAGAGTGCACGATGGTGGACGAGCTGTTCAAAATTTTGGTGTAAGTTTGGTTGCAAGGACCATGCAAATAGCTAGTGCAAAGGATAAAAATCCAGTTGTAGTTGATATGGTGTTCTATGGAGTCATTGAGGATATTTGGGAACTTGATTACCATATATTTCGAGTTCCAATTTTCAAATGTAATTGTGCTGAGAACAATAGTGGTGTTAAAGTAGATGAACTTGGTTTTACATTAATAAATCTCAACAGAGTTGGCTACAAATCTGATCAGTTTATATTGGGTAGTCAAGTGAAACAAGTTTTTTACATTGAAGACCCTTCGGATCCAGCATGGCATGTTGTACTTTCGACACCAAGTAGAGATTATTTTGGAGACATTAATGGTTGCAATTCAGAAGAGTTTGACATCCACCACCAATGTTTTACCAAAGGGATACCTTCGTTACATGTGGATGAAGCAGATGATAATGAACCACCATGTATCCGTAAAGATTGTGATGGGTTTTGGCTTGAAAAATCTAATTAATAATCCGTATACATGTGTTGGTTTTGATGTTTCTTCCACTTTCGTATTGAATTTCTTAGTGGGTCGTGACTTTTGCTTTCATGTATATGGATAGTGTTCCAATTTTTTACACGCTTATTTTTTTTCATTTGAAGACTTGATTCTTTAGTAATAATAGTATTTCGCTTTAAAGTTTGTAGTGGAGGCCACTTTAATGTATACGTGTTACAATTTGACTATTAAAGTTATTTCCAATAACTTTAGTAAATTTGATGGTTTTGTTGCATTTATTTTGTCCATGTAGCTTTCTCATCCAGTATTTCGTTCTCATTTATTCCATGTGATGTGCTTGTAAAGATTTGAGGTAATTGATTTGGATTATTGAGTTTGGTTCGAGCTTGATTTTTAAGTCGATATTAGTATTATACTAAACGTTATATAAAACATAATCAGATTAATCGTGTTCGTGTTTGTTTAGATTGACAGGATGGGAATGGAATAATCTTGGGTTACCACTATTTCTTATTTTATTATTAAATCAATGTATGTACTTTTTAGTTTTAGTAGCAATTGAAACTAAGGTCGTAGATTGCTACATTACTGCAACTTAATTAGAGTTATTAAGATTATGTAAATTGATTCTCCTTTAACATTAATTTATGTTTTTAATACTACTTTTTAGAGTACAATTTTAACTCCGTACCTATAAAACATGTACTAAAACTTGATCTTACTATTATCATTTAAATATATTTTGCAGGTCGGAAGACATGGTATCTAGCAAACGTGTACCTAAGGGAGATCAGAAAGGTAATGGCCAAAGTGAGAGCTTGCGGAAGGGATCGTCTTCGAAGAAATCTAAAATCGATAAAAGTTGTGATTCTAATAATAATGATCATGCGAATAGCTCAACGGCGCGGCCCAAGCGTTCAAAAGCAAAAATACGCCTAGAGGTCCCACTCATATGCATGCTCTTGCTATACAAAGAGCGCAAGGCTTTAAAAAGGATGTCAGTTTCAACTCCAAAGGTCAGCCTATAGGAGAATATGGAGCCGAAATGCAAAGTTATACTAGAGTGCTAGCAAGGGAAAAGGTCAAAATAACTTTTGACAGGTGGAAAGTGGTGCCACAAGATGTCAAGGATACAATATGGGAATCTGTTAGAGTAAGATATATTATAATACACTTGGCGTTTCTTTAATCACGTATTTTCTGTTTTCCTAGCTTTTATTCAATGTTCCCCCAACATGGAAGAAGAGATGTTTGTCCTCGGCTGGTTGCAAGTGGCTTCAACATAAGACTAACCTCACCAACAAATTTATTTTTAAAAGAGTCCATAATCCTGAAAAGTTAAATACGCCGCCTCTAGGTTATCATATTGATCAAGCTGATTGGAGTAATTTTTTCATCACTCGCTTGTCTGACAATTTCAAGGTAAGATACAAACTCACTTTCCCATTGTCCATACTGCATCTTTAATTATCTTGTGATTCATATAAATATAGTAGTTGATATCTTTGTTTTACGTAGCGTTTAAGAGAGAAACAGAGATAGCGAAGAAAGAACAATAAATACCCCCATAAGCTTTCTCGTAAAGGTTATGCACGATTGGGCGAAGAAGTCGTGAGTACATTGTTGTATTTTTTTTTTTTTTTTCATTTACTTTTGCATTTTAAGAATCTGTTGATGATGTCAACCTAATTTATATAGGCTGCTGAGTTGTGTGATGATGATGAAATTAACCGAGCTGTACTTTGGATAAAAGCGCGTGTCAATAAAGAAGATGAACCTGAAGATGCGTTGAAAGAAACAGTCTCCAAAATTGTGAACGTGATTAATATGCCAACATTTTGTTCTTTTTGTTTTTATTCAATACTAGTTGCCCACATTAATATTGTGATTATGATTAATATGATTCATATCCAAATCTCTTTGCTGAAATTAACAAAAAAAAATTAGTACAATAATATTAGGGAATTCAGGTTTGTTAACTGATTTAGGTACAAATAAGTTCAGATTTTTAGTGCTATTCAGTCCTGTTAACAGATTTATTAATAATTTTAGTGATTATTTCTTGATGTATAAGTTCCTAGCAATTTAGGTAATTCGACCAAAGGTCCCTTGCACAAGAGTAGAGGTGGAAATTCGGCCCACGCGGCTCAATCCATTGAGACAATACCAAATATTTGGTTGGGCCTGTTGGCCCAATGGTTTTGCAGGACATTATTCTATAACTCGACCCATCTAAAATGTCGGGTGGGCTGGTAGGGCAGATTATATGGGCGGTACAAATGGGTATCCATCTCAATTAATTATCATAATTAACAATAAATTTGGAATCTATTATCAAAAAATTGAGGACGAGTTTTGTGCTAAAAGTAAAAAAATATTTTTTTAGTAATAAACGACATGATTTGATGGTTTGGTTGGTGGAATAGTTACTTATTTGTTACATTCAGATAGTCTAGAATCTTTCAACTAAAAATCCTATAAATTGATGAGTTATTACAAAATGGGCAAGCACTTTATGTTTTATAATAAGTAAAGTATTGGATATCAATGCATTAGCCTGTCTTATAGCAAAAGTTATGCTTAGATAGATATAATTTGTTTTCCTGTTTGAACTTATGTGTATCAAAGGATGAACTTATACAACAGAGACGGGACGGTAACTTGAAAATTCAAGGACTGAGAGATGGTATACTTGCTAAAGCACTAAATTCAGAAGAGCATACTGGACGTTTGAAGGGTGCCGGAGGCCATGTCACTCCCTCGACGTACGTTAATGTTACAACAGGGGGGAGTAGTAATATGGTGGATAAGAGGTTATTCCTTGAACAACGGAAATAACTAATGGTGCAAAAAGCGAAAACTGTAGAGATGGATGCACGCTTGCGGAAGGTAGAATCAACAATTTACAGTAGCGGAGGTGTAATGAACATCGAAACTGATGAAAAGGGCAGTTGCACAGCTAAACAACAAAGTCCTGTACTACATGAACATGGAAATGAAGATCAGAAAAGCATCTCTCTTGATGAAGAATTAGATGATGATGTGAAGTGTCTTGATGAAGATGAATTTTTACAGGTTTTTGTGTAATTTTATTTATGTATATTTTACATGTACTTGTCCTTCAATTGGTTAACTATTTTTTTTAATGTTGTAGGGTGAAAAAGTTGCATTAACTTTGGAATCATGCACAAATGCTGCTGCCTACGGTACCGTGATTAAAGTGGATGGATCTAACAAATTTCTCCACGGTAAACTGTTACCTAAAAATTGTTTGCATGTGTCCATTGATCAAGCATTGGATCACGATGTTGCCTTGCCAATTCCTGGTGAGTGTGAAAGTATTGGCGAAGCAGTGGGGTCGCATGTTGCCTGGCCTAAGCACTTGATAACGTTGAAGGACAAGGCAAAATTTTATTATTGTAAATATTTATTTGATTAAAAACTGCAGTAGTTATGAGAATACGTTACTAATGTATATGTGTCCCTTTGTTGTTTCAGTATCTAAAAAGAAGAAAGTTGAGAATGTCCAAAAGATACCTACTATCGATCCTTTAACTGTGCCAAAACCACTATATATGTTGTATTGCTATGTTAAGATTACTCTTCAACATCGTGGTAATGTGGTGGTAAATTTTGATGATGATGTGTTTGGTCGTGAATACAGCATCTTTGTTAATGTTGAAGATATCGTGCCGTTTTGTCAGTTGGAGCCAATTATGTACACATGTATTGTTATCTACATCTGGTAAGCATGATTATGGCTTGAAATTTGTTAATCAGTTCATATATTATTGTTGACGTCATTTATCGGACGTGTGTCCGGGTCAACAATTTTGAGCCACGTCGATTAACAAAAGCACAAAAAATAAATATGAAATAGGCAAGGAATTTGAGATAAGTAAGACGAGGTAAGTGAAACGAGCTAAGTGATATTAGCTTTGTCATTTTATTGCTATTTTCTGGTGTGTCAATTCAGGTTGGGCGTTTCGCCTGTGTTACATTTGCTACAGTGATTTTTCTAGTGGTAGTGGGAGAAATCAGAATGAATCCTTTCATGAGCATTGAAAGCTCTTATTTATACTAGAGAGGCCTACTCCTAGCTCGCCTAGGTAGGCCTTAGGGATAATGATTACATCTGGTACATATTTTTCTCCCTATCTGGGATACAAGATCCCAGAATTTATGGGATTCTTGACAAATGGTGTTTCGAGAGGATTTCATGGGATCTGGTCGGCCACGTCACGTCTGTACGATTTGATTTGATCCCACCTGGAGTATGTTTGAGCTGATTCCATGTAGTAAATGAATCTCGAACCTGGCTTAGCCAGATCATCAGAGTTCTCCTGGTCTTTGCTAGCGTGGACAGAAGTTTCAGGTTGATCGTACCCGGGTCAGGTGGGAATATAATCAGGTTGACCATCTTCAGGTAGGTCATCTTCTTGGCACTTTCGGATAAAAGTCAGGTCGGACAGTCTAGGTAGGACATCTTCTCGGCGCCGCTACGAACAAAATATTCAGGTAGGACAATTCCAGGTAAGACATATTCCCGACGTCACTACAAACAAAATATTCAGGTAGGACAGTTCTAGGTCGGCCAAGTGGGGGAGCCACGCCATAGCTGAGTCATCTGGCAGGCCGAATCCAGCTTGGCCTCATGGTGAGGTGCCACGTTAGTTTGGTATGCACAGACTTGATGATATGCGCATCTGAGCTGGCGGGGATGTTCCACGTCAGCTAGGGGCACACGGACTTCAGACCAGGTAAGCCAACGAATTTCCAAGCCGGCTTAGGTAGTAGTAGTTATAATAATAATAATAATAATAATAATAATAATAATAATAATAATAATAATAATAATAATAATAATAATAATAATAATAATAATAATAATAATAATAATAATAATAATAATAATAATAATAATAATAATAATAATAATAATAATAATAATAATAATAAAAAATTATCATTATTATTAATATTTTTTGAATTGGGCCTATATTAGCCCAACTCGTTCGTTTGGGTCAGGTCCAATTGCCGACCTTGAAATATGGGCCAAGATTTTCCTTCCTACACAAGCTTCCCTTCTACTATATATATGCCCCTTCACTTATATCCTCCATCCTTCAATTGTTGTCTAGAAACCCTCTCAATTTTACCCACCTGAATCTCCATAGGCGGTTTTCCTTAAGCGAATCCATCAAGCCGACGGTGTTCGAGATTATACAACTTCGCTAGGTACGCATATTTTTCAAGTTTCGATCTGTTATGCTTCTTTGACCCGAACGGGTATGGCCGACCTCATTTAGTCGTACCCGGGTTTGTCCGACCCGATGTTGAACTTTCTCGTCGGAGTTTCCGCCGAGCTGATATAAACCCAACCTGATTTTTTTTTTTCGCCAACTCTTCCGACCTGATTTTTTTTTTTTTTTTTGCATCCATATTCGTTTGTGTATGTATATATCCACCTGGATATATCAGACCTGATTTTATACATACGTATTTTGTGTCAACCTGGATTTATTCGACCCGACGTCGATCTAACCCGAATCTACCAACCTGGGTATCCCAACCCGAATTAGACTCGGATATGACCGACCCGAATTGATTTTTGCTCGGCTGGATATAAAATCAATCGGATGATTTGTTTATTTAATTATTTACTCCTGCCGACCTGAATTTATTCGACCCGACGTTGATCTAACCCGAATCTACCAACCTGGGTATCCCAACCCGAATTAGACTCGGATATGACCGACCCGAAATAATTTTTACTCGGCTGGATATAAAATCAATCGGATGATTTGTTTATTTAATTATTTACTCCTGCCGACCTGAATTAGTATTTTAGCAAGTACTTACTTCTCCAGCTACCTTTGTTAATAAGGACTTTAGGCCGATTCTGTTAGTATCATTACTGTCATATGCTTTAATTTCAAGACATGTACATCAGGCCGGCCTGAGTATAGCTGATTTGTTTTACATGTATAGGTTGCTTTGTGTCAGCTTGTACATATACATATATATATATATATATATATATATATATATATATATAGGTATATATATATCTAGACATGCCTGACCTGAATTTATGTATATGAATTTCGAAATTTTTGGCCTGGACGTTTATAATACATATTTTATGCCCATTCCAGCATATCTTTTGTTAAATAGAATTCAGGTCTTACCTCATATTTTGTACTGCGTACTTAATCTGCAGTGAACCTTGGTGATCCATCCTCTATCTGCTCGCCCTTTTTTCTTTTTTTTTTTTTTTTTGTTTTTTTTTGCACCCTTTTTTCTGACCCGAAATCGGCTGATCCCGAATTTCCTGACCTGAGTTTTTTCGATCCGAGCATGTCGGACCTGGATAGTCCGACCTAAAAAGACCGGACCTGAACAGTCCCACTTGACTCCAGCTATACCTCATGTTGTATATGGCCCGACAAAAATTTACTTCAGGGTTCTAACCCGATTTTTGCCTCTTGATGTGCAGACGTGCTCCACTCGTGTGTGCTAATTTCTAGCTCCGCCATACTTCCAGTCCGCCTCAGGTAATAATTCCTTTTGTGATGAGCTCTGAAAGTTCATATTCTGGGGGGAAAAAAATGAGTGGTAATGGCGATCGGGATTCTATTGAGTTGAGTATGGAAGCTGATATGATGGATGTAGAAGGATCTGATCAGGTTGGAAATTCAAATTATGAGGTTGGGTCTAAACAAAACGAATACAAAAGTGTTGAGACCTCCTCCGAGTCAACTGATAGCGGAAGTGATGAGGCTATTTCTGGTCAGATGAGTGATGAAGATAGTGAGGGTGGGGTTGGGCATACTGAAGCTATCTTGGACGCGGTTCCGTTAGAGATTAGGTTTCCTCACTTCATTCGTATAGACGGGGATGATCCTGCCAATCGAGGGCCTTTTAGTGGGATGCCAGCGGCTGCTCCATATTATAGACCACCAGTCCTTCCACATCAGTCCACGTCGGAGGCAGGCGAGTATGCAAGTAAAGTAAAGGAGTCTCGAATGCAGGGATGGCGAAATCAATACAATGTGCTGACCACTGTTACACTCTACCTGCCTGACCCTTGTGAAAGAGCTGATTGTCCAATATATAGATGTGTCGCCATAAACCTCCGCTCCCTCCAGGCTGGTCTCAGGTTTCCTCTTCCCCCCATCGTAACTGATTATCTCAATTATTGGGGAGCAGCACCTCAACAGATTAACCCCAACGGTTGGGCATCTTTGCTTGGCACATTAATTCTCTTCTGAAAAAAAGGGTTTCCACCTCCGACTCCGATAGAGATGACTTATTTACTTCACTTCCGAAGGACTCCAAAGCCCAGGTCTATCAAGAACACTGTTCTCGCCTATTTCTATCTGATGATTCGACCCCACCTGAGCCCCCTAGTGGACATTTCGGGTATCTCTGTTAAGGAATGGGAAAAATTATGGTTTTGGGTTGGGGGTAACTGGATGAGTTTGGCCCAAGGTGGCGATGAGGAAATATGGACTCCTTGTCCCACCACCTTTGCTAGAAGTCTACGTGAGTATCTTTTCTTATTTATCTAACTATAATTTTCCTGATAGTGATACCTCATTCTTTATATGCAGATTTCGACATCCCCGAGGTTAGCGACGAATTTCTGACCCGACTTGAAAAGCTCTATGAAAGTGATATAAGTGAGAGAGCTGCAAAGGCTTTGGTGACCGAGAAGAACCTCCAAGGGGCCGGGTTGATCTACCATCATTTGTCTACTCCTTTCGTTGAAGAAGGTAAATCTAACCCGACCCGAATTTTTATTGGCTCCAACCTATTTTTGATTTTTTGGTGTATCTTTCAGTGCATTCATCGCCTTTGTCGGAAGATATGGCTGGAGATGGAAAATCTGCAGCCGTGAGAATGGCTGAGAGAAGAGCCCAGCTGGCTGCAAAGAAAGCGAAGACCACGACTCCCTCATCCAGCCAGGTAGGGATGGGACGAAAAAGAAAAGTGCATGAGTCTGCTACCGTGGCTATACCAGCAGCCACGATCTCACGTCAGCCAAGCGATGAAGTCATACCTGAGACACTCGATGCACAAAACGCCAGTCAGCCTCATCGTTCCCGAGATATAATTGACCTGACTGCTGATGATACCTTTGTCGGCTTGGACGCCTCCCAGGCCGGGATTGCTCAATCCCTGGTGGGCAAACTGCCTGATTTTCTACTCGAGTACCATAAGACCAATCAAATCGTATTTGATGCCTTGAAGAACTTTCCTCGAGCCGTTGAAAATGCAGCTGAAGCTCCTGCTCGGGCATGGACCCGATCATATGATGAGGTTTCTAAAAAGATGTCGGCCTCTGATTTGGCTATGGCATCATGTGCTCTTCAGGCCTTGTCTTCCAACTTCAGCTGGCTTTCTAAAGAGAAAGCTGTGGAAGAGGAGGAGCACCTTGCAGGTTGGAAATTTAGGGCAAGGGAAAACAAGAAGGAACTTGCGAAACAGGCTGAGGTGATCGAAGATCTCAGAACAGAGTTGGATGAGGCGAAGAAGAAAGTTGATAACTTGGCCTTAGAGTTGGGAACGACTAGGAAAGCCGCTGCTGAACTGGCCACGGAGAAGATTGCTAGGGCGGAACTGGAGAAAGAGCTTGAGGCTGCTCGAAACCCCTCAGGTGTTGTGACCTAGCAAGTCATCGAGGATTACAAGAAATCAGCTGTGTATAAGGGTGAAACTGATCTGATCTACATCATGGCCTATAAGGACTTGATCAAGAAGGCCAAAGCCGCTCAACCTGACCTAGATTTGAGCTTCTGTGAGGCGGCTCTCAAGGACTATAAGGAGAAGAACCCCCTCCCAGCCGAGTTAGAAGGCATGGATGAGTCTGATGATGAGGCGGCGGTGGATCATTCAGCTGACCCCAGCAGAGATACCTCCGTTTAGACTAGTCTTTCATTGTTGCTTTATTTACTTTTTGCTATGATAGGAGTATGAGGCATGCCTCCAGACTTATGTTTTGGGTGGATTTAATATTTTACTTTCTGCTTGGATGCTTTTGTTATTTATTCTCACCTAGGATTTATGATTTACTTCTTCGTTTGCACTTTATTCAGCTCGGCTCTGCCCTTGATAAATATTACTGACCCGATCCAGGTCGGCAACCAACCTATGTGAAATGAAATTTGTATATACCGACCTGATTCAGGTCAACCAAATCAGATTTGTATTGGTTGACCTGGTTCAGGTTGGGTAGTTAACTTAATAGTACCTATTTATATGCATTTGAAATTTCCTCATTGGAATTTCCATCCAAATCAGTTAGATTCATGCTTCTACATGAACCACTTACATTTTCTTCGCCATTGCTGACCTGGTCTAAGGCCTACCAGTCTGGCCAGGTCAGTTATTTATATTATTCTCTCGGGTAAAACCCACACTCTGGATTTTTATCAAGGGCGTGGTGTTGCCTTGTCCCTTGCCGACCTGGTCTAAGATTTATTAGCCTGGCCAGGTCGGTTATTTATATTATCCTCTCGGGTAAAACCCGCACTCTGGATTTTTATCAAGGGCGTGGTGTTGCCTTGTCCCTTGCCGACCTGGTCTAAGACTTATTAGCCTGGCCAGGTCAGTTATTTATATTATCCTCTCGGGTAAAACCCGCACTCTGGATTTTTATCAAGGGCGTGGTGTTGCCTTGTCCCTTGCCGACCTGGTCTAAGACTTATTAGCCTGGCCAGGTCGGTCATTTATATTATCCTCTCGGGTAAGACCCGCACTCTGGATTTTTATCAAGGGCGTGGTGTTGCCTTGTCCCTTGCCGACCTGGTCTAAGACTTATTAGCCTGGCCAGGTCGGTTTAACACTTCATCATCTTGAGACCAGCTTTGAGTCGGTTTATGCTTATGAGATTAATAGCAAAATACTTACATCTGAAGAAGTTCGAACAGAAACTGATTTCTAACTTGAGCTCGTTATACAAAAGGTGAGCTCATTAACATGTAGAAAGGAGGAAAAATGCCAAAATAATGTCTTCTGTTCAGCTTTACTGGTAATACTTCTTCAGATGTTCCGCATTCCATGGGTGAGGTAGTATCTTTCCTTGAACGGTCTCCAGCTCATATGCTCCATTAATCAGTGACCTGGTTACTTTGTAAGGGCCTTCCCAAGTGGGACCAAGTGTCCCGGCATTCGACTCCTTAGTGTTTTGAAGAACTTTTTTCAATACAAAGTCCCCAACCTGAAACCTTCGAACCTTCACCCGAGCATTGAAATACCGGGCGCTTCTCTGTTTGTATATTGCATTCTTCAGCTCTGAATCTCTCCGTTTTTCGTCCAACAAATCCAGGTCGGCTCGGATAGATTTCTCATTCATCTCCTCGGAGTAATTCACCACTCTCCAGGTAGGGATGCCGACCTCAACTGGAATCATTGCTTCAGCTCCATATGCCAAGGAGAACGGTGTTTCGCCCGTGGCAGATCTGGTTGTGGTCCTATATAACCAGAGCACACCTGGCAGCTCTTCTGCCCATGCTCCTTTCAGTTCTTCCAAGCGGGTTTTTAGGGTATGCTTTATGATTTTGTTCACTGCCTCGACTTGGCCATTTGCTTGGGGGTGATGTGGAGTGGAGAAATGCTTCTTAATTTTCAGGTCGTCACAGAACGACCTGAACCTCTGGTTGTCAAATTGTCTGCCGTTATCAGTGATGATGGAATGTGGGATTCCAAACCTGCAAATTATGGATTTCCAAACAAAATCTGTTATCTTCCCTTCAGTGATCTTGGCTAAAGGTTCCGCTTCAGCCCATTTGGTAAAGTAGTCCACGGCTACCACAACAAATTTCACTCCTCCTTTCCTGGTGGGCAATGGTCCAATCAGGTCTATCCCCCATTTGGCGAATGGCCAAGGGCTCATGACTGATGTCAGCTCTTCAGGTGGTTTTTTTATCAGGGGAGCATTCCTTTGGCACCTATCACATTTTCTTACAAAGCTGATGGCATCTTTTTTCAGGTTAGGCCAAAAATAACCTTGTCTGATGATCTTAAAGGCTAATGCTTGGCCTCCAGCGTGGTTTCCACATATGCCTTCATGAACTTCCCTCAGGGTGTATTCGGCTTCCTGGTCGGTCAAGCACCTAAGTAGTGGAACAGAAAATCCCCTTTTGTAGAGAATACCATCTACTAAAGTATACCTAGCCGACCTAACTCTTAACTTGCGTGGCTCGGCATGGTCCGAGGGTACTACTCCCCCTTCTAAGTACTGGATGATAGGGGTCATCCAGGTCGGTTGAAGCTCTTCTATAGTGTTAATTTGTTGATTTTCCAAAGCTGAGTGCTTGACCATCCCAATATTCACTGACCCGATGCGAGCTGCCCCTTCGCTGGTGGCTAACCTGGCTAGTGCATCTGCCTGGGTGTTCTTAGTTCTTGGAATTTGATTCACTCTAACTTCTTTGAACTCTTTCAAGGCGACTTCAACTGACCTCAAGTAGGCTAGCATTTTTTCATCTCTGGCGGTGTAATCCCCGTGTATTTGATTTACGACCAGCTGTGAATCACTATGCAATATCAGGTGGGTAACCCCCATCTGTTTTGCCATGTCCAAACTAGCTAGGACTGCTTCATACTCCGCCTCGTTGTTGGTGGCTGGGAACTCGAACCTTAGCGCCGAGCAGAAATATTGGTGTTCCGGGCTGATTAGGACAACTTCTGCTCCTAAGCATTCCGAGGTGGATGACCCATCAACAAACAACTCCCACGGGTCTGACTGATGCTCATTTAGTTCCACACCTGGTGTGAACTCAACAACAAAGTCAGCTAAGGCTTGACCTTTGATCGATGTTCTAGGAGAGTACAAGATGTCATATTGGCCCAGCTCGACCGCCCATTTCAACAGCCTACCTGATGCATCTGGTCTTTGGAGAGCTTGCCTGACTGGAAAGTTTGTCAGGACTTCTACTTGATGGGCCAGAAAATACGGCCGGAGTTTCCGAGCCGACACAGTTAGCGCGTACGCTAGTTTCTCCATGGGTGGATATCTCAGCTCAGCATCATGTAGGGATTGACTAACATAGTAAACTGGGTGTTGGACCTGGTCCTCAGTTCTAACCAGGACGGCGCTGACAACACTATCCGAGATGGCTAAATATAAGTTCATCTTTTCTCCTGGGATCGGCTTTGACAGTACGGGCGGGCTTACCAGGAATTTTTTGAGCTCCTCCAATGCTTTCTGGCAGCTTTCATTCCACTCAAACTTCTTATTCTTTTTAATGGCTTCAAAGAATGGCTTGCATTTATCAGTTGACTTGGATACAAATCTGTTCAGGGCGGCCACCTTTCCGGTCAAGCTTTGAACTTCTTTCACCCTCCTTGGTGACCTCAGGTCGGCTATGGCCTGAATTTTTTCTGGATTGGCTTCAATTCCTCTTTGACTAACCATGTAGCCCAAGAACTTGCCCGAGCTGACCCCAAACGTGCACTTTTTTGGATTCAGCTTCATCTTGTAGGATCTCAAAATGCCAAACATCTCAGCTAAGTGTTTAACATGCCATGATGCTTTTTTGCTCTTGACAAGCATGTCATCAACATATACTTCCATCGTCTTACCAATCTGATCAAAGAACATTTTGTTACCAATCTTTGGTAGGTCGCCCCCGCATTTTTCAGCCCGAAAGGCATCATAGTGAAATAATAAAGGCCCCTATTTGTCATAAAAGAAGTATGATCCTAGTCGTGTAGATCCATCGGGATTTGGTGGTACCCGGAGTATGCATCCATGAAGCTCATCAGCTCGTGTCCGGCTGTGGCATCAACTAGCTGGTCAATATTTGGGAGCGGGTAGCTATCCTTTGGGCAGGCCTTATTCAGATCGGTAAAGTCAACACATAACCTCCATGAACCATTGCTCTTACGAACTAGAACTGGGTTAGCGACCCAGGTCGGATAATGTGCCTCCCTTATGAACTTGTTCCCAAGCAGTTTTGTCACTTCCAAGGCCAGAGCATCGTACCTTTCTGGGCTGAGTCTTCTTCGTTTCTGCTTTACGGGTTTGGCACTCGGCTCAATGTTGAGATGGTGGCAGGCGTGTTTCGGGTCTATTCCTTCCATGTCTTCGTGGGTCCAAGCAAACACATACAGGTTTGCTTTCAAGAAGTTTATCAACTCAGAACGATGCGGTTCTTGTAACTCCCTGCCAATCCGAAGCTCAATCTCAGGTCTGTGGTCATCCATCTTAACCAAATCCACCTCTTCTACGGGTGCAGCTCTTTTCTTTGAGTTTTCCTTGCGTGGGTCCAAAGTTTCCCACTCATCAATTGGTTCTTCTTGAGGTTCGGCCGCAGCTGGGACATGACCTCCATCCATATGCTCCTCTAGCTCAGGTGCTTGTGGTGCGAGATGATCAATCTGATCGGGTATAATCCCCATATTAGCATCACCCTAGTCATGGATGACATCATTCTGAAATTCTCGGTTGAGATGTTCGAGCTGGTTCATACTTGCCTCTTCTTGAATATTCTGGTCGGGAAGTCCGACCTGGTCGAGATTTGTATTCATGTGAACATCCAGGTCGGGCAGTTCGACCTGGTTGAGATTTGTGTTCATGTGAACATCCAGGTCGGGCAGTCCGACCTGGTTGGAATTCGGATCCTCATGATTCTTCTGATTTGAAAGTCCGACCTGGTTGGGGTCAGTATTCTCATGAACATCCTGGTCGGCAAGACCGACCTGGTTGGCATCATCGAATATATTTTCCACTCTACTCCACCATCTTCGATCACATTCAACTCTCGAGGTTGGAGGCCCAAATCGCATTCTCTAGCAGTTCTCTGATTTCCCCTTACCACCATCACACCACCCGGTGTTAGAAATTTCATACATAGGTGGTACATTGAGGTCACAACTTTAAGTTGCATCAAGAGTGGTCTGCCTAGGATAGCATTATACTTGGATGGGTTGTTGACCACCTTGAACTCCGTTATGACTTCCATCTTGACATTGTCACACTCGAACTTGACTTTCAGGTCTATTTCCCCAAGTGGTGTGGAGGCTTGCCCATCAAAACCGACTATTCTATCATTGGTAGGACGTAGGAGGCTTCGGTTCATTCCCATCCTGGAATAGGTGTTGTAGAATAAAATATTTGCATAGCTTCCAGTATCCACCAAGATTTGGTGTACCAGGACATCAGACACGGTCATGGATATGACCAGCGGATCAGTATGAGGCTGGACTACTCCTTGTGCATCCATCTCAGAGAATATGATTGGTACATCTTGCTGTCCTTGATCCATGACATGGCATACCTGATAACTGTTGTTCGCCGCCCGGATCATCTCCTTCCTGGCTCGCTTCGATACTCGAGGTTCACTTGCGTTTGAATTGACCAGGGTATGGATTTCTCTACCGACCTGATTGGGAGGGGGTGGTAGCTGGGTCATCTGAGGTTGCTGATTTTCTAGCCGACCCGGACCGGGTTGTCCGGGTTGAGGTTGGTTCTTCACAAATCTCCTCAGGTGCCCCTGGTCAATCAGTTTTAGGAGCTCAACCATCAGGTCCCTACACTCACCTGTGTCATGACCAACTGACTTGTGGTAACGACAGTACTTTGTCTGATTCAGTTTGGCCGCCTCTTGCCGTATTAGCCTCGGTTCAGGTAGGATGTTAGAGTTCTGAATTTGGGCATAAACATTCTCAGGACTAGTATTTAGCAAAGCCCTGACTTGTAGTACCTGAGCTGGTTCTTGGAAGGTCCTGAAATTCCCAGGTGGCTTGAAAGAGTTGTTCACCACCCCTGGTTTCTTAAGTTCTTTCTTCTCATCTTTTTGTCCGTCGTTCGAGCTGGCGGTCGCCTTCTTTGCTCCGATGTACCTTTCTGCTCTTTGCAAAAAATCCTAGTAGGTCCTTGGCCCCGATTCATGAACGGACCACCAGAAACGTGTCTGCGGTCTTAGACCTGACATGACGGCCATGAGCATTGCGTCATCTGATATCCTCTCCATCTCCATCACCAGCTTATTAAACCTGTCCAGGTATTGCTTGAATGACTCCGTACCCCCTTGTTTCACAGTTACCAGCCTTTCTTTCGGGGTGGTCCGTGCCTTTGCTCCGATGAAGTGTGTGAGAAATTGGGAGGTCAACTCATCCCAACCAGTAATAGAGTGTTGAGGGAGTAACCGAAACCACTTCTGAGCTCGATCCCCAAGGGTCAAGGGAAATGCTTTGCACATGATCGCCTCTCCAGCTCCTTGTAACTCCATCCAGGAAGCGTATTTGTCAAGGTGGGAGGCCGGGTCAGTATCCCCGTTATAAGGGCTGATTTGTGGGACCTTGAACTTTGGTGGTTGGGGTTCGAGCAGAATTTCTGGGATGAACGGGGAGGGTCTCTTGAAGATGTATTCATCCGGAGCCGACCGAGAATCCCTATTCTCCAGCTCAGATAAGCACTTTTTTAAGTTCCGTATCTCAGCATCCCCATTTCGGGTCGGGTCGGCAACATGTGTCCGACCTCGGTTCGGGTTGTGCGTGTGGTCGGGAACTTTCTGTGTATGTCCCCCTCTTAGGCGGGAATGTACTGACCTGACCTGGACATGTCCATCGTTGACCCCCTCCCGAGCTCTTCAGTTGTTTCCCAGCCTAGAAAAAACACTTGCCTCCCTCTCGACTGCGGTAGGTGGCTGCCTAGATGGGTGTGGGTTGTCCCCTACCTGGCTACGTGCAGGTCCTTGTATATCTGCCACTTTCGTTTTCCTCTTAGGTCACCCCTAGTTTGTCTTTGGGAGTGAACTTCTTCATCTATTGGGCCTTCCTGCTCGGCTGGCAACTTATCGCCTCCCTCAAACACGTCTAATTCGTACTGGAGGTACTTCATGAGCTTGCGAAGATTTTCCGCAGTTTTCTTGACCTGGGGAGATGACGTTCCTGCTTGATTGATCTGATTGGGTGGTGCCTGATTGTGTTGCAATGGGGTGTCTTTTCGTACTTGGCTCCCCACCCTTGACCTAGATCCTGCTTGGGAATGATTCTGGTCATCCATTGTGGAATGTCAGGCAGGAATGATGTTGCTGTCAACGACAACCCCTCCTTCTAGCGCCATTTTGTTGACGTCATTTATCGGACGTGTGTCCGGGTCAACAATTTTGAGCCACGTCGATTGACAAAAGCACAAAAAATAAATATGAAATAGGCAAGGAATTTGAGTTAAGTAAGACGAGGTAAGTGAAACGAGCTAAGTGATATTAGCTTTGTCATTTTATTGTTATTTTCTGGTGTGTCAATTCAGGTTGAGCGTTTCGCCTGTGTTACATTTGCTACAGTGATTTTTCTAGTGGTAGTGGGAGAAATCAGAATGAATCCTTTCATGAGCATTGAAAGCTCTTATTTATACTAGAGAGGCCTACTCCTAGCTCGCCTAGGTAGGCCTTAGGGATAATGATTACATCTGGTACATATTTTTCTCCCTATCTGGGATACAAGATCCCAGAATTTATGGGATTCTTGACAAATGGTGTTTTGAGAGGATTTCATGGGATCTGGTCGGCCACGTCACGTCTGTACGATTTGATTTGATCCCACCTGGAGTATGTCTGAGCTGATTCCATGTAATAAATGAATCTCGAACCTGGCTTAGCCGGATCATCAGAGTTCTCCTGGTCTTTGCTAGCGTGGGCGGAAGTTTCAGGTTGATCGTACCCGGGTCAGGTGGGAATATAATCAAGTTGACCATCTTCAGCTAGGTCATCTTCTTGGCACTTTCGGATAAAAGTCAGGTCGGACAGTCCAGGTAGGACATCTTCTCGGCGCCGCTCCGAACAAAATATTCAGGTAGGACAATTCCAGGTAAGACATATCCCCGACGTCGCTACAATCAAAATATTCAGGTAGGACAGTTCTAGGTCGGCCAAGTGGGGGAGCCACGCCATAGCTAAGTCATCTGGCAGGCCGAATCCAGCTTGGCCTCATGGTGAGGTGCCACGTTAGTTTGGTATGCACAGACTTGATGATATGCGCATCTGAGCTGGCGGGGATGTTCCACGTCAGCTAGGGGCACAACAATTATTATTGCCGTTGTTGTAAATTATATTTCTACTGTTCTTTTTTTTTTTTTTGGAAGGATTTCTAATGTTCTTTGAATATTGTTGGTGTAGGCATCTCTACAAAAGGTTAAAGAGTGAAAACAAGCATGATAATTTCAGATTTGTGGATCCGTATGCAATAGGCCATATTCCGTCAAAAAATACCAATAAAGGTTTTCTACAGAATGCAATGGAAGGAAGGGCCCGTGCTTTAGCAGCTAGGCTAAATGGTACCTTGGCTAACCAATCAGTTTTGGCACCATATAATGTGGGGTAAGTGATTATTATTATTATTATTATTATTATTATTATTATTATTATTATTATTATTATTATTATTATTATTATTATTATTATTATTTCCCTAATTAATGTGTGTAATGTTATTATTATTATTATTGCTCTCAATTGTATAATTTAATTATTTAATTTGGTATAGGGGTCGTTGGATTTTAAACGTCATCAACCCCCATAAGGAGATTGTGTATTTGTTGGATCCCCTTAGTCAAGGATTGCGTGATGAGACTTGGAAAAATGTTGTTGACTTGTAAGTAATAATCAAGTTATCTCTACTATTAATTGAAACCTTTTTATTTGCCTTCAATGGTTATTCACTTTATTCCTTTCCCAAACAAAGGGCTATGAGAATGTTTAATATGGAAAATCGAAAAAAAGGGAGAAAGCAACCAACTTGGGAAGTACTCAAGGAGGTAAGATTTATAACATGTGACTATGTGTTCCAATTATTTCTTTTTCATTAATGCTCATTGATTCTGATGTAGCTCCCATCTCAACCTGATGACAAGCAATGTGGGTTTTTTTGTAATGCGATATATGAGACAAATAATTGATGAGGAAGCAACAACAGACTTGACATCGCTTCGTTCAATTATAAGACACTCTACATATTTCAAAAATCTCATATGTTTGGTAGTTGTTTCTTTACCTAAATAATTTTGTTTGCCTTACAGTTTGCACATACCGATGACTATTCTCCAGATGATATTGATGTAGTGCGTATCGAATGGGCAGAATGCATTCAAGAGCATATTTATGAATAGAAAAGGTATAACATTAATCTCTTTCGTTTTTGTTATCCAAAGTATGAATATGCGATATACAAATTTGTTGTTACTACTATCCTATTAATAGAGTCATATTTTTCATTTTCACAGATAGTACTTGCAGCTTATGGAGTAATTTTGATGCGCTTTCCAAGTCAACGTTGCATTTGGTTTATGGCTAGCATTTTATTTTAACTTTTACGTATTTGTCATGTCCGGATTTTGAATGCACACTTTCAATTTTAAGATGGTATTGAATCTCGAATATTATTATGGACATAGTATTTTGGTTCAATTGTTTCTGGATTTGATTTTATAAGTTTCTTGAAGATACATGTTGTTTTTCTAAACTATTGTTTGTAATGATGTAATTGTACAAAAATTAAAGTAAGCTTTATTTATTTTTCTTAATGTACGTAAAATACCCAAAAATACAATGTATTAAATTTTGAAAGACAACACACACTTCGTTCATATAATCTAAAATGACAACGGATACAAACCGTTGTTTATTAATGAAAATCGATTGAAAGAGGTAATATACGACACATTTAACACGATATCTATAACTGTAAAACACAACGGATTAAAAATGTTGTGTTTCATTAAATTTAAATGTTGTTAAAGCCACTGCTGTCTTTTACTACTATGATTGACAACAACGTTGTAAACAGCTGAGAAGACAACGATTTCGGCGTGTTGTATATAAACCGATAGACAACGTCTTAAACCGTTGTCAAAACATTGTTGAATATACACTAAACAACGGTTACAAGACGATGCAGAACCGTTGTCGTTGTTTGCAAATACAACGTTTCAAAACCATTGTCGAAACCGTTGTCTTTTCAATGAAAAATAACGATTATAAAACGTCGCATAATCATTGTAATTTATTAAAAATACAACAGTTTAAAAGTGTTGTCTTTCACCGCAGTAAAAGACAACACTGGATTCAACAACACTTCGATTCGGTCATACACAACGGCTAAAACCCGTTGTCTATAAGCGTTTTTCTTGTAGTGTGAAGGAGCTGATGACGAATGGCATGGTGGAACCTTATACAAGTGTACATAATGGATTCACATCTTGCTACCAGGGGGATTTGGAACGTGACCTCATAGGATTCCCATTGTGACTTTGCGTCTCTCCGAAGGAGCTACCTCTGATTTGGATGCTGAAAGCTTCTTTATTGGTTTCAAGTTAGATTTTTGCATGGCGATCGTTGATCTAAACATAATAGGAGCAATAGCACAACAACACTACAATATGGGCTTCAATTTAGCTGCAGGAAAGCTCAGTTGTTGAAAAAATTGATTGTGAGCTCCTTGAAGACTAATGATTCAAGGGAAATTTGCATAATAAATACATAAATATTATCTTGCTTTTACAATATATATATATATATATATATATATATATATATATATATTTAAGTAGTGAAGGGTACTTCCACAGATACAGGCACGTTTTTTTACAGAAGTCTGCAGCAATTTTGGCATGGACACCATTTTAGGAGCATTTACAGCTTGAACATCAGTATAGCGAATGCTAGCTGCTATTTACAACTTTCCCTGCTCTCGTTTGTGAATAACAGCTGCAGCCTCTGCCTGTAAATGATAAGCCATTTTTAGTATAATAAATCATTGACAAATAGCCCCTTGCAGAAGAAGACAAGCATAACGGATAGTTACACTCATAGTTTCTTTTTGCCTTTAAATGATAACCATTTTTAGTATTCATACATGTACGTACACACACAAGCATTCCACTCATGAACTTCACATTTTAAACAAATTAGTAGTTTGAGCAATTCCACTCATGAATTTCACATTTTGAACAAATTATTAGTTTGAGCATCTAATTGAGCTGAATCTAATCATTTGATAAAATGAGCATGCATACAATCAAGTTAATTTTAGTATTGTAATAAATTGTTAGATATGAGATTGTTGTGGCTTGTAGTTGTAATATAGGTAGCTGCATCCTGTAAGTGTATATATTGGTGTAACTAGCCACGTACATTTATCTAATTAAATTCAACATATAACACAAATTTATGAACATGGTGTATGTTTCATTGCTTGCTGTTTTATTAGCTCTCCACCCTCTCCAAATAATCCCCGTCGTTTCATTATCTTTGCAATCTTCTGGTAATAATGTTATCCCAAAAAGCACCAAATTCTCTCTCAGGCTTATTCACCGTCACTCCATTTCGTCCCATTTCAATCACAATTTAAAAGAGAAGGCTACGTCTCTGGATGAGGACATTAGAGCTCCTGTCATGGCGAAGGAAGATGGTAGCCTGTTTCTAGTGAACATATCGATGGGCGAGCCTCCAGTTCCTCAACTTTTGGCTATGGACACCGGAAGTCACTTAATATGGGTTCATTGCAGCGTTTGCAATGAGTGTAATTACAATATATTTGATCCTAAAAAATCATCCGCTTATACTGAATTATCAAGTTATTCTCCTCAATGCGCTAAGTTCTCATATGATTTTCAAGAAATTCTATCACAGTGTTCTTTTTCGATAAGATATGAAGACCAGTCGAGTAGTAGAGGCATTCTTGCATTCGAGAAATTCACATTTGTAACATCGACAGGAGGCATAGTAGAAGTCCCTGATATCGTGTTTGGCTGTGCACTCCGTGTTAATGGAGATGCATCCAACTTGAATGGGATTCTTGGGCTCGAAGCCATTAATGAGTACTCTCTAGTTACGCGTACTGGCAACAGATTCTCCTATTGTATAGGGAGCATTAGAGATACACAATACATGTATAACCAGCTGATATTTGGTGACGGTGCCATAATTGAAGGTGATTCGACCCCCCTACTAATTAAGGGCGGCCACTATGTAGTTTCCTTGGAAGGAATTAGTGTTGGGGAGAAGGAAGTAACGATCAATCAAGATGAGTTTCGTTATAATGTTGTGATTGACTCAGGTACCACGCTTACTAGGCTTCGGAAGAGTGCATACGAGCCACTTGAAGCGGAAGTTAAGGGCTTACTAGATGGCGTGCTGCAACCTGTTCGAGTTGTTAATGCTGAGGATCAACTTTGCTATAGGGGAGATTTAGAACGAGACCTCAAAGGGTTTCCGGTGGTGACTTTGCAGCTTTCGGAAGGGACTGAGATAGATTTGGATGTTGAAGCTTTGTTTTCCAGAACTATTGATGGCTCTGCGTTCTGCATGGCCGTCCTTGAATCAGAAGATAACCTCATAGGGATTTTAGCCCAACAGTATTATAATGTGGGCTTTGATTTAGATGCAAAGAGGGTCAGTTTTCAAAGAATTGACTGCGAACTCCTCGAAGACTAGTTTGCATTTAGAATATTTGTTAGAAATTCAATACAATACAATAATGTGACATATCATTTATGTGTTGATCGAGTACTAAACATCATCAATTGTTGGAACCAGAAGGCGGTCTGGTTTTGAGGTGCTATGTTTATTTGGTGCAGCGGTTCAACAAGAAAAGCAAATGGAATGTTTTTAATTTAGTCCCTAATTGCTTTGATGAGTTATTAGAATGATTTTTCTACGTACACATTGTAACAACAAATTTCGTGTATAAATAAATAAACACAAAAAGGAATTACAAGAACGAATTTCTCGGATCAAATGGATAATGTTTACAACTTGTGAGTTCCTATCTCCAGTTCTCCTCTGATTCTTCTCTTGGATTGATTGATGTCGGAGTTGACTTTGATTTTTCCCGGTTTTGGACTTTGACTTGAGTAACGTTAATCCAAAGGCTTGTGAGCTTAATTTTAAATTAAATGATACTTTTGATTCAATATGCGAAGAACGCCTTCGAAGATCTTGACGAACGACGAAGAACACCTTCGAAGTTTTGACTTGAAAACGTCATTTGGAGGGGTTTAAGACCTTGATCTCGGATCAAATGTTGAAAATATTGAGATTGGCTTTGTAACGCCTTGAAAATCTCAAGATTGGCTCGTAACGCTGGATTGTGATACCGGATTGGCTTTGTAACGCCGAATTTTGGCTTTGTAACGCCAGATTTTAGCTTTGTACCGCCTTAATCTCAAGATTGATTTTGTACCACCTTTTATTGAGCTTGTGTTGTTGTTATTTTTTGTGGAGAATGAGGCCCTATTTATAGTTGTAGGATGGGAAAACCCTAATGAACTTGAGTCTGAATGGAGCGATATGATTGGTCCTTCACAATATCATTATCCATAAGATAATTATTAAATTTACTGCAATAACTTGACACATGAAGTATTCTGATTGGTCCACCATGAATTGATGTTTATCCTCATCTTCTTGAATAATTACTATATTAATTTAATTTAGTTTAGTAATATCTATATCATCGTGACACGTGACGACTTCTCATTGGTCAATAAAATATATAGTAAATCACCAATTAAATTCACTATTTAACTTAGGAATTTTATTTACCCATTTCCTAATATTAAAAATAATCAATATAAAATTGATATTCAACATATATTTCATTATGTGGCGCATTTTAATTGGATACGACATTTGTGTATCAACAAATGCCCCCTCGAGACTTGTTCATGGACGATGTGTCTTGAAGTGAATAAGTCTCGAACTGACTTTCGGAATTTCTCTGGACATATCGACATTTTTATACTCGCATCAAAGAGTTCTTGAATTTGGATTTGGATTTGGACTTGTAGATAATTTATACTCGTATCAAGGAGTTCTTCATTTGGACTTGAATTTGGATTTGTAGATAGTTTATACTCATATCAAGGAGTTCTTCGTTTGGATTTGAATTTGGATTCGTAGATAGTTTATACTCCTATCAAGGAGTTCTTGATTTGAATTTGACTTGTAGACCTTTTAAGCTCGTGTCAAGGAGCCTCGAACTTGAATTTGAAACTTGTTGGTAGTTTATACTCATACCAATGAGTTCTTGAATTTGGAAGTTGAATCTTCAACATTGTGGGCTTGGACGGATTTGACATATTTGACTTGGAAATGTGGATTTATCTGAGGTTGAGCTTGACAACCTAATTTGACAAAATCAGATAACTTGACGGACTTGGAGCTTGGATCCCTAAACTTGGAGAAACTTAGGAGAGGGAAACACAATATATATTTGTATGACTGAACTTAGAATATTTCTAAGCTGCCTGCGTACCCTGGTGAAAGGGATCAAGTCATAATGTAGTTCAAATTTTCACTTTGTGTTTTGTTATTTAGGGGGTGGTGTCATGCACAGTTTATACTCATGCGGGTTAGGAGTGACTATTTTTTAACCACTTTAGTCAAAGTGGGGGAAGTTAGCATTTTAACCACATATTTTACCTTTGGTGGTCGCAATTTACAGTTTATCCTCATGCGGGCCAGGAGGTCTTTCTCTTTTTTTTTTTTTTTTTTTTTTTTTGCTCTTATTTTATTTTATTTTATTTTTTATGTTTTTTTTTTTTTGTTTTTCTCTTTTTTTTTTATGTTTTTTTTGTTTTTTTTTGTTTTTTGTTTTTTGTTTTTTTTTTTTTGCAGCAGGCTCGAGTAAATTTCAAGAACTCCCCGTTTATGGAACTGACTCGTACACCATGTTTAATTTCAAGTAGGGCCTTTTCATCATCTTCCTCTTCTACATGTCTATCTTCGTGTTTGCTTCCTTGTTTGTCCGTCATAGCATGGGGTGTCACCACGACCATTATCTTCCAAGATAGCTGTAAGATTTGTTGTTGCATTGCCTACATCTAACACTATTTTCCTTGCTGAGCTAGTTGCATGATCTTGTCTTTGAATACAAAGCAGTCTTATATTGAATGCCCCACCAACCGATGATACTTGCAATACTTTGGGTCATTAGTCCACCTAGCTCCTTTGGTTCGCTTCATTTTAGGTAATTCAATGAGATTTGCTTCCATCAAGTCATCGAATATCCCGGAGACATCGGAGCCCAAGAATGGGTATTATTTTAATTGCATTTCTTTCAGAGTGAACTTTCTTTGCCCCCGGTCTTGAGAGATGTCTTTTCCTTTGCCAGTCTAGTCTTTTTTTTTTCCAAACTTGATGGGCATCGCAGCTACCGTCATGGACTCTTGGTTTGCAGGTGTGGTAAAGGATTTGCCCCCTTTATTCCAATCTTGTCTATTGCTGAACTTGCAGGGCTCTTGAATTGGCGGCCCTTCTACTCCACTTGTAGTAATGCTTAGCTCCATATCGTAAGCTCGAGTAGCTAATTACTCAAATGTATATGGGCGAATTCCTTGCAGAATATACCGAAGGCCCCACTGCATCCCTTGTGTGCATATCTCAATTGCAGAAGCTTCAGATAAACGATCTTTATAATTAAGACTCAAATCCCTCCATCGGTTAATTTAGTCGACTACAGACTCTTCTTTCCATTGTCGCGTGCTGGTCAACTCAATCACGATTTATGTTTAAAGGTATCACCTGTTCTGGGTAACGATATTATATAATATCTTTACCCAGAACAAGTGATGCATTTAAACATAATTCGTAATACCTTTTATTCATGATACATTTACCTACATTATGTAATACCTTTATGCATAAATAGTAATACATTTTGACCATGACGTGGATTGCATGAACCTAAGATCCGTGCAACTGGTGCACAAGAGACCTCCCCATGTGGTAATAGTTTAGGGTAGAATGTTTTGTACATGTGTGGGTTTATTTATTTATCTTTAAAGAAGAGTTCAAGCGCAAGGGATTTGTAATGTAATAGGCAAATTCTTATGTGCACTAGATGCATGGATATCTGTGCAATTTGGGTCACAAATAGATTTACGAGTTATGTGGAGTTTTTAATGAAAAACACTACAAGAAAACTTACTTTTAGTCACAATAAATTAGTGAGGGTAGGAAAAAAACCCTCACTCTCTATTACTTTTAGTGAGAGTAAATATATAGTCTCATTAGAAATTCGATAATTGATGAGGAGATAATAATTTCCTTTTAATATTACAAATATACCCGTCACTAAACGCGGTGAAAATTTTAGCAGAACAATCTCCGCCCAAAAGCCTCCAAATATTGACCAAATCTTTTAATTTTTTTCAAAGTAAATAAGACTAACAATAAGAGTGAATTATCTCTTCATTTCTTTATTTCAAAACCATCTTCCCCACCGTCTCCTTATAATGTCACCGGAAAATGTTCTTATCCTCCATCATTTAACACTTCCTTTCCGCCATTGTCAATAGTGCAACAAAAGGTGAGGATCTTTCCCTCTTTTAATATTTCTGTGATTGAGCCCTAGATTTTACTTCCTAAACCCGTAGGCCCCAACACTCTCTTGGAATTCCACCAGAAAATGCTCTTCTCTCCATCATCCATAGCTTGCAGTCTCTTCGCATCGTCAATAGTGCAGTTAATAGGTGAGGATCTTTACCCTATTTAATATTTCTCTAAATTGAAGTAATGACAACTTCTAGAAGCTCATCAGTGGCGCGACTTAGCATATTAGCGGCTGCGATATTTAAGGCGTCCAGCACCGGCCAATCGATGAGCTTCGATCTTGAGCTGCCAATCATGGATAACGCTGACATAATTCCTACCGGTAGAAAATACAGAAAATAAAGTAAGTGAAAGTATCCTTGCAGAGTAGTTTTGTTGCTTCTTTCAGCATCATTTATAAAGTCATAGTGTTTTGTTAAATTTGGTTATATATATATATATATATATATATATATATATATATATAAATGCTAAGTTGGGGTCATTCACCTACTGAACCCGGTCTTATCTTTTTCAATGATGTGTGAGAGATTTAATTAATTAGCATTTCAGGTTCATTTTGAAAATCCACGATAGATGGATTGGGGCATAAACCCATTTGATTTTCTCAAAGGCTCTTATTGTCTTCATAAGTAGGAAAAAAATCCCAACAGATTTACTAATTGGGCTCTTTATGTGTGTGTGTGTATGTATGTACATCGAATTTTGAGCATCATTTAGTTAAAGGTGGTTGTTGGAGTCTCTTACTTCTAGCTTTCATAGGTCCACACGTATTAAAGCTATGCTTCCGCCAAATATCAATCCTAGTAAAAAGTTGTTGAGGAATGAATATAGTTTAATTATTGAAGGAGCAATCTCCTTAACCACCTTGAGGAGTGGAAACTTGTTTACATTCTTCATTCTTTTTATTATCTTTTTATGCTTTAGTTTTTTTTTTTTTTTTTAAAAAAAAATCTCACCTATGTTATTATCAGGTTGGACGATGGTGGATGTTGACATTCCTCGAATCTTATATGTATTTGAACACCTTTTTGGCTTCCCTTCGCTTGTTGCCTTGAACTTGCTACATAAATTAATGGTGGAATGTGAACTTGTCTCGAAAACCCCTTTAAAACTATCAATTAAGGAAAGGTTTCCTTAGTCCGCAAGAGTAAGGATTAAGACATAGGTAGTATAAGTCGAACCACAAGGAGGATAACCCGTGGAGCACACCAAGGGTCTTTCATAATATTAAATCAGGCATGATGGAAGGTTGAAAGTTTTCTAGTCACTATGTAAGCACAAAAGTAACAATTAAGCGATTAGAAGGGGCTTACTCTCTACTAAAACGGATTTCTAAGGTATGGTTTCACCTTTAACCTAGGATCCACTCCTAGTGATTACCGAATCTTAATTAAGGGTTGTGATGGAAGGTCGTGTTCCAAATTAACAATCCAAATGGACAAACAAGAGGGATTCAACAAATTAATCGATTAAACCTTAATTTACCCTAATTTCAATTACTAAAGATCGATAATGGAAGTACAAGGTCAAAGGCAAGCAAATCACGAATATAATCGAACTAATTCTAAAATCCCCACCCAAGTGAATATTGCTTAGGGAGCGAGGCCCTAAGACATTCATCTGAATCAATAATTGTGATTCGGGTTCTCCCGTCGTCCCCCATGGGCCCTCGAGGAGAACCGATATACCCTAAGTTAGCTACGCTTAAGATATAACTCAACCCATAATATCAATTTCAATCACAAACATCCCCTAAAATCAATCATATAATCACAAGAAATCGAACCCTATCCCAACCCTAGAAACCACAATCTACTACTCACAAACCATCAATACAATCATCAAAGCACCATAAATACATAAACCAAGCATTAAATGAAGTGGATGGTATAATAAATGCAAGATAATAAATGAAGAGAGATGAAGGAAAGCTTAGTCTTGTAAATAATGGCCAAAATGATCTTCGATTCTTGTTCGTAGTCGAATTTCTCCAACAAATTCTTGAAAAGCCCTAAAATCACCAAAGAATTCAAGAACCCTAGTGGATTCTTGAAGAACTATGAAGAACCCTAAGTTTTATAGAGAAAATGAGATAGAAATGGTAGAGAGAGAGAATAATTAGAATCCTATAATCTTTGAAATGAAATAAGATATCTAATGGGAATGAATTATATGGATCCCTTCTCCCCGACTTCTCTAAAAATAGCTGAAAAGCCCTCTTTCATTAAGGCTACAAGTGTAAAAACATAAATAGAAGTGGCTTAAAGTCTCTTCAGTTCGGTTTTGAGCCCCGTGTGCGCTCGACCCGGAATTCTTGTGAATTTTGGGAGTAATCAGTACTGAATCAGCCTTTGGTCTAAACATAAAAGTTGTATATCTTTGTCTCATGGTCGCATGGCATCTTCAATTGCTCAAATCAGAGTCCGTATGAGAAAGTTACGGTAAAAAAACAAAAACAACACAAGGAAACGGAATAAGACACGCGGACCGGTACCGAACCGGTACTGGGTCCGGCTAAACAACAAAAACTCCCTGGACTCGCTATCAGCTGAGTGCTGGTCCGGTACCGGTTCGGACCAGTCCGGATCTCTCAATTTTCCACACTTGAATTTCAATTTTGTCTCATCTTTTTTCATCTCCGTTTTGGGCCTTTTCCTCTCGTCTTCTCGTCCCGACCTCTTCACGACTTTTATCTGTGACTCAATGAACATCAATTTGAGCTTTTGTAGAGTCTAATTTGGGCCCGTTTGGGCCTCATTATGTGGTCCGGAATGGGGATACTCGTGTGATTGACCTCTTCTTCATTTCTTGTCGTTTTGAAGCTCTTCCACCCATTTTCTCGACTTGCTTCCTTCACGAATTTCGTTTGTGACATGTCGAACTTTAATTTGGGCCTGAATTAACCTAGATTAAGCTTTTTGGGCCTCGGGGTTCGGGTCGAAGTAAGGAAATGGGTGCATACGATCTTCTTGATCTCCCGAATTTTCCTAACCTTCAAAACACGACTCAAAACCACCTAAAAGCACATCAAATCATATTAAAAAGGAAAATCAATCCAGGAATATGATAAAACATGAAATCGCACTTAAACATGATAATCACACGTGATTCTTAATCTGAAAATGGACGTGAAAAACATAAGAAAATGGTAAATTTCACGTTCATCATAATGAGTGGTGCTCTTAGAAGAAATTGAGGTACTTATTACTTAGAATCTTAAGAAATGTAATTTGTTACAACTTCATAATATTAGAGGTCTGTAACTAGTTTCAGAAATCAGCATGCTTGCTTTTGTTAGTAGCTTTAGTTTTTGGTTTGAAACATAGGCCGCTTAGTTTTTGTCTACTTTGATTTTTGTTGTCAAGTAAAATGAATTGTATGTTTTCAAAGTCTAATATATGAAATTTGGCTCCTTTTAAATATAACATGGAAAGTAAATGTTTAAAAGAAAAGACATATTTTTTGTGAAAGTTGGATTACAAACATACATTGGTATAATAATAATCATATATAATGAAGATGCACTACAAAAGCATCAACTTGTGCAAATTCTCCTTATTAGCTACCATATAACATGCGATAGCACATAACAATTCCCTCGAAAAAATGCAGCATATGAGCAATTTTCACCAACCTAAAGTATGTAACATTTCGTTTTTCATTTTTCATTTTTTTCCTCTCCAAAGAAACTACTTCTTACAGCCCGAAAATCCCATATGTGAAGCTTTACGAGTTGAATCTGTGTGATTCTCCGAGAGCAAATTTCTCATTGTTTGAGCCTTCATATGGGAATCTTTAAGCTTGTTCATGATTTTGTCCATTTATGTTGATCTCTTCTTTTCTAGTTTCATCTCAAGTTTCCGAATTGCGCCTCAGCCTTTGCCTTCTGCAAGTTCTCCTAGACCATGATTTTGGCTTCCTCTCGTTGCAACCTCGATGATTTTTTGAAGATTCAGAAGCATTATAAGGTAAAAGGACATCTCCAATATTAGTGGAGTCATTTTTAGTATTTTTTAATCCATGTCTCTTGGAGTGTCGGGCTGTAGGGGTGGCATTGTCAACCTGTACATCTCAGACTTCGTCTTTAACAACATGACTGTTGTTTTGACTCAACGAAGCAGATAAATTGGAGAAGAATAACCTTCCCTTGGAAGAAGAATGGGTGCTTCCCTCGGGGCTCATTTGAGTTGCCATGTCCCACCATGAATCTACTGTTTCTTCCTCGATTGTGCTGCCATTCAATTTATCATCTTGAGAACTGAGAACTGAAGCTTCTTCAGCAACCAAATCCGCCAAAACAGGGCACTAGTGCTCCTATGTAAAGAATCAGATTTCCCACCTTGATAATGAATTGACAAAACACCAGTAGTAAGTGCCGAATTAGCCATGAAATTCCTGGTCATGGCAGCCTCAGTCCCAGCGGAGAGGAAGACAAGTATAGGGGTTTGAGAGGGCCACTCTTCGACTTGGGCCGTTGAGGAATGACATTCTTTACTCATCCGTAGCTCAAAATAGGGCTCGTAATCAATCTCTCAGCATCTTCCCATTTGGAAGGCAATGCCCTCCCACTCATTTAGACAGAAGCAAGACCACCAAGATGCCTCCTGTTACTTGGCAGTGCCACTCTCTGTGAATTCCATCCCACATTGTTGGCTGGTGTTGCTGGGCTAGTGTATGCACCAGAATATCTCAAATTCTTCTTCATTCTATTTATTCCAGAATGTACATAACTCAAGGTTTGTCATGGTTTTGTCTTTCTCCTTCAAAGTTCTTGATTATTTTCTCTTTCGCAGTGCAGACTGCTTCTATAATGAGAAATTAGATTTTCCAGGTTACATATTACTACAATATTTGGATTGTTGTATGTAGATGTCAGTTCAATATCATCAAGTGTACATAAAATGTAGTAGAGGTTTTGAGGGTTCAGGAACCGGGTTTAGAATGTGGAGAACCGGGTTAGAGAATCGGGTTTTAGCCGGATCAGTTAGAGAGGTTAAAATGGAAACCGAAGTCAAGGTTGTTGTAACTACCGTTTGCAACATAGTTAAACCGTTGCATGTAAAACCGTTGTGGAAGGCTCGTAGCAGCAGTTTTGAGCAGTTGAAGACAAAATTGGTTACAACTACTTCTACTCCCTGATTCGAGCTCCAGCCTTTATATACATTGTAAACACTTGAAGTTGCGAGTTGATTCACGTTTCTTTCCCTCTGAAAACATTACTCAATCAAGAGAATTAGATTGCAAGGGTTCTTAAGCTCAATTCGTTCTGTGAATTGGGGTTTCTAGTTTTCTGGATTAATTATTGTAATTGATTGATTAGTGGAGTGAATTGAGGTGTATAGAACCTCCGTGGATGTAGATCACATTGATCGAACCACGTAAAATCCCTGAGTTCATCATTTCCCTTTCCTGTTCTTGGTTCGGTTTCTTGTGGCTGATTTCTGTGTTGGTTTTCATTCAATATTGTTTGTGCGTTGTTTGTGTGTGAGTGAGACTGATTCATAACAAGTGGCGCCATCTGTGGGAAGCTTTCTCACACAACAAGAAGATAGAGATGTCAGGAATGAAGATGGATGTGGAGAAATTCTCAGGGAGGAATGACTTCCATCTTCGGAAGATCAAGATGAAGGCTATTCTGGTTCAAAACGGGCTGGTAGGTGCACTAAAGCCTGAAACTGAATGGACAGAGACTGAGAAGCGTAAATATGCAGAGGTGGATCAAAAGGCTCTGAGTATGATCATCATGTGTCTAGGAGATAAGCCATTGAGGGAGGTTTCAAGATGCTCGACTGCAATAGAGGCTTGGACCAAGTTGGAGGAACTATATCAGTCCAAGTCTGTGTCAAGTAAACTGTTTCTCAAACAGAGGTTACTGGCTTTCAAAATGGTGGATGGAAAAGACATTTCTGATCAACTGGATGAGTTCTCTAAACTTCTTGATGAACTGGAAGATCTTGGAGTAACTATGGAGGATGATGACAGAGCTTTAATGGTATTAAATGCTCTACCAAGTTCCATGGAAGGGTTCAAGGACACTTTGATGTTTGGAAGGCAGGATAAACTGAGTTATGACTCAATAACCACTGCTTTGAAGACCAAATGCCTACAGAATCAAGGAGATAAGAAGGTGACTCAATCTGGTGAAGGTTTGAATGTAAATTTCAAAAAGAATTACCAAATGAAGAAGGGCCAAGCCTCAAAGAATCACAAGACTGGCAATACTGCTCCAAAGAAACCTGGAGAATGGACAGAGAACAGGAAATGCTTCAAGTGCAAGCAAGTAGGGCATCTAAAGAAGGATCGCCCTCGAAAGGTGAAGAAGAAAGAAGGCCATGGTGGAGAAGCTGCCACTGTTGAACATGGAGAAGACACTCCAGAAGTCTTGAATGTTACTGAATAAAAAATGGAGCTGGAATGGGTACTGGATACAGGCTGTTCATTTCATATGTGTCCTTACAAAGAATGGTTCCAAAATCTCAAGAAAGAAGATGGAGGGTGTGTACTGCTGGGAAATGATCAATCCCGCAGGGTTCAAGGTACTGGATCAGTAAACATCAATATGTTTGATGGTGTCACCAGGCAAATTGCAAATGTAAGGTATGTGCCTGGACTTAAAAGAAATTTGATCTCCCTAGGATCTCTAATTGCTACTGGGTGTGAGTTTAAGTCTGTTGATGGCCAATTACACGTAACCAAAGGAAATAAACTGGTAATCAAGGGAAGACAACACAATGGATTGTTTATTTTGATAGGAAAACCAGTGGTTGGAAGTGTGGGGAATATTCTGGCTAATAATGAATTAACCCTGTGGCATAAAAGATTGGGACACATTGGTGAAAGAGGACTGAAAGCACTATCCAGAAGAGGGATCATTGGAGAGGTTGGGAATAATACACTTGAGTTCTGTGACAAATGTGCATTGGGCAAATCACAGAAAATGCCTTATGCCAAAGGGATTCACATCACTCAAGAACCTCTAGATTATGTCCACTTTGATATCTGGGGACCATCCAGGACTGAAACACATGGAGGAGGAAAAAATTTCATGTCTGTAATTGATGATTTAAGTAGGAAAGTATGGGTTTTTATTTTAAGAAATAAAAGTGATGCTTTCACTAAATTCAAGACATGGTTGCTTCAAATGGAAACCTTGAAAGGAAAGAAACTCAAGCATTTAAGAACTGATAATGGCCTAGAATATCTATCTACTGAGTTCACTACCTTCTGTAATGAAAGAAGAATTATCAGACACAGAACAGTCCCCATGAATCCACAACAGAATGGTGTGGCAGAAAGATTCAATAGAACTGTTCCGGAAAGAGTAAGGTGCATGTTACTTGATGCTGGGTTGCCAAAGGTGTTTTGGGGAGAAACAATAAACACAACATGTTATCTAATAAACAGATCTCCTACATCAACTCTTTGATTTAAAACCCCAGAAGAAGTATGGAATGGAAGAATTCCAGATTACTCAGGATTAAAGGTGTTTGGATGCTTGGCATATGCTCATATGAAATCAGATAAACTTGATCCTAGAGCTTACAGGTGTGTGTTTCTGGGATATCCAGAGGGAATCAAGGGTTACAGGTTATGGTGCATGGAATCTGAAAATCAGAAGTTGATGATCAGCAAAGATGTGAAGTTCAATAAATCCATTATGGGATATCATTTCTCTGGGAATCTGGGGAATCAGAATGAAGGCTCTGAAACAGAAAGGATATCAGTTCAGGTGGAGACTCGGGAGGAGCATGACAGACAGAGAGGAGAAAATTTGGTTGATCATTCCAGTAGTAGTTCTTCAGAAGAAGAAGACACAACACACAGAAATCCAAACCTGAGAGAGTACAACATTGCCAGAGACAGACCAAGGAGACAAATACAGAAACCAGATTTTTATGGACAACCTGGAAGTGTACATTATGCACTTAGTGTTGCTGAAGACATAGAAAATCATGAACCACATAACTGCAAAGAAGCAATCAGTGGTGATGAAAGTGAACACTGGATCAGTGCAATGGTGGAAGAAATGGAGTCTTTAGAGAGAAATGACACCTGGAAACTGGTAGATAAACCAGAGGGACAAAAGCTGGTAAGTTCCAAATGGATTTACAAGAAGAAGGTTGAAGCTGGGTTCTCAGAAAAGATAAGGTATAAGGCAAGGCTGGTAGCAAGGGGGTTTACTCAGAGGGAAGGCATTGACTTCAATGAAGTCTTCTCTCCTATAGTAAAGCACTGTTCAATCAGACTACTTTTGTCAATAGTAACACAAGAGGACATGGAGTTACAGCAACTGGATGTGAAAACAACTTTCTTACATGGAGACTTAGTTGAGAACATTTATATGAAGCAACCTGAGGGATTTGTGGTTCCAGGCAATGAAGAAAAAGTATGTTTCCTCAAAAAGTCATTATATGGCTTGAAGTAAAGCCCAAGACAGTGGAATAAGAAGTTCAATGAGTTTATGTTAAAAGCTGGTTTTGTCAGAAGTTTGTATGACAGTTGTGTTTATTTTGATAAAAGGTTAAGTGCTGATCCTGTATACCTGTTGTTATATGTGGATGACATGCTCATTGCCAGCAAGAGCTCACATAAAATACATCAGCTTAAGCAGAAATTGAGTTCTAAATTTGATATGAAGGACTTAGGGGAGGCTAAGAAGATTTTGGGAATGAGTATAATCAGAGACAGAGCTGCTGGATGTTTATGGTTGTCTCAGAAGCATTATCTTCAGAAAGTGGTGGAGAGGTTTCAAATGCATGAGGCCAAGACACTGAGTATTCCAGTAAGCCAACAACTCAGATTATCAAAGAAGCAGAGTCCTAAGACAGCAGAAGAAGAGACATACATGAGAAATGTGCCTTATGCTAGTGGAGTTGGGAGTCTGATGTATGGGATGATATGCAGCAGGCCAGACTTAGCATAATCTGTGTCCTTAGTCAGAAAATACATGTCAAATCCGGGAAAGGCTCATTGGGAGGCTTTGAAGCAGGTGTTGAGGTATTTAAAGGGAACAACAAGTCTGGTGTTGAAGTTTCAGAAGCAAGAAAAATTGGCTATTCCTTTGAAAGGTTTTGCAGATGCTGATTTTGCTGGAAATGTTGACACCAGAAAGTCAATCACAGGCTATGTTTTCACATTATATGGTACTGCAGTTAGCTGGAAAAGTGTGCAACAATCAGTGGTAGCTTTATCCACTACAGAAGCTGAATACATGGCTTTGACAGAGGCAATCGAGGAAGTTGTGTGGTTGAAAGGCATTCTGAAGGATCTGGGGATCAAGCAGGATTGTGTTACTATATATTGTGACAATCAGAGTGCATTACATCTAGTGAAACATCAAGCTTTTCATGAGAGATCCAAACACATAGATGTCAGATTGCATTTTGCAAGAGATGTGATTGATACAGGGTCTGTGGAGGTTAGGAAGGTCCATACAAGTGACAATGCTGCTGATTTTCTAACCAAAGTATTGCCTGGGAGTAAGATGGTTCATTGCTCAAGCCTAATTAGGCTTGAACGGTGTGATTAAAAGTTGGGGAAAAAGGCAGGTTGAGGTGATGAAATACACTTGAGTTCATTGAGGTGGAGATTTGTAGATGTCAGTTCAATATCATCAAGTGTCCATAAAATGTAGTAGAGGTTTTGAGGGTTCAGGAACCGGGTTTAGAATGTGCAGAACCGGGTTTTAGCCGGATTAGTTAGAGAGGTTAAAATGGAAACCGGAGTCAAGGTTGTTGTAACTGCCGTTTGCAACAGAATTGAACCGTTGCATGTAAAACCGTTGCTCGTAGCAGCAGTTTTGAGCAGTTGAAGACAAAATTTGTTACAACTACTTCTACTCCCTGATACGAGCTCCAGCCTTTATATACATTGTAAACACTTGAAGTTGCGAGTTGATTCACGTTTCTTTCCCTCTGAAAACATTACTCAATCAAGAGAATTAGATTGCTAGGGTTCTTAAGCTAAATTCGTTCTGTGAATTGGAGTTTCTAGTTTTCAGGATTAATTCTTGTAATTGATTGATTAGTGGTCTGAATTGAGGTGTATAGAACCTCCGTGGATGTAGATCACATTGATCGAACCACGTAAAATCCCTGAGTTCATCATTTCCCTTTCCTGTTCTTGGTTCGGTTTCTTGTGGCCAATTTCTGTGTTGGTTTTCATTCAATACTGTTTTTGTGTTGTTTGTGTGTGAGTGAGACTGATTCATAACATTGTAATCTGCTAGTGTAGGCCAAAATGTATTGATACGTACTTATAATATTTTTGCGAATGTATTTTGTTAAGATTTAGTTGGAATTGAATTGTATTAATTGCAGGTTTTGACCCAAGGTGAAAGTCATTGATAAAGGCAAATTATAAATTTCAGAGGGGAAGTTGGAAGCACTTTCTTCTTATTGGATCAACCAGTAGGAGATGGTTAGATTTTTGCCAACTTCTTGCTTCAATGCATGTGCTGCTTTTAAATTTCAGTTAATAGCACATAGTTTAATTAGACTCTAGATCCTAGGTTACCGTCTCGATTATAAAATCTTTAACTCATTTCGTTTAAAAGACGATCTTGCAGAAACATATATTTTTTTTTTATCCCGGTGGGCTGATCTATTTTATATATATTGATAACTTACATAAAAAAATTAGAGGAAAGCTATATTAATCTCAAAGGTCTTGCTTTGGAATTTTATGTGTATGTGTGTCCTCATATGTTTTGTTTATGACACAACTTTTATTGTTTGATTTGACTCATAATATCTCGACCTTTAGTTTCAATATAGGAAGATAAGATGATGTATAAAATTTAATTTGCAGATACTTGATGGAAATGTAGGGTGTAGGTTGGAATTTGCTAATCTTGCTTCTTGGTACCAAATTTTCACAGAGAATAAGGTAGCTAAAGTTGATAATGCATCCCAAGCCTGTAAAAGATAAGTTTCATTGAACATCTATTTAGGATCATGTCTAATTTGGGAAAGTTTATTTAAGCTAGTCTTCATGTTTGTCGATCACGGTGCAAATACTTGATAGAAACCTAGGGTGTAGGTTGGAATTTGCTACTCTTGCTTTTTGGTACCAAATTTTCGCAGAGAATAAGGTAGCTGAAGTTGATAATGCATCCCAAGCCTGTAAAAGATAAGTTTCATTGAACATCTATTTAGGATCATGTCTAATTTGGGAAAGTTTATTTAAGCTAGTCTTCATGTTTGTCGATCACGGTGCATTTAGAATAACTATACAAACTCTTTACTTTGATTAATGAATTCTTGTTTTGTGCTTCCACAGTTGCTTAGATGCACAGAGGCACCCTTTCTTGTATGGACCAAGATGGCATGTGGACCCAACAATGGACATGATCAAATGGAGCTTTGGTTCAACTGTAGTTCAAATTACAGAGGAATACATTTATATTAGGCAACAAGTTTCGTGAAATATATCTCTATCTCTCTCAGTCTAGCCCCAATGCAGTTACAAACTTGAGTTATCTTGAGGAAATACTCTTTTGTATTAGAGAATCTGTTCAACATGAGAATGCGCTGTTATCTTTTCTCATAAAAAATCATATTCATAATTCTAAACTTTTATCTTTCGAGTAGTTTGTGATGAAAGTAAAAATTATCGTTCTTCTTGTACTTTTCACGTTCATATTTTGTGAAGAATTATGTGTAATTATTATCTTCACGTGCGATTTTGGGTTTTATTATAATTCCGAGTTGAATTTCCTTTTTAATATGATTTGATGCGCTTTCGGGTGTTTTTTAGTCTTATTTTGAAGGTTAGGAAATTTGGAGGAATTTTGAAGATTGTTCGAGTCCATCTTCAAACTCTAGCCCATCTTGAGGCCCAAACAGATCCAAAATGGGTCGAGGTCAGGCCCAAATTAAAGATCATCAAGCTATGAGAAAATTTCATGAAGAACTCGTGAGAAGATGGATAGAAAAGCCCCCGTTTGAAGAAGGAAAGAGAAAAGGGCAATCACACATATTTCATGTTTAAGCCCACAAACCGAGGCCCAAACGAACCCAAATTAGACCCGACAAGAGCTCAAATCGAAGTTCGTCGAGTTACGAACAAAAGTCATGAAGGGGTCGGATCGAGAAAACGAGAGGTGCAAAGCAGGAGCAATTGGCCACAGCCGAAGCCACAACTTGACCGGCTGCCGGACTGGCTGGACCACCAGTAGTTGGTCCAGTGTAAGACCAGAAATTTTTTCGCTCGCACTACCGGCCCAGCTGGCGGACCGGTAACGGTTCCGGCAATTCGCGGCCGATCTTCCCTATTTCGTGCAATCATTATTTTTTTGGTCGTAACTTCTTCATCCGAGCTCTGATTCGAGCCATTCAAGTGGCACGTGTAGGCAAGATGAAGGCCTATAACTTTTATGTTTGGACCGTGAGCCAATTCTGAGCCAATTCTTCCCAGAATTTGCATAAAGGTCGGGTCGAGTGCACGAAGGAGGGTTCGACCAACAACTTATAATCCCTTGTGTTCTAAATTACTTTTGACTATTTTACCCTTACTTTTGAGGGACTTTTCGGAAGATTTCTTACCCTTGTATGTGTGGGGAGTGGGTTTCTATAAATACCATCTTCCCCTTTTATTCCAAACACTTAGTTACTTTCACTTTCACTTAGAATTCTCTTCGGGGTTGATGTCCATCTTATTTTGATGGTTGATTTAATTTTGAATTGGTAACCTAGGGTTTGGATTTAATTGATTTGTTATGATTTTCATATGAAATTAGGCTTGATTATAGGTTTGACTCGGTGGCTTGAGCTTTTGATAATTTAGCCTTCTTTTTGTATGCATGTGCATTTAATAAGGGATGATTTGGAACCTAGGATAGGGTTTGCCACCCTTTCGAGGAAATCCGATTTAATCTTAAATGAGCTTAATTAGGATTGGATTCTTGTGCCTTAGATTGTTAAGGAAGGAAATTTAATCCATTAAATCAAATCAATTAAAAACCAATTTATAGGACGAAGACTTATGGAGGAGAAGACCTATAAAAAGGGGAATAAATCCTAGGAAGTATCGATTAGGATGAATGACGGTAGTCTAATTGTGCTTGTAGAGAAATCTCACCCTTACATCGGTCTATAATGTAGGAGAAGCCACACTAGATTAGTTCAGTTTACTTAATTAGTAATCCGGGGACCGGGGTTGACTTTGTTTGCTATCCATTTAGGTATTCTTTATAGAACCCGGTTTATTCTCCAATTCGAGGGAGATATGGCACCTAAACCATATTCCGGAATTTCTACATATTGGAACGCTATTTAGGTAGGAGTTCAACCATTTATTCCCTTTTCACATTGACTTTATTGTGTTTGGACATTGACCCCTCAAAATTGGGTGAAATCGAGTTTCGGGAAGCATTTTTCATCATTTATCTATTTCTATCCTTTGATTCAGTTTTAGTAAAAATCAACTCTCAATTCCAATTAGCTAAACTTAAAAAAATCATGGCTCTGGTAGTTCACACGGATGTCGTCCTTGTGGTTTAACTTATTACTAGCTTTGTCTGATCTCGTACACTTGCGAGAAAGAAAGGCTATTCGAAAACAGACGTTTTTTTACCAGTTTTTCTGGACAAGTCCAGTTTGTAGCTGTCATATTATTCCCTACTAGTAACTTTTATTATGAGGGAGATGGATATTGGAAAATTGCAAATAAATGGGACGGCAATCTGGGAATGGATTGGAAGTGGGATTTTGGTTAGTGGAGAAAGAAAGTAGCAGACTTTATTTCCTTAGTTATTGACTTATGCATAATGTTGTTTCTGTTACTGTTGCGTAACTATGATCCTTATTGTTGTGATGTAGGAATGTTTATCCATGTTTCTTTGATTGTCATTGCACTATTTGGCATGTAGCACTTGGTTTTGTAGCATTCCTAATATGCAGGCTATTAGATCTCGTCGATATTTAACATTGTGAGAATCTGTTAAATTTTATTGAGCCATTTATATTTCATCTTTCCCAAATTGCTTTCAATACTCTATTTTATCTATGAAAAATGACATTGAAATTAATTTTCTTTTTCTGATTTGTTGTACGAAAATGAAGACAATTCAGAAGAAAAGATAGGACTTTGGTGCAAATAGAATATTGACACTACTACAAAAAAGTTAAAAGACTACGGTAAAAAATCGTAGTTAAAGGGGGTATAGCAACCGTGGCAGTAGATACCATAGTCATAGACCTATCACCAATAACTACGATTAATGAACCATAGTAGTTAATTATAAAGACTACGGTTGTTAACTTGTTGTCGTACTAGTAGCATCTACCACTACGGTATGTATGACCACGGTTGAGAACTTCCTTTGACTACGGTTTGAACCGTAGTAATCTATATTAACGTGTACAGTTGCATACCGTAGTAATCTATATTTACGGTATGTATGGCCACGATTGGTGACTTTCTTTGACTACGGTCTGAACCATAGTTATTAAAAATAAAGACAACGGTTGATAACCGTTGTTATTCATCATAAATCGTTGTTTTTACATAATCGTATTTTTTTATGATCTGTATTTTTTTAATATTTAATAAATTAATATATACATAGTTAATAATTTAGAATTAGTAAATCATATATATAAACAAAAATTGGACAATAAAGAAGAATTGCTCCAAATTTATATCTTAATATCAACAGAAGTATAATTGTACAAAGTGTTAAAAAAAAAAGAATAAACTACAAAAAAAAGTAATACACAACGTTGAAGATCTAAATTAGCTCCTCTATCCATGGTCTCAACCTTACAAGTTAAGTCTCCACTTTGTTTCGTCCTGCATTGATCCCTTGAATTGATACATGAGAATCCATAACAGCTCCCCTAAAAAAGACAATACTCATATCCTGAATACATTAACATATGATAAAATAGACATTAGTAAAAAAAAAAAGAAAAAAAAAGAAAGAAAAAAGAAACATACTGGACTGCACATGTATTCAAATTAAGTAAATGGAGCAAAAAATCCAATTAAAAGTGCCAAATGTGCAAAGGAAAAAAAGAAGATTATAATTAACAACCACACCAATTACAAAAGTGCTTTTATGCCTGGCAAAAGAAATATATTGGACAATAAGTTTCTTCAAATTAAGTATATTCAAATTGATCTAGTCTCAAGATGATGAGAGAACAATTTTCAGATGCGTATTGCAATTTAAAGAGTAAAATGTACACCTCTATACAAAGTTTAAGATATTATGTCAGCAACTAAGTATGAAGATAACCTCATGTAATTGATATACTAGATAATACCTTGATTAGGTTCTTAGATAATATTGTATCTACTATAATTCAATATACCAGAGAGCATAGCCTATTTACTTTTGCTGGATTGATATTAAAATTTTAAATTACCGTAAAACCTAGAGCCAAAATATCAAAAAGTTAAGTAATTGTACCCAAAAAAGAATCATATGAGCTGAGATTTAGAGGGATATGCAATTGGAATCTAGACAGAGCTTGGTGAACCAAAGATGGTTACGCGAGGAGAAATTGAAAAAAGAATATAGAAGGTCAATAACAGTAATATTTAGACGGGAGTTAGTCGAAGTTAATTAGTAAATTTTGCAATTGGTTTAATTTATTATAAAAAAATTTATAATATCTTTCAAAGTACAACCCTACCATGCCCAACTGAGCTGCAAATTGAGGCTTCTACAAAAGGGGAATTTCATTCTCATAAACAATTTGTTAAATGTATAAATTTACCCTAAAAGTTAGGAAAGATAACCGATTCCTCTATTTTAAATATCTGCATTTAAAGGGAAAATAATAAACTTATTTCGATTATATCTTTTTTTATTTCCAAGATAATTATATAATTTCCAACTTTATCATTCTTCAAAACATTTGGGATAGAACACAATTATTACGGTACAATAGAGCAGAGGAACATTATGGAGATTTTATACACAAGATTATCATATGATCCCCTTCAACATATACCCACAGATACATATGTGTGTGTGTTTTTTTTTTTCTTATATTTTAGAGGTAGGTATCGTACCTTGAGGAGTTGATCCACAATGTAGGGGTAGTGGAAGGAAAATTATGATCAAACTTGTTGCAAAGATCTAGCTGACCCACCACCTCTTTGCTCGATGAATTGCCGCAACACCGCCGGATCTCCTCCATTGATGCCTATAGCGGGGAGATCATCTTCACTAGATCCATCTGATTGCCCTTCATCAACACAACAAAATGAGACCCAAAATATCAAAAAGTCAAATAATTGCACCCAAAAAAGAATCATGTGAGCTGAGGTCAACAAGCAAGGGAAGAATAAACAAACTACAAAAATAATTGCAAAAAGTTGGTTTTCAATAAATAAAGTTTGAAACCATCCCATTGAAATAAGCTAAGTTTCAGTAAATTAGGTTAAGCAAGATCACAAAGTGCAAACCATGAATATATAGATAAATACAAAACAATGATAGAGCTACAATCTTTAAACATACTAATCTCATCCACGATAAAAGATAAAATACTTCAAAAATTAAACCAACAAAACTAATCAGAAATTGATTCGATATTACTTCCATCTCGCGAAGAATTACATCTCTCTCCCAAGTTATCCTCTGCTAATCAAACTTCAATTTTTGCAGAATATCAGATTAAAAGTCATATACTAAATGCGACATGTTACTACCCTTACATGTAAATAGATTATAAATCATATTTCAAATAGGCGATGAGTGAAAAGACTTAGTCAAAAGATGAAGCTTCAGCTCTTAAAAGAATACTTTAAAAAATCCATTAAACTATCTTTGATTGAAAAGAAAAATAGTAAGTTTCTAACCTCCACGCCAACTAGGAACATAATAGGAACAAAAATCGGAAATCAACGGTAAAGCACCGCTGCCCAAAGCCACCAGGCTAATCACAATATTATTAATTTGATAATCCAAAATAAATCCTAATTAGGGATTTAAATACCCCTCTAATAATCTGCCAAAAATAGAAATCCTCACAATTCAAAACAAAAATAACATATAAAAACATAAACTCTCCAGCCCACGAACAGTGGGCTCAAGCCCGTCCCCGCCTTCGGTAAACCAACAGGGGCCTCGGCCCCTCCTCCAAGCCGAGCCCCTGCTCCTGTTCTCTATCAACTCCATCCCTTTTCGAAACAACCTTGTCCTCGAGGTTGAAATCCGAAAACTGGCTCTGAAAACTGGTTTTACTCATCCAAGTAGCATCGTCAACAGGCTGCCCTACCCACTTACCCAACAGATGCTCCTCCTCCACCCCTTTCTCACGTCCATTCCGCCATGCTAGCACCTCCTCAGGTTCAAACACCGGCCCCACTAGCAACTCCAAACTCTCCGGCAACTCTGCCTCCACGGGATGGTTCCCCACCACCCGCCGCAGCTGTGACACATGAAATACGGGGTGTATGCAGCTGGTGGATGGCAAGGACAACCTATACGCCGCTGATCCTATGCGCGCCTCAACCAAAAATGTCCCATAGAACTTGGGTGACAGCTTATGATAAGGCTGGCGAAACATCGTAGACTGTCGATGAGGCCGAACCTTCAAGAATACCTTATCGCCAACCTGGAATTCCACCTCCCGGCGATGTTTGTTAGCCTGCTTGACCATACTGTGTTGTGCCTTCTCCAGATTACCCTTCAGATGCCCCATCATGGCGTCCCGACTCCCTAGAACATCAGCCACGGCAGCCACTCTACATTCACCGGGCAGAAATCGGTGAATGGTGGGGGGTGGCCGCCCATATACAATCTTGAATGGAGTAACCCGGGCAGCCGTCTGAAACGCAATATTATACCAATATTCAGCCCACGGAAGCCATCGTAACCACTGCTTCGGTTGCTCGCAAACAAAATAATGCAAATACGTCTGCACCACCCGATTTAACACCTCTGTTTGGCCATCCATTTCCGGGTGGTAAGCCGAACTAAACTTCAACTGTGTCCCGGATAATGCAAACAACTCCTTCCAGAACGCACTGACAAACAAAGAGTCACGATCACTGACAATCGATCGCGGAATCCCATGCAACCGCACTACTTCCTTAGCAAACACTTTGGCGACAGAACGCGCCGTAATGGGCGGCTTGAGTGCTATAAAGTGCCCGTACTTGGACAAGCGGTCCACCACCACCAAAACCGATGTATACCCCTTCGACTTGGGCAAGTAGGTAATAAAATCCATCGAAATATCCTCCCAGATCAGATCCGGAATGGGCAACGGCTGCAGCAGCCTAGCTGGCAACGTCGCTTCATACTTGGCCTTTTGGCAAACCAAGTATTGGGCGACATAATTCTGTACTCGACGAGACATCCCTCTCCAATACACATTTAGCGCCAGTCTCCTATAGGTGCGATAGGCACCTACATGCCCCCCTTCCGGCGTATCATGAAATTCCTCTAACAGGCGAGGAATCCACTTAGAGTCGGAGGCCAGCACCAAGCGCCCCTTAAAGAATAATCGGCCCCCCAACAACTCGAAACCAGGCCTACTAGTTGGTTCTGTCTCCAGCGCCCGCGCAATTCCTCGCACAAGCTCATCCCGCCGCTGCTCTTCCCCCACATCAGCCAATCCCAACCACTCCGGGCCACTAACCGCAGCTAACGATGTCTCCTCTCCCCTTCTTGAAAGGGCATCCGCCGCGGTATTTGAGATGCCTGTCTTATACTCAATCACAAAATCGTATCCCAGCAACTTCGCCACCCAAACCTGCTGCGATGGCGTCGCTATGCGGTGAGTGAGGAGGTGTTTAAGGCTGCGATGATCTGTGCGCACCACAAACCGCCGTCCAATCAGATATGAGCGCCAATGATGTATTGCCAAGGCCAATCCCATCATTTCCAGCTCATAGGCTGATTTGGAGAGGGTGCGATCAGCTAAGGATTTGCTGAAATATGCTATAGGTCGCCGCTCCTGCATGAGCACCGCCCCAACTCTCGTGCCCGATGCATCACATTCCACCACAAACTGGCGATCAAACTGAGGCATAGGTAACACGGGCGCCTCAGTCAATGCTTTTTTAAGGCGTTGAAGAAACTCCTTGGCCTCTGGTAGCCATACAAACCGATCCAAAGCCTCTTTCTTCAAAAGAGCCGTGAGGGGGCGATCGATAAGGCCATATTCCCTCTCAAACCTCCTATAATATCCCGTCAACCCCAAAAACCCACGTACCTCACGTACCGAACGAGGCCTCGGCCAATCCACCACAGCACTGACTTTAGTTGGGTCCATCGCCACCCCGGCCTAAGTAATAATATGCCCCAAGTATTCAACCGTGAGACATCCGAAGGCACACTTCTTCCGATTGGCTTGGAACTGATTCTCTGCCAAGATGCGCAACACTAAATTCAACTGTTCCCGGTGGTCCGCCCAAGAACGACTGTAGATCAATATGTCGTAAAAAAAAACCAATACAAACTTCTGCAAGTAAGGGCGGAATAAGTCGTTCATGGTGGACTGAAATGTAGCCGGGGCATTCGTTAATCCAAAAGGCATTACCAAAAATTCGGTAATGCCCGCTATGCATTCTGAATGCGGTCTTGTGGATGTCCGATCCAGCCACCCTAATTTGATGGTAACCGGAGCGCAAATCTATCTTGGAGAACACAACCACTCCTGCCAATTCATCAAGCATCTCTTGTATCATCGGAATCGGATATTTGTCGGGCACAGTGGACTTATTTAGCTCACGATAATCCACACAGAATCGCCAGCTACTATCCTTCTTCTTAACCAATAGGACCGGGCTCGAGAACGGGCTTGAACTCGGCCGAATGATGCCCGCTCGCAACATCTCATCAACTAACCTCTCAATCTCATCCTTCTGCAAGTGGCCATATCTGTAAGGCCGAACGGACACGGGCTTCACCCCCTGGGCCAACTCTATTCGGTGGTCCGTCGCGCGACGTGGGGGTAGTCCCCGTGGCTCCTCAAACACCTTGGCATGCTGCTCGAGAACACCATCCAACGCCCCTGCTGCCGCATCACATAGTCTTGTGGGTTCGCGGACAAGAACAACCGCCCAGAATTTCGTCTCAGTGGTCTTGATTAGGGTGCAAAGGCTCACCAAATTCCAGCACATCGCCGGATCCCCCCGTAACTCCACTCGGCCTCCACCCCACTCGAAACTCATGGTTAGAGTCTCCCAATTCGTGCGAACTTCCCCCAGCGTGGTGAGCCACGGAACTCCCAGAATTATGTCAACCCCGCCTAGGACGAACACATAATAGTATACCTTGATAGCACACCCCGACAACGAGATAGGTAGTTGTCTGCACACCCCTTCCGACTCCTGTCTATGCTCGTCTCCCAACTGTTAGTGAAAACAACTCTTGAACACACAACACCAAAGAATCTGGAATTTGTACAAAGAAAATACTTCGAATTCACATATGCAGTTCGGCCAGAGTTGTGGCCGAATTGAACTCGCGCAGAACAGGAAATAGAAATGGATCAAACACAGTTTTAACGTGGTTCGTTCAAGATGAACTACATCCACGGAGGCAAGGCACACCTCAATCCACTAAGAAAATGAAATGCCCAATTCTGAATACAAATTAGGGCACGAACACTCAATCTCTAAATACTCTCTCTAATCTAAAGAACAAGAAAATAATGCGACGTAGTGATCTTCTCCTCAATGAGAGCTTTACAATGATATATGAATCGCAGCTCGAATGCAACTGAACAGGAAGTTATAACTGCAAGAAGTTACGCTGAGCTACCGGACAAATGTGACGGTTTTCTTCGTCACTAATCTGCAACTGCTTCGTCACAAACGACGGTTATCCCAACCTAACTCGAACCCGGTTTGTTCTGACTAGTTTGTCTTCTTGATGCTAAAACCCGGTTTAAACCTCCGGTTCTCCACTCCCTGACTCCGGTTCCACATTCCCAACACACCATATTACAAAGTATAGACTCACTTGATGAAATTGAACATCACCTCACAAATCTCCACCTCAATGAATCATGTGTGCCTCTTCCTGCCTCACCACTGCCTTGTCTGTTAATGCTCTTCATGACATTGCTCAAGCTACAGCAGGCTCGAGCAATGCTCCACTTTGTTCCCAGGTACACCCTTAGTAAGAAAATCAGCAGGGTTATGCAATGTGTGTACCTTCTTCACCTCCACAGAACCAGAATCAATGATATCCCTAGCTAAATGCAACCTAACATCAATGTGCTTTGACCTTTCATGAAATGCTTGGTGTTTCACAAGGTGTAGAGCACTTTGATTATCACAGTAAATCGCCACACACTTTTGCTTGATGTCCAAATCTCTCAAAATCCCTTTAAGCCAGATTGCTTCTTTGATGGCTTCAGTGAGAGAGATATATTCTGCTTCTGTTGTTGAAAGTGCTACAACTGATTGTTGTATACTTCTCCAGCTGATGGCTGTTCCAAATAAGGTAAACACAAATCCAGAAATAGATTTCCTAGTGTCTATGTTTGCTGCAAAATCAGAATCAGCAAACCCCTCCAATGCAACAGTGCTTCCATTCACTTTCTTCTCAAACTTCAGTGACAAGTTCACTGAACCCTTCAAATAACTCATCACATGCTTCAAAGCTTCCCAATGTTCAACACCTGGGTTTGACATGAACCTGCTCACTAAAGAAACAGCATAGGCCAAGTCAGGCCTACTACAAATCATCCCATACATGAGACTTCCAACTCCACTTGCATAAGGAATATTGCTCATATGTATGACCTCCTCTTCAGTCTTTGGGCATTGTTCTTTGGTTAGTTTCTTCTGCAGACTAACTGGAGTGGAGAGAGGTTTGGATTCATGCATGTGGAACCTTTCCAAAACCTTCTGTAGATATTGCCTTTGAGATAACCAAAGAACTCCAACTTCTCTTTTCCTCAAAATGTCCATACCGTAAATCTTCTTGGCATCTCCAAGATCTTTCATGTCAAATTCAGTGTTGAGTCTGTCCTTCAACCATTGTACACTCTTCTTGTTCTTGCTGGCAATCAGCATATCATCCACATACAAAAGCAGGAAGACTTTATCTTGCTTTGAACACTTGTTGAAGTAAACACAACTATCATAAAGACTTCTTACAAAGCCAACACTGATCATGAAGTCATTGAACCTCTTATTCCACTGTCTTGGACTTTGTTTGAGTCCATACAGTGACTTCTTCAGCAGACAAACTTTGTCTTCTTGTTTAGGAATGACAAAACCTTCTGGCTGTTTCATATATATTTTCTCAATAAGTTCTCCATGTAAGAAGACTGTTTTTACATCTAGTTGTTGTAGTTCCATGTCCTCTTGAGTAACCTTTGATAAAAGCAACCTGATTGAGCAGTGCTTTACTACTGGAGAGAAAACTTCATTAAAATCAATCCCTTCCCTTTGTGTAAAGCCCCTAGCCACCAATCTTGCTTTAAACCTCACTTGTTTGGATCCTGCAGTCTCCAACTTCTTCTTGTATATCCATTTAGAACTCACAAGTTTCTGACCTTTTGGTTTGTCCACCAGTATCCAGGTCTCATTCTTTTCCAGGGATTCCATCTCTTCAATCATTGCCTGAATCCAGTGTTCTCTTTCTTCACAGTCTAGTGCTTCTTTAAAACTACTAGGCTCTTGTGATTCCAGGTCTTCAGCAACACTCAAGGCATAATAAACACTCCCTCCTTGCCCATAGAAGTCAGGTCTATTGATTGTTCTTCTAGGTCTGTCACTTCCAATGCTATATTCTCTAACATTTTGTGAAGGTCCAGCTTGTTCTTCTTCTTCAGATGATGAATCACTATCTTGTAGATTCTCTTGTGGTTGTTGAGATGTGAAATCATCTTCAGCAGGATGCTCCACCTGAATTGATATCTCTTCATTCTCTTTAGCACCATCAAGTTCTTCCTTAGAGCCTGTTGAAGTATAAGCCATCGCATTCTCATTAAACTTTACATCTCTACTTGTGATTATCTTCTGATTTCCCTTCTCTAGACACCACAACCTGTAGCCCTTTATTCCATCTGGATATCCAAGAAATACACATCTTAGAGCTCTTGCATCTAACTTGTCTTGCTTGACATGGACAAAAGCAAGACAACCAAACACCCTTAAACCTTCATAACTTGGTTTCTGTCCACTCCACACCTCTTCAGGTGTTTTGAACCCAATCACTGACGAGGGTGACCTGTTAATGAGATAACATGCTGTAGTAATGGTTTCACCCCAAAATACCTTTGGCAACCCAGCACCCAACAGCATACACCTTACTCTTTCAAGAAGAGTCCTATTAAGCCTCTCAGCAACCCCATTATGTTGAGGATTCATTGGGACAGTCCTATGTCTCTTGATTCCTCTTTCTTCACAGAAATTTGTGAACTCAGTTGAGAGGTATTCCAATCCATTATCAGTCCTAAGGTGCTTCAGCTTCTTCCCTTTGACATTTTCCAGTTGAATCAACCATGTTTTAAACTTATGAAAAGCATCACTCTTATTCTTCATCAACATGATCCACACCTTTCTACTGTAATCATCAATCAAAGACATGAAATACCTTGCTCCACCATGAGTCTCTGTCTTTGCAGGACCCCATATGTCAGAGTGGACATAATCTAATGGCTCTTGAGTTGTGTGAACACCCTTTCCATAGGGCAGTTTCTTGGACTTGCCCAAAGCACACTGATCACAAAACTCCAGGTTTTGATTTCCCATGTTTCCAATTACACCACTTCTTGACAATTCCTTCAACCCTTTCTCTCCTATGTGTCCAAGCCTCTTGTGCCATTTAACAAGCTCAGAACTGCTCAAGACCATATCAACACTTCCAACAACAGGTGAACCAATCAAGATAAACAACCCATTGTGCTGTCTACCTTTAATCACCACTTTATCATGTTTAGTGATATGCAAGAAACCATCCACTGAGCTAAACTGACAACCTAGTTACCAAAGAACCAAGAGATAGAAGATTTCTTTTGAGGCCAGGAACATATCTTACATTAGAGATGATTCTGACCACACCATCAAACATCCTTATGCTCACTGATCCAATTCCTTTGACCTTGCATGATTGGTCATTGCCCAGGAGAACATTTCCACCATCTTCTCTCTTCAGTTCATCAAACCATGACTGGTGTGGACACATATGAAAGGAGCAGCCTGTGTCCAGGACCCATTCTTTCACCATTCTTGATTCAGTAACATTTAATACCTCTGGAGGATCTTCTTGAAGGTCAATGGCAGCAGCTTCTGCCCCTTGGTTTCCTCCTTTCTTGTTTCTTTTAGGACAATCCTTCTTCAAGTGACCAGGCTGCTTGCACTTGAAGCATTTCCTCTTCTCAACTCATTCACTTCCCTTATTTGGATTTGAATCTCCTTCTTTGAAGTCCTTAGAATTCTGTCCCTTCTTCCCTTGCCAAGGTTTCTTGAATTTCACATTCAAACCTTCTCCAGACTGCACCATGCCTTTATCACCTTGAGTCTGGAAGCATTTAGACCTCAGAGCCTTCACTATCCCATCATAGGATAGCTGCTCATCTTTCCCATACATCAAGGCATCCTTAAAGCTTTCCATGGATTTTGGAAGAATGTTTAACACCATCAATGCTTTATCATCCTCCTCCATTTTCACATCCAGGTCTTCCAATTCCTCAACCATCTTAATAAACTCATCAAGTTGGTCAGAAATTACCTTATCTTCAGTGATCTTGAAGGCCAACATCTTCTGCTTTAAGAACAGCTTGTTGGAAACTGACTTAGATTGATACAACTCCTCCAACCTCTTCCATGCTTCTAAGGAACTCTTGCATCTTGAGACCTCTCTTAGCGGTTTATCACCCAAACACATAAAGATAAGACTGAGGGCTTTCTTATCCACTGATACAAACTTGGGTTTCTCACTTTCTTCCCACGAATCAAGAGGTATCAAAGCAAGATCAAGGGCATTGTGAACCAAAACTGCATTCATCTTGATCTTCCACAGTGTGAAATCATTTCTCCCTGTAAACTTCTCAAAGTCCATCTTCATACTAGCCATTCCTTCCCTTCTTCAAGCTGTGAGAGTTGTTTCCCACAGACGGCGCCACTTGTTAGTGAAAACAACTCTTGAACACACAACACCAAAGAATCTGGAATTTGTACAAAGAAAACACTTCGAATTCACACATGCAGTTCGGCCAGAGTTGTGGCCGAATTGAACTCGCGCAGAACAGGAAATAGAAATGGATCAAACACAGTTTTAACGTGGTTCGTTCAAGATGAACTACATCCACGGAGGCAAGGCACACCTCAATCCACTAAGAACTCCAATCAATTACAGAGAATTAGCTCAAGAAATGAAATGCCCAATTCTGAATACAAATTAGGGCACGAACACTCAATCTCTAAATACTCTCTCTAATCTAAAGAACAAGGAAATAATGCGACGTAGTGATCTTCTCCTCAATGAGAGCTTTACAATGATATATGAATTGCAACTCGAATGCAACTGAACAGGAAGTTATAACTGCAAGAAGTTACGCTGAGCTACCGGACAAATGTGACGGTTTTCTTCGTCACTAATCTGCAACTGCTTCGTCACAAACGACGGTTATCCCAACCTAACTCGAACCCGGTTTGTTCTGACCAGTTTGTCTTCTTGATGCTAAAACCCGGTTTAAACCTCCGGTTCTCCACTCCCTGACTCCGGTTCCACATTCCCAACACACCATATTACAAAGTATAGACTCACTTGATGAAATTGAACATCACCTCACACCAACTGCACCCTGAATCTGCCCGTCTTATCCGGGTTTAGTCGAAGTAGGGAAAACAAGGATGAGGAAATAAAATTATGGCTCGCATCACTATCAATCATTATCATCACCGTGCATCCTCCCGCAACGCCTCGAAATCGCATAGTGCGGGGGCTAAAAATTCCGGTCATGGAATAAACCGGAAGATCACCCCCTTCTCCCTCCAAACCCACCTGGTCTTCCTGGACTTCCTCCTGCCCCCGTCACCTCACAATACTCATACTGTTGGAGATCCAACTCCTCGTTCTCCTCAGCCAACATCACTCGCAGTTGTTTGAACGGGCAGTCATGCCCAGGTGTAAAGTGTTTCTTACACTTAAAGCACAACCCCTTTGCTCACAGGTCCTCTAATACTCTCGGTGGAAGTCGAGCGAATCTGGAATGGGCAGTTGACTGCCTGGACAACCCTGAATTCGTTCCCGAAAACTACCCAGCCGGCTTAGAGAAGCTGCCAGTCGACCCCCATGCACTGCCGCCCCTTGCTGCCGCATTACTTCCCCCAGGCAGCCTCGAAAAATTGCTCGAACGCATCCCCGGACCACTGGAAGTCTGACTCCCTCGCCCTTCATTCTGAAAAGACAGATTATCCTCAATATCCCTGGCTAGTTCCATTTCCGTCTCCAAATCATTTGGGCAAAGCAGCCGTAATGAGCCCCGAATCAGACCCTTCAACCCATTCATGAAATAGTCCAAATAGTGTGCATCAGACAGTCCTGGAACCTGACCCGCCAATTGGACAAACACAGAGATGTACTCCTCCACTGTGCCGAATTGTCTAACTCCGGACAACCATTCGAACCTGCTACCCTTAAATCGTGTGTCAAAACGTGCCACCAGCGCTTGCGTGAAATCGTCCCACGACATTCCAGGCTTCCGCGCCTTCATCCATGTCAACCAGTACAAGGCAGGCCCGTCCATGGCAACTCCAGCCGCTGCCACCTTCCTTTCCGGCGGAGTACCATTCAGTTCAAACTGTTGCTCGGCCCTTGCTATCCACCCAATCGGATCTTCCCCTTCAAATGGCGGCAGAGGCGCCAAGGCAGCGCCCCTACGCGCCTGATCGTCTGTGGGCGGCGCCACCATGGGTGTGGCGGACGCCGGCGCCTCCCTTTGTGTCGCACCAGCCGCCGACTGCCCCTCCGACGATGGCTGCAGAATCACCTTCGACAGCACCGCCAAGGACGCCGCGATCTCAGCCAACTGCGCACCGTGCGTGTCCAATTTCTCCTTCACCTCGGCCAGATCGGCCTCCAGCCTGTCCAAACGTTCGCTTGTCGATCTCGTCATTTCGGCGGGAACGGGATCCGGCAGGTCGGACCAATTAATAGGAACAAAAATCGAAAATCAACGGTAAAGCACCGCTGTCAAAGCCACCAGGCTAATCTCAATATTATTAATTTGATAATCCAAAATAAACCCTAATTAGGGATTTAAATACCCCTCTAATATAATCTGCCAAAAATAGAAATCCTCACAATTCAAAACAGAAATAACATATAAAACATTAACTCTCCAGCCCACGAACAGTGGGCTCAAGCCCGTCCCCGCCTTCGGTAAACCAACAGGGGCCTCGGCCCCTCCTCCAAGCCGAACCCCTGCTCCTGTGCTCTATCAGAACACCTGCTTCAAGAGATCCTACTGCAGAATCTTATAGTGCATAGAATAATTTCAAATTGACTAATTTTTATTAATCAGTGCAGCTATGTAAAGCAATATCACAACATTATTCTGCAAAACCAACATCATCACAAAACCGGCCTACCAATCTAGTTGAATAACATTGAGCAGTAAAGAAAAAAATTAAATAAATTTTATAATGTTCTAATTTTTGTAATGAATAGCACAATAAGAAGAGAAAGGATTCCAATATAATCCCAGTTAATGTATTTCAAGTAATTAACTCAAAACTCAGACAAAATGTAGAAATAACTGAACACCTCATTGCCCCAAATAATGATTCTAGAGACAAGTAACCTGGTCACCCCTTGCAATGGCAATGGTTACCAAAAAAGGAAAATATGTAATAAAAATAGCACCACTAGTACATGAAAAAAATCAAGCTCAAGGGTATTTGAAAGTGGACATACTCTGAAGTAATCTATGAATTGTACTAAATAGTCGTATATCAAGAGCCTTACCTTTTCAATCCCACTCTTTCAAATCAACGGGCAAACCAAGCTCCTCATTTACCTCGACTATGTCATGCACGCCCATCATCTGGCAAATTGTAAGGGCATAGTTTGTGGCACAGGCTGAAGTCCTCTTTTCGTATGACGAAGAAGATGAATCATAATACCTCTTTGTTAAGCTTCGATCTGCTGCATTGAAGGTGCCAGCTAGTTCCCGCAGCACATCGGGCTTATCTGAATATATATCCAGTAAGGCATTATGAGTGCACTCTCACAAGAATATCAACACCATGCCCGGTTTCACCCTGTTTAACCACAAAAATCAGTTCAGGTTTGTCAAATCACAAGAGTTACATTAAACAAAGAGAGTTGAAGCAATAATGCTCACCTTGTCCATGGTATTATAGCGTTTCTCTCTCCATCACACATAAGTGCAGTCAATACAAGATTCAAATAGAATATAGAAGCATACCTAACATTTGGAGCAATCTATTCCTAATAACCAGAATTCCATAGCATTATAACGCAACACCTGATTGCAGCAACTAGTCTCATTAATAAGTGGAAAATTGACAATAAATATTAAGCTCACAAAAATAGCAACAATGAAACTATTATAATAAAGCTACGTAGATTAAAATGATACAAAATAACCTAGCCTGTTTGAGGCAGAGAAGTGATGGAGTAAAACAATAGACAAGAACAGAATTTACAGGAAAAGCCTCCTGCCCCAAAACAGCCGCAACTGCCCTTATTCCAATAAATCCAGGTTGCATGCCCTCATCTAAAATTAACGACAACTAAATAGTCTTGCAGAAAAAAGAAAAGCCCATGAACACCTGGGCCAAAACTAATTAACAACTAATTGTAATAATGGATAATTTAAATAAAGAATTAAATAGGCCTCAAGAAAGGCCTGTTGCTTCCTTCCTCCTCTGATACGTAACAATTCCCTTCCCCTTAAAATTAGCCTTGTCCCCAAGGCGAAACTCCGGAAACTGAGCTTGAAAGACAGCCTCGTCCACCCAAGTTGCATCGTCAGCTGGCATACCATCCCAAGACACCGATACCTACTGCACCTTATCATCACCACGCCAAATCTCGCGCCAACGCAACACGGCCGATGGCATAAACTCGGGTGTGTCATCGCAAAAATTGGGTGGCAAACTCGGATCCACCACATGATTTCCCACCAACGCCTTAAGCTGGGATACATGAAAAACAGGATGAATGCGAGTTCCCTCAGGCAGCTTCAATCTATACGCAGCAGGTCGGAGTCGCTCCAGAACCTCGAAAGGGCCAAAGAAACGGGGAGCCAGCTTAACATTTAGACGACGAAACAAGGAGGCCTGGCGGTATGGCCTAAACTTCAAGAAGACGCGATCCCCGACAGCAAAGTGCACGTCCCGTCTATGCTTGTTTGCTGCCCGTCGCATTCGAGCTTGAGCCTTCTCAAGCTGAAACCGCAAATTTCGAAGAATGGCATCACGCTCCCCCAACTCGTCCGCAACTGCCTTCACCCGAACCTCGCCCGGAAGAAACTGAGACAATACTGGAGGTGGCCTGCCATACACAGCTTCAAATGGGGTGCAACCCGTAGCCGTATGGAAACCTCTATTGAAATAATATTCGGCCCAAGATAACCAATGGGCCCAACGGCGAGGATGCTCTGATGTAAAACAACGCAAATAAGCCTCTAGACAACGATTCATCACCTCTGTTTGACCATCAGTTTCGGGGTGATATGAGGAGCTCATTCGTAGCTTTGTACCCGTAGCTTTGAATAACTCTTGCCAAAAAGAGCTCAAAAATATCGGGTCTCTATCCGACACAATTGTCCGAGGAATTTCATGCAAATGGACAACTTCCTTAGCAATCGCAGCTGCCACCCCTCTTGCCGTATATGGATGAGTCATGCCAATAAAATGTGTCGCCGTCGACAAACGATCCACCACCATGAGTATAGTATCCCATTGTTGCGATGTAGGAAGGCCAGAAACAAAATCCATACTTATGTCCTCCCATACCCTATTCGGAATAGGTAACGGCTGTAATAAACCGGCAGGAGAACGAGTATCAGCCTTGTTACGCTGACAAACAAGACAATCCGCCACCAATCTCGTGATGTCTCGCAACATGCCAGGCCAGTACACATTAGCAGCCGTTCGACGATATGTTCAAAATGCCCCTGAGTGCCCCCCATACGGGGTCGAGTGAAACTCCTCAAATAAACGGCCAACCCAGTCTGATTTACGGGGAATGACGATACAATCCTTATAGTATAAGACCCCGTTTATGAGAGTGTATGGTTGATTAACCGGCTCTCCTTGTTCTAGTGCCCGAATGATGGGCGCGTACCCCGAGTCCACCTTCACAGCCTCTCGCAACTTCTCCCATTCCACCCAATGGGGAATCGAAATTGCCCCCAACTCCACCTCACAATCACGTCGGGACAAGGCATCCGCTGCTGTGTTAGTGGAACCCGCCTTATACTCAATCACGAAATCAAAACCCAGAAGTTTAGCGACCCAATATTGTTGAGCTGGGGACGCAATGGACTGATGCAATAAGTGTTTCAAGCTGCGATGGTCTGTCCGGACCGTGAAACGCCGCCCTAATAAGTATGGCCGCCAGTGTAGCACCGCTAGCACGAGTGCCATCAATTCCTTCTCATACGTGGACTTAGCTGCATTGCAGACGGATAATGCCTTCCTAAAATAAGCAATTGGCCGCCCTTGCTGCATCAAGATCGCCCCCAGTCCTCGACCCGAGGCATCACATTCAATACAAAAGGGAACGGTGAAGTCTGACATGGCTAAAACCGGGGCTGATGTGATAGCCGTTTGCAGCTCCTCGAACGCTGCTTGTGCGTCTGAGTTCCAATGGAACGGGGTTGATTCCTTACGGAGAAGGTCAGTGAGGGTTGGGCTATTTTCCCATAATTTCGAATAAAACGACGATAATAACTTGTAGGACCCAAGAACCCACGAACCCCTTTCACCGATCTCGGAACTGGCCACTGTAAGACAGCAAGAACCTTCGTAGGATCCATCCGAACGCCATCAGACGAAACCACATGACCCAAATAATCAATCGAATTCTGCGCCCAAGAACACTTTTTGGGATTGACCACAAATGAAGAAGATGCCAAAAGACCCAACACTACTCGTAAATGCTCTAAATGAGCTTGCCGACTAGCACTGTAAATCAAAATGTCATCGAAAAAAACCAAGACAAACATGCGAAGTAAAGGGCGGAAAAGGTCGTTCATGGCAGCTTGGAAAGTGGATGGAGCATTGCGCAACCCGAACGGCATGACCAACCATTCGTAATGACCAGAATGGGTACGAAATCCAATTTTTGCGATGTCCTCCGGTGCCACCCGAATTTGATGGTAACCAGCCCGGAGGTCTAGACGGGTGAAACAGGATGCGCCATGCAATTCATCCAGGAGCTCCTGAATAACTGGTATAGGATATTTGTCTGGAACTGTCAGTTTATTTAATTCTCGATAATCGACACAAAAACGCCAGCTGTCGTCCTTCTTATGCACCAACAACACAGGACTCGAATACGGACCAGTACTTGGCTGGATTAGGCCCGCTGTGAGCATCTCTTGAACTAAACGCCCAATTTCCGTCTTTTGCGTCGCACTATATCTATAGGGCTGAACTGACACGACAGAAGAGCCAGGCTGGAGAGGTATACGATATGCTTCCTACGTCGGTTGGATTAGTCATAGTCACGAGCAATTCTCTCTCCAACATAGCCCTACATAAAAGAAGCACAAACTAGGCCATCTTCTTCCTTGGCCGGTGGCTGTTGCCGCCGGCAGCCGCCGGCCAAACCTTTGTTTCTTATCTTTTCGTTTTATTATCTTTTTGTCTTGCTTCTGTTTTTCATTTATTTTCTGGGCATTGTTCATCTTCATATTGAATTATTGTGGGGCATGCTTCATGTCGGATTCTGGGTTTTGATGACCACTGACCTCATCTAGTAGTTCAATATTTCATTTTTCCTTGCGATTTCGTTCTTCGTGATTTTTTTAGAGTCTTTGCGTGTTATGGGGTTTGACAAAGCAAATTCAGATCTGCATTTGGACCTTCTTTGCTTACGGTTTCGTCCTGATTCTTTCAAGATGCAGCCGCCGCCGACTTTCCGCAGTGGACCATGCCAGGATTTTCAGATCTGAAATGCCAGAGTTGCGTGAACTCAGCTTTTGGGTTCGAGCAGCCACCACATGGCTTTCGCCAATCGAGACTCAGACCACATCGAGCCTTCGTCTTCTCCGATGCTCTCTCCGATCAGGGCTCAGACCACATCGAGCCTTCGTCTTCTTCGACCTGTTCGTGATTCTACAGATCGCATCTTTGGGGTCTTAGTTCCAGATTCTCGCTTAAAGCCAACTGCCATTGATGGCGACCTTACCATTTCGGTGAGGTTTTAGGTTGTTGTCCGCCATTGAAGGAGCTTTCAGGTCTCTGAGTCAGCCGCTTCGCGAGTCAACTCAGTGAGTCGCCTCCTGCTGCCTCACTGAGTCAAACGATTTGCTGAGTCCATATTCGGGTATGGGCTTGTCTTCATTGGCTGCTGTCATTCAGCCATGGTACTCAGCAGCTTCTCCAGCTGCTTTTCCTTCCCGACATTCTTGGTATTTCACAAGGCCTGTGCGCCTTTTCTGCGACATTCGATTTCTTGAAATTGAATTAGGCTGCTATGTTGGTTTGTGATGTTATCATTTTGCGGCTGCTCGTTTTGATTTTCAAGGCAGCATGCTTGTCCATGCCTTGATCATGTGTTGGTATCTGATGGATTTCTTGGAATTGACTACAATTCCAATGCCTTGGCTCGGCAATCCCGGGTTTTGTTTGGAGGCAGTCCCTCCATGGTTTTTAGCAGGTTTGGCTACATGTCATGATCATGTGCTGGTATTTGATGGATTTCTTGGAATTGACTACAATTCCAACGCTTTGGCTCGGCAATCCCGGGTTTCGTTTGGAGGCAGTCCCTCCATTGTTTTTAGTAGGGTTGTTTTGCGTATGCCGTGCTTGGGACACGTCGTTTGGTTGTGCTCACGGATTTGACAGCTACGAGCTAATGCATTGAAATCTTCCCAGGGATTTTGAACTCACACCGATGTGAGGAGTATTGGATTTCCCCCATGCTTGGATTTCGTGACAAAGGGCAAGGTGCTTCGCATTTGTAGTACGCCAGAAGACAGTTCTATTCATTGCATCATATTGGCTTGTTCTTGCCTTTGCTTATATCATTCTGTACACCTTTATCTGTCGACTTGTGGCATGAAAAAGTTTTTAGTTTGCCTGTTGTGAGTGACCGTCCTGTGGTCTCCACATTATTCGCACGTTTCTTTTCTTTTCTTTATTTATAATACTACCTATTTAGCTGGAGAGGTATACGATGATCGCACTCTCGCCGAGGTGGTAAGCTGGCCAGAGGGTGCATCACCTGTGGGAATGCCTCCAGAATTGCCTGGATGTCGGATGGTAAGGGAGGTGTAGAGCGTTGTAAGCTAGGTCAGTTCCATAGGCCAAAGCAGATAGGTTTGATCAACATCTGTTAATTTCAGCATGGAAGCGGACGAGATTTGACGGCGGGTAAGTCCCAACTCCCCTTGCAAAGTTACCCGCTGTCCCCCATATTCGACATGCATTGTCAAGGTAGCCCAATTAGCTCTGACGTCCCCAAGAGTCGCCAACCAAGTAATGCCCAAAATTAAATCCACCCCCCCAATCGGAAATGCATACGCCTCGATGGGAATCACTGTGGTACCCAAGTGTAACGGAATTTTCGAACAAACCCCGTCCGTCTTCGTTTCTTTCCCATCACCCAAAATTACTAGAAGAGCAGCCCTACTACAGAAAGATAAGCCCAACTTGGAAGCCATAATAGTGGAGATAAAACAATGAGAAGCGCCGCTGTCAATCATAACCACCATGGAAACCCCGTTCACCTTCCCCAACAATTTCATCGTCTGGGAACCATCAAATCCACACGCTTCCACTGTTGAGACCTCCAATTGCGGTAAGTCGGTCTCCTTAGGGGAATTATCGTCTGGTGCAATACCAAAACATTCGGCAACATCAGCAGGGTCGTCTTCACCCATCACCATGATACGAAGGGACTTGCTCGAGCAAACGTGCAAAGAAGAGTAAGGTTCCTTACACTTGAAGCACAACCCCTTGTTCCGAAGATCCATAAACTCATTATGTGACATGTACTTCGGGCCTTGCAGACGCCCCTGAGTGACCGAGCCACTGGATTCAGCTGGATGCTTACTCACAATACCCCTTGAAAAATTGCGAGGGCCAGCAGCCCCCTTGTTAGGCTGCGAATAACCACTCTAGCGGGAGATAGGCGCTGGTGGAAAAGTTTGACTCGGAGCGGAAGTACCCCGATTCGAAAATCCCGAGTAACGAGAAGCACGAGAAGCTAATAATTCCTGTTCAATTTCCCTAGCCAGATGCATCGTCTGACAAATATCCTCGGCGTCCTTAGACTGGATACGTAGGCGGATATCATCCCGAAGGCCGTGCAGAAATAGGCCCAAGGCATGGGACGGACTAAGATTCTTCACCGCTGCCATCCTAGAAATAAATTGGTCCACATACTCATCCACAGTCCCATGTTGTCGTGACAAGGCAAGGGTCTCGAAGGGATCGACATGAGGGTCGCCGCTGTATCGGCGAAGGAGCTCTACTGTGAATTTTCGCCAACTCAGCCCCGGGTACTGATCCACAGCCACTGTAGCCACTGAAGAGTGTCTCCCTCCATCGCGATTAATGCGAGTTCCAAGTGCATGTCATCAGGCGTGTTGTCAAGCCGAAAAAACTGCTCGGCACGAGATATCTAAGCGTATGGATTTTCGCCGGTAAAGTGAGGCAACTCCAACTTCGTGGTAGCTATCGGAGTGGGACGATCGTGAAACACAGCCAGCGCGCGAGACCGGGGCTCCCCAGCGGAGGCAAAAGAGTCGCCTGGGATAATCACCGGCGGGTCGCGAGGGCGGGGCGCCACGACGGGGGCAGAAGAGTCGCCCGTGGCGAGGCCCTTCTCGGTCAGCATCCGTCGTACCATATCTTTCAACTCTGTCATACCAGATTGTATGACCTCCACTCGGGCATCTAGGGACCCCGACGACGCCTTAACCTCATGAACTCCTCTCTCCAACATACCAACCATTTTCTGGATATCGCTGACACCCTTTTCCAGCGCATCGAGTCGATCTTTGTCGGACATGGAACGAGTGTTTGTCATGGAAGGTCAGACCAAATTGTTAGAGATAGAGAAGTGATGGAGTAAAACAATAGACAAGAACAGAATTTACAGAAAAATCTTCCTGTCCCAAAACAGCTGCAACTGCCCTAATTCCAATAAATCCAGGTTGCATGCCCTCATCTAAAATTAACGACAACTAAATAGTCTTGCAGAAAAAAGAAAAGCCCATGAACACCTGGGCCAAAACTAATTAACAACTAATCGTAAAACAAATAATTTAAATAAAGAATTAAATAGGCCTCAAGAATGGCCTGTTGCTTCCTTCCTCCTCTGATACGTAACATAGCCCTAACTCCCGAAACATTAGCAACTTATTTTCACAAATTATAGGAGGGGATGAGCCAAATACGTAATTTTAGAAATCTACTCTTCCTCGCCGGCACCCTCACCACTCTTATTGTTGTGTTTCCTCGCACACCTCTGCCCCTCAAGAACTTTGGATCCATCTGGTGAGAGAAACTTCAGTTAATACAAATTAAGCACGAATCTTAACATACGGAGGTTGAGAGAAATATCTAGAGGGAGAAATCTAGAGAGAGAAATTTCCAGTTAGTACAAATTACAAATGGAATCTAAACAAACAGGGATTGAGAGAAGAATCTAGAGAGTGAATGTTCCAGTTAGAACCAATGAAAAACGTAATTAAACATTGTTGAGAGATAAATTTATAGAAAGGGTTTTCCAGTCAATATCAATTAGACACGCAATATAAACACAAAGAGATTAAGAGCAAAATTTAGAGAGAGAAACTCGCCTCCAGTACCAATTAGACACAAAAAAATTCTAAACAAACAGGGATTGAGAGTGAATCAAACTACACATGCGAGAGAATGTGTGCGTCTTACCCAAAGAGAGAGAGGACGACTTGAATATGATTCAAGGAGAGAGAGTTGGAAGGTAAAATTGCGTCGAGGAGAGACGAAAAATGTAAAAATTGGAAAATTTAAAATTGGAAAATTTGTGATACACCCACCTTATAAAGAAAAATGTTTATGTTTATAAGTCTCTCTCAAACTTCACTTTTGTATTTCCTACAAGAAAAATAGAAGTTGTAAGGCATAAGTGTCCCAAAATCTATTTTTTTACACTTAAAAATTATGTTTTAAACATTGTTTATATGATTATATGTCTAAATAATTTATCCCTAAATTGCATATGAATCAATTTATATTTAAAGTGACTGAATATATCTAATCTAGGCGTGATAATTTGGCTCATTGCATCGGGGTAATATGGGTCCAATAAATTAGGATTATTTATGGGTCCTAATAAAGGTGTCCTAACAGGCCATTTTTCTACTAGTGACTTTATAGGAAACATATTATAAATGGGAATTTTGTTTAGACAAGCGTCCTATTACATATCAAATGGGACTTTTTACATGAAAGTATCCTAATAGAGGTGTCCTAATAGGCCAATTTTTTACTAGTTGGGCTGAACACCTTTCACATTGTGCAGTTTAGTTGTGCCGAACATCTTTCACATAAATTTTAAGAAGAATATTAAAAGTAACAAAACATTTATTTGTAAATTTATATATGTTTTTAATATATTAATATATGCATAAATTAAATATATAGCTAGTGAAGAATATTAAAAAAAATCTACTAATATTGTATACATTGGAAAAAAATTGTACAACTAAATTCGAAATACTAGATAGGCCAATAAAAGACATCGAGGAAAGAACATTTAAATAAATTAATAATAAACATTTTTTAATTGTAAAACATTAACAAGTATTTGAATCTTGTAAATACGTATTTAAAAATTAAAGGAAATTAAAAAGGTAATGACAACGCTCGATTAACAACGGCTACCATAACTGTTGTCGTTGATCACACAAAATAATTCTTTTAAATTATCCATTAAAAAATATATTGACAACACTCTTTTAACAACGGACGTACTGACCTTTATCTTTAAGCGGATAATAAGTATTCGACTATGGTTAAACGACAACAATTTTGCGAAACCGTAGTCTTTTAACGAAAAATAGATATTCGACTACGAACCGTAGTCTTTTAGAAAAATAGGTATTCGACTACGATTAAACCACAACGGGTTTGCGAAACCATAGTCTTTTAGTAAAAAAAAAATGTAAAACACTATGGTTTGTACAATGACCACAGTTGAGCGCTAAAAGACTACTATTATTGCGTAAAATCGTTCTCTTTTGGGCGTAGTGATTAACAGTTTTTGTTGTAGTGTGATTCAAAATAGAGAGAAATTAATTTGTACTCTTTTTCTTTGTAGACTTTGAACTTATTGTAACTTTTTTATGTAGTAATTATTGAAGAAGTTCTCTCATTTTACTTTTTTTTTTCATGTGATATGTTATTAAAGATTAAACATGCCACATAATAAACAATGAAGACGTTTCTTTAGTAGTCTTGTGTCTATAAGACAACATATCCTAAGGTTCTAAACAACGATTAATAACCGTTGATATTGAGAAAAGACAACAGCTAAAACTATTGTCGTAGATGGGGTGTTCTACAGGAACACGGCCTACGACAATGGTTGCGGGAAGCATACAACAATGGCTAAAAATCGTTGTCATTGACCTTTTTGTAGTAGTGAAAATTTAGGTATAGTGATGGGAATTGACTGTTACTATACAAACTTTGACGGTACAGTACTGTAACTATATACTTTTTAATGGTGGGCCTCTATCCCGTCACTATTGACTTTTAGTAGCGGAAGCTGTAGCCAAGGGTGGTGACGGGATATTTTCCGTCACTAAATGTCTTTTGTGACGATTTTTTGAGTTTCAACCACATGTTTTCCCTTCACTAAATGTCATTTTTCTTGTAGTGAAACTAATACTGTTTATGTTAAAAAGTACTCCCTCCTTTTCAAAATAGATGATGTTTTAGAAAAAAACAGAATAATTAAGAAACAAATATATTACCAAATATAGCCCCTAAAATTTGTGAAAATAAGATTTAATAATATCAAATGTGAGTGGGAGGTTGAAAAGTCAAAAATATTTTTGGATTTACATAGGGATAAAATACAGAGAGATGATAAAAAAAATCTAAAACATCAATTATTTTGAAAAATGATTAAGAAGCTAAAACATCATCTATTATGAGACGGAGGGAGTATTACCTTTTTAAAAATATATATTAGTGCATGTCGTCAAAGGTATTCACTGTTTTGATAATATATATTATTATTTATTCTGAAATGTGTGTATGATGTAATTAGATGTTAGTGTTTATATTCAAATACATTAGTTTTATACAAAAATGTATTTGTTGATTTGGTGAAAAGTATTACTCCCTCCGTCCCAACTGATTTTACTGTGGAGATTGAGGATGGAGATTTTGAAGGTGGAGAATGTGAAGGCGAAGATTGTGAGAGAACTTGCCTTTTTAAGGATGTGCAAAATTGTGTGGGATGGACCAACAGGAAAAGTGTGCAAAATTAGAAAGGACGGAGGTAGTACTAATTATGCTTAAAGATACCACGTATTGTGATTAAGGGTATTTATATTTGTCATGTTGAAAGTTTTCGTTTGTGATAAATGGGTTATTGTTTATGCTTAAAGCAATAATATTTTTTTAGAACAAGTAATACCATTCAACAAAACACTAATATATTTTTATAAAAACTACAAAAAATTTGCGCTCTATCAAAACAAAAGAGACAATGCATCACGTAGGATAATTCCCTATCGAAAACATATCTAAATAATAGATATCTGTGTAACAATTTATGTTCTGGGGTTTACATATACTCATATGTTTTGTTATAATTGAAATTGAGAAAGATTTATTGATTGAAAAAATCAATACTGATTAGTTCTGTTTCAATTTGGATTTTCTAATATCATTAGGAAAACACAATTTGAAATTAAAATCCCAGAATCGTATTGCACGGATTTAATATCCGTACAATTAATGTAAAAAGTCTTTGGTATAGTACATTTCTGCCAATCTGTATATTTAGTTTCTTGAAAATTAATGTACTCGCAATTATAACCCTCTATTAGGCTTCATCATTTTTTAAAGTACTATTTTAATTGGGAAGGAGTTTGGTGGGATTATTACCTTCATCTTAAGATTTGATTTCGACGAGAACCAAGTAATTCAATAGTAATTTGTTTTTAAATTGAATAATAGCAATAATTCACTAATAGTTAATGTATATAAGATCAACAAGTGCAAGACTCTTGGTGTTATTCTGATGTGATTGTAAGAAAGCAGTGGTTGTACTAAAGATGTCGTAGAACTGTAAGTATCAAGGTAGAATAATATCATGTTATGGAAAAAGCGTTATATCCAATAAAATTTGGATTAAATTCAAATACCACTAATTCGATCTTAATAAGCATTATATATATACACTTACTAATTAAATCTGTCCAACAAGCAAGATATTATTTTTAGTGATGAGTCATGTAAGAATGTAGAATTTGGTATAACATACGTGATAGACAAGGTAAATGTGATGATGGATATATCAATAAAAATGGCTACTAGCTCCATAAAGAGGTTTAGATACCATTAAGCATGTCAACTATTGTTGTTTTTGTTTTGACTATATATCTTTTATCTTGATTTTAGCTAGCTTTTTCTTTCCCCTCCGTCTACTTTTTTCTCATGAACCAACTAGCCAGAAAATTATATTTTTGTCCCATAAGACACAAGACAATTGTAATATGGTCCTAAAATTTTCACTTTTGGTCCCATAAATTAAAAACGGAGCACTTTTGGTCCCAAAAACACATTTGTTGATAACTTTGCAAGCACTTTTAGTCCCATTATTTTTTTCATTTTGGGTCCCAACTGAAAATCACTTTTAGTCCCAAATTTTGAAGCATTTTCGGCCCCAACCAAACATAACAGACTTTCCCTCCATAAAGAGATTTTTGGTAGATATGTTCGAAAGCTAAAAGAAGATGGCTAATGATGTGGCGCAAATAGGGTGTTGGTTGCATCCATATCTGATGGATCCCAATATATTTGGGATATATATTTAATTAGGTATTTTGATATCTTATGAAATATATTCCTTATAGGGATAGAGATCCTATCCATAATAGGAGATAGATTTCTCTTATACCATTATATATACGAATATATCTTATATTCGTAGATTATGGAATCAATACACCACAGAATACATTCTCCCAATTGTTCTCTTTATTCTCGTTCTTGGAGTATCACCGAAGTTCTCCAAGAGCCTAAGGTGTGTAGCAAAAGGCGGATGCTCTAGTAGTGTTCGTCAAGACGGGCTAGTAGACGAGTCAGAGTACGATCCATCAATTGGGGAATCAACCAAATACTTTTCCGTTGCAACTCAATTGAGGTATATCGATTCTCTATATACCTGTGTATGTGATTTTATATGCATGAATTTCTAACAGTGGTATCAGAGCGAGTTGATTCGTTCTCACCTGAATTGAATTGATTACTGTTCCGAGTTTTATTAAATTGAATACAACTTAGGCTTAAATATTGACTTACATTTTTTTAATTGAGACCATAAAAGGATACAGGTTATAATTTGGAACTCTTGTTTAAAACCTGATCATGCCTTGATCATGTCCGCGGGCAATAGTGGCGGCGATTGCGTCGGCGGCGCTCACTGCTGATGCGTTGCTGCTGCTTGAGGCGGTGGTCGGATCCGAAGAGGCGCGCCAGCAGCGCGACCGCGCTGCTGCGCTGCCTGTGCTGCCCGACTTCGGCGGGGGTTGCACAGGCGGCGGCGTGTTCCTCCTGCAATACGACTGGCGCGGCGCCGGCGGTGGCATCCTGCTTCTGGTGTGCAAATCTGGCTGTTGCGGCTGCTGCGCCGCACTGCCTCGCTGCGATCAGCTGCACGAATTTCCGGCGATTAAGCCACGGTGGCGAACTGATGCGCCGCTGCTGTCACGCTGCTGCTACATGGTGGCGGTCGTTGCGGCAGCGGCGGTGGTGGCGGCGGCTGCCACTTCCTGGACTAGGGTTTAATAGTTGTTGGGCTGGGCCGTATTGGGCCCGGTCTTGGGCTGGACAAAATATGATTTGGACTATTTTTTTATATGTTGGGCTAGTAATTGTGATCTTAATCTGGCTGGGCCAGAACATATTGAGCCTGTGTCTATATCTTCTTGGGCTCATTTTTTTTATTGCTGAATAAGTGAAAGAAGGCAAGGCTGCCAATCTTTTAATAATTGAAAATTGACGGCCCATTTTTTGTATGGCCCGTATTTATATAAAAAAAAATAACAATAAAAATCATGTGATTTATTTGGGGCCTTATTCAAGGGAAAGCTGACCATTTTTATTTGGACATGCCTGTTTTTTTTTTTTTTTTTTTTAGTACATGCATCATGTAATTTACTTTATTGATTCCGTTTCTTTTAATTACGTTATATTAATTGATGTACGTATGAATGAGATGTTGATGACGGTGGTGGTTATACGATGTTGATATGTAATTTTTTTATTTTTTTTTATAGATTCATGTAGTAGGAATGAAATTTGTAATTTATTTATTTTTCGTTTCTCACTAGGGCACATGTATTAGAGGGGCCATTTTTTAGGCCATGTAATTTTTGCTGTTTCGTATTTACCACCATAGGTCATTGGCATCTCACTATATATTTTTTTTATTTATGGACGTTTCTTGAGATGGACATATTTTTTTTATTCTTGATCATTTAATTTTTTATTATCGTCTTCAATTGAGTGGGAGATGATTATGAGCCTATGCGGCAATTTTTCGATCTCATTCACTTGTGAGACATAATAAATTTTATTTGGACCCGAATAAAAATATTAAATAGACAAACTTCTAACATATTGCGCATAATATTAACAGAAATGGATGCCCAAATAGCTTTTTCTGATCTTTACGGTTCCGACAAATTAGATGGCCAGAACTATGCCATGTGACACCGTAAGATCCAGTTTCTGCTACATAATATGAAAGTTCTTGACCATCTCACCGAGACTATGGCCATGCCGGTTGAGCCAGAGAATGGTCAAAATGCCCAATATCGTCGCGATATGGACGCGTACAATAAGTGGGTGAATCAAGATCGTTCTGCGCGCCATACTATGCTGATTTGCATGCAGGATCATCTGATTCATGAGTTCGAGACATTTCCTATAGCTAAAGAGCTGTGGGACGGTTTAAAGGTCACGTACGGCACTACCTCAGCAACGAGACTAAGGGCTTTAACCCTTAAGTTCAATCAGAATGTACTTGACTCAAAGCACACTATGGGCCAGCATCTTGATGTCATGAAAGACATGATTCGAGAGCTACAAAACGCTGGAAATGAACTCACGAATGAACAACAAGTTTTGGAAGTCCTAAGGTCGCTACCTGAGCAGACTTAGGGACAAGTTAAACTTGTGCTCACACACAACGAGCAAATCCAGACTTTTGACAGCGTCGCCAGTCATCTTAGACTTGAGGCTAACCGTCGAGAGACGGAAAGAGCACAAGCTACTGCTTTCGGAGCACACGCTGGGCAACGCTAGCCTAACACAGGCAACCATTGGAAAAAGCAAAAGAATCAAGGACAAAGCAACGCCAAAAACCAAAACTTGGGCCCGCAAGGTGAAAAGGCTAAAAAGCGTCATCGTGGCAAAAGTGGCAGAAAGAAGAAAGACACTTGCTATAACTGTGGAAAGACAGGTCACTTTGCTCGTAATTGTACTGAGCCGAAGAAGGTAAGACCTGCTCCTAGCTCTTCTGATTCATTTGTTTGCTCATATGTGTTCGTTGCTAATTCTCTCCATGGTTGGATTGTAGACTCGAGAGAAACCAAACATGTGACAAGAGATAGAGCAGGATTTATAGATTATCATCGAGTACCAGCGGGCAGCCACTACATTGCTATGGGAAATGGCACGCAAGAAGAAGTGATGGGAGTTTGGGTCATACCAGCTCAAACTTAGCACTGAGCGCGAGCTGCTCCTTAGTGATGTGCTTTATGCGCCTAGTATTCGGTGTAATTTACTTTCAATTTCAGCACTTTTGAGTCAAGATTTTTCATTCTTGTTTGAAAAGACTATGTTATCCATTTTTTTCGACAACAACCTTTATGGCATAGGACATATGAACAATGGATTTTTCATGTTGGATTTATCTATTGCATGCACTTCTTTTGTTTCTTCGTCTGTTGATGTTTTGAATGGTTCTAAAAAATGGCATGCCAGGTTAGAACACGTAGGACTTGAAAGGATGACTAGGTTAGCTCGAGAAGGTCTTTTAGGAAATCTCGCTAAAGTCAACCTTCCTGTGTGCGAACCATGTCTGACATGAAAAGCCTGTCGGAAGCCTTTTGGAAAGGCAAAAAGAGCTACTCAACCTCTAGAGTTAGTTCACTCAGACATATGCGGACCCGTAAATGTGAAGGCACGACACGGTGCATCCTATTTCCTCACATTTATTGATGATTATTCGCGTTACGGTTCAGTGTATCTTCTATCTCACCGCTCAGAAGCGCTTGATTGCTTTAAGCAATCCTTAGCGGAGGTTGAGAACCAAAGCGCTAACTTAAAACTTATGCATTGATAGGGGACGAGAATACTTGTCTGATCAGTTCAGAGAATACTGTGAGGAAAAAGGGATCATAAGACAACTGTCAATTCCTTACACTCCGCAACAAAATGGTGTTGCAGAGAGGAGGAATAAGACACTTCTGGACATGGTCAGATCAATGATGGCACAAGTAAATCTACCAATATCTTTTTGGGGAGATGCAATCTTAATTGCTGCCTACATATTGAACCGTGTGCCGTCTAAGTCAGTTCCTTCGACGCCGTATGAGTTGTGGCATGAAAGAAAGCCTAACTTAGAAGGCTTGCGCCCATGGGGGGTCAGCTGGGTTTGTTCATAACACTTTCCATAAGCATGGGAAACTTGGTCCTAGAGCAGTCAAACATATCTTTATAAGATACTGTGACCACTCGAAAGGCTATGTGATGTATGGTGAACATCCTGACGGAAGAATGACTGAAATTGAGTCGCACGATGTTAATTTCCTCGAGGAGAAATTTCCAACAATTGGAGAAGTTAAAGGAGATCTTAAACTTTATGAGTTACAAGATCCCGAAGATAACGCTGAAATTCCTGGCGAGGATGTGGTTTCACAACCAAATCCAGCAATCGACGGGAATAATGAGAGCGATCTTAGAGTCAATGGGAGAAATTCATTGCATGAAGACTCTCAAGATCTAGAGTTGCGCAGGAGCAAGCGTGGTGGCCCCGAAGACGTTTTGAACTCGAGGGAGAATCTTTCATGTGCACAACAATGGATGTTGATGAGCCAGCCACTTATGAGGAGGCTGTAACTTCTCCAAATGCTAAAGAGTTGATAAGTGTTATGGAGGAGGAGATGAGTTTGATGGCTAAGAACCAAGTTTGGGAGCTAGTTGATCTACCGTCTGGACGTAAGACAATTGGGAATCAGTGGATTCTCAAAGTCAAGCTAAAAGCAGATGGCTCGATAGACAAGGATAAGGCTCGCCGGGTGGTGAAAGGCTTTACCCAAAAAGAAGGTGTGGACTATGAAGAGACATTCCCCCCAGTGGTGAGGTTTGCCTCTATCCGTCTCATTTTAGCAATTGTCGCCCACCTTGATTTGGAACTGTTCCAAATGGATGTAAAGACAGCATTTCTCAATGGAAAACTGGGTGATGAGATCTATATGGATCAACCTAAGGGTTTTCAGGTAAAAGGACAAGAGCGCAAAGTGTGTCGCTTAAAGCGTTCCATTTATGGACTAAAACAATCATCCAGACAGTGGTACCTTCGATTTCATCAAGCTATCACATCGATAGGCTTTACGATGGTTGAGGAAGATCACTGTGTGTGTCAAAAGGGATGAGAAAAAAATTCACAATTCTCTAATTATATGTGGATGACATTTTGCTGGCTGGAAATGATACGGAGATGATTGTCGCCACTTACCAGTGGCTGTCATCTACTTTTAAGATCGCTCAAAGACTCTTGACTTTGTCTCAAGAGACTTATATTAAGAGGGTTCTGGAGCGATTTCATATGCATAATGCTAAACCCGATGACATGCCTATGGAAAAACATTGTGTTCTTAGCAAAGGATTTATGCCCAAAGACAGATGATGAAAAAGAAAGCATGGCTAAGGTTCCTTATGCAAGCGCAGTAGGGAGTTTGATCTACGCAATGATGTGTACTCGACCAAATTTGTGCTTTGCAGTTGGGATGGTGAGTAGGTATCAAAGTAATCCCGGACGAGCTCATTGGGCAACAGTCAAAAGGATACATAGATATTTAAAGGGGACAAGTGATTTAGCTTTGTGCTATCACGGTGGAAGTCTGAAGCTACTTGGTTACAGCGATGTTGATGGATCAGCGGATAGAGATGAACGCAAATCCACATCGGGATATGCATTCTTGTTGGGTGGCGCTGTTATCACTTGGTGTAGCAAGAAGCAGCCTTGTATATCTCTATCCACTATGGAAGCAGAGTACATCGCATGTACGTCTGCAGTTCAAGAGGCTATCTGGTTGAGAAGATTTCTCTAGACTTTGCGCATTACGGCGCACGTAGATGATGCAGTAGTCGACCTTTGTGACAACACTGCTGCACTAGCATATGTTAAGGACCCTAAGTATCATGGGAGGACCAAGCATATTGACACCAGATACCACTTCATCCGAGATAATATTGCGCAGGGGCAAGTGGTTCTCAGGCACGTTCCCACTGGTGAAATGATAACTAATCCTTTCACGAAGCCTTTGAGTAGAGATGTATTTCAAAGGCATGTTAGGAGTATGGGACTTCGTAGAATTTAAATTCTTTTTTTGCCTGTATGAACAATTTTATTTATCAATGAAATTTGCCCTTATTATATGTTAGAAGTTCTATGTCTATTATATATAATATGTCACAAGGCTTGGATTGTCCCACTCACACGGGAAATCGCCCTGGCGCTTTGGTAAGCGAGCAGGATGAGATTGGCGGATCAAATGCTTAAGTGATCACCTTCGTGAAAGGAACAACACGAGAGGTTGTTGCCCATAGTCGCCTTGGCAAAAGGCCAGGATGAGATCACACTTTATCAATTATGAAGAATGTCCTAACTTCATATAAGCCTCATAATAGTCGAGTGTGCGAATCATCGGAAGTAGTGTTGGAGACAAACTTCTAGTGATACGCAGGTCAGACGCTAGCAGAGTGACTGGACTAAGAATCGTATGATGTTCAGAGCGTGACATACCCAAATTTGAGTTGGAGCTCCATCATAGCATGTATTCATACTACATGTGCTCAATGACGACCTTAGTAAGATGAGTGACCGAATAGATCCCTACTTCGTCACTGTGTGAGCTCTTATAGTGATTTTTGTGCCCTTTGGGACTTTGGACTTTGTCGTGAAGTGTAAGCTTGATGACACCACTTTAGCATGTGTTCAATGGCTATAGTTGATACGGTCTGTCGGAGCATGACTAAGAAAGCTATCAAGTCCAAGCAAATTGACATAAGAGGCCAAGGAAAAACTAAGCTGGTAATGCACTTGTGTACTATGGCTCATAGGCCGGCCGACTAAGTCGAATTAGTTTTGACATAGTCATGAGCATAGATACAATTTAGGGGTCAAACATGCTCTATATGCATTAGAGGGGTCAGAGATGTTTGGTTTAGTGCAACCACGTAGTTTGAGGTGCACAACGAGTCTTCTGAGTTGATGAGTTATGTTAGTTGGGTGATAACTTAATATAACTCTCCTCACTTTGTTCCATTATGTTCTCGCTCGGTCGCACGCCTTAGTCTTTGTATGAAAGAAGAGATGTGATGATGAGAATTGTGGAGTCTTTAGATTTGAATGAGTCGGATCAGATTTGTATGGTGGGAGATGTTGGTTGCATCCATATCTGATGGATCTCAATATATTTGGGATATATATTTGATTAGATATTTTGATATCTTATCAAATATATTCCTGATAGGAATGGAGATCCTATCCATAATAGGAGACAGATCTCTCCCGTACCATTATATATACGAATATATCTTATATTCGTAGACTACGGAATTAATACACCACATAATATGTTCTCCCAATTGTTCTCTTTATTCTCGTTCTTGGAGTATCACCGAAGTTTTCCAAGAGCCTAAGGTTTGTAGCAAAAGGCAGATGCTCTAGTAGTATTCGTCAAGACGGGCTAGTAGACCATCAATTGGGGAATCAACCAAATACTTTTCCGCTGCAACTCAATTGAGGTATATCGATTCCCTATATATGTGTGTATGTGATTTTATATGCACGAATTTCTAACATAGGGAAACTAATTAAGCTGATTATATGTCTCCTAATTTTATCCGGGGCACCTACTATGGTGAAATTTGTTGGTTTATTAATATTCTAAGTATTCTAAGTAGAAGCGGGATCAATTTAAGTTCAATTGTTATGGCATCTTATAATCCAGGTTTGGTCAGGGATCGAATCCCACCAACCCCACTTCGATCATGATTTGTACTTAAAAAAAAAAGTATTCTAAGTAGAAGCCACTACAACAATTTCATAAATAGACAATAGTTAAAAGACAACATTTTTTTCTACTAGTATTGTCTATTCATGAATTAACAATGGTTTTATGGAAATCTGTTGTTTATTAGCGACAATACACCCTAATAGATAACAGTTTTACAACGGTTTTTAACATCAGTCGTCTATTAGCGTCTTTTTACACAAATAGACAACAATTTTAACGACAATTGTCTAAATCTGTTGTCTATTGTCCATACATTGCTCCAATAAACAACACTATTATCAACATTTTTTGGAAATTGTTGTAAAAAGGCATTTTAATTTACAATACTTTCATTATGTTGTGTTATTTAACATTCATTAAAAGTATGTTATGGATATTTTAATAAACTCTTCAATGTAATTTTAATAATTAATAATATATTTAAAATAAAATAATAATTATGATTTTATTTGATAGATTGCATTTTATTTTAATAAAGTCTTCATTTGAATTATCGGACCGTCCCAATAATCTTAATATATTATAGGGTAATAAGTCAGGACGGGTCAACTAATTTTAGGCCCATTTAAATTTTTGTTCGGTCTGACCCGATTAAATTTTTTAGGCTCCATCATCAATCGCTATAAATAATTCGATTGCAAAATGTACTTTTAAGTTTAATTTTTGTTACATAAATTAAACATCATACATCACCTTTTCCTTTTCTTTGTATACAAACACTTTCTTTTCTTATCTATAATTTGATATAAATTTTTAGATATTGACATTTTGTGCAAAATTATTCTATATAATTTGTATTTTTAGATGTTGGACTCTTTATGGGTGATTCTATGGTACCACAATGGTACCGGTACCATTGTGAGATAAAAATGACATGATATAATGTAGTGGGTTCCTCATATTTAAATACATATTTATTCTTCTCTTATCGGTATCGGTACCACAGTGGTACCAAGTTGGACTCTTAATTTATTTGTCATGAATTAACATTTTGAATTTTTTCGTGCCCCACATATTGTACAATTGTGTATTTTTATGATTCTATTTTTAGTAAAAAGAAAAAAAGCCCAAATCAGATATCCACACAAACGGAATAAAATAACAAAGCCCACTGAAAAATTCACTATTTCACTAAGCAAATCAGATAACAAAACTTATTGAACGATTCTCTATTTCACAAAGCCCTTTGAACAATTCACTATTTCACTAAGTTGGGCTTAGATATTCACCCAAAAATCCCAAATCAAATACTAGATACTACACGAAGAAAAGCGCGCTCTTCCCTTCCCTCGATCCTCTCTCAAATCACAATATCAGTAGAATTTCACGAAAGGAACGAAGGATTTCAGATAATAAGTACTTTTATCATCTCACTCTTAAAAAAATCATTTCTCTCTCATCTCTCTCGTCTCTCACATCCCGTCCCCCTCCGTCACTGCTCCGGCGGGCCCCCTCCATGTCGCTGCTTGGCGTTCGTCCCTCGCCTTTGCTGCTCGGCATCCTCCCCTCGACGCTGATGCTCGGCTTCCACCCACGGCGCCACCACCGTTCCATCCTCGACGCGCCATCTCCTCTCGCAGTTCCGTTCTCCTAGAGGTTTCAACCTTAGATATAGGTGATATTCTCAAACCATATCGATGATTGTATGATTTTGGCTTTTTTAGGTTAATCTATTTTGAAATCCTAGATTGCGAATGTGCACTGTCTATATTATCGGAGATTAAATTCCAGTCACCTATATTCTGAATTTGGTGAATTTATATTAGAAGGCACTGTAAAATCCGAGCTTCATTTTTTCCTCATTTTGAGTTAAATTTGAGAAATATATAAAATAACCCTGGGTTTTTTAATTCTTATACTCCTCTAGAGCTGATAAAACAAGTTTAAAGGATCAAGTCATTGTATGCTTTTGTAAAAGTTTGTTCAATCTTTAATCTGCATATGATGTATCTTTTATGATTCTTCACCTTAAAGCGTAACTTCATATAGCTTCATAGTTTGTTACTTTGTGCTTATAATGCACAGGACTGTATCTTTAGGATATAATGGAAAAATATGGTCTCCTGAGTAGCACGTTTTGAACTTAGATTTGCCATGTATAGAATCATGGTAGCTGAATTATCTTTAGTATATCTTACACTTTGAGGTTCTTAACATTCTTGTGTGTTATTTTTCCAGTGAGCTGCAAATTTGATAAGTATTCCTCACATATTTTAATGTGCTACTAATTTTTAACTTTTCAATCCCCTCATTTATATTTGGCAGGGCCAAGATTTTCCTTACTGGGTGAAGAGATTGTTGAGAAATAATTGGATGTAAGTAAATGAAAATTTTCAAATGCTTCATTGACTTCAAAATTCTAATGTAATCATTACAGATTAAATTGTATGATCCTTTGATTTCTTCAAATCACTGTTCCATTGATCCATTTCTCATTTCTCAATTTCTTCTTTTTCCGACAGACATTGTTTCTAGGATTGTGGCAAACAGAAGTTATTCCAATCATGTATAAGGTCATCGAACCTTCTTCATAATAAAAAGGTAAACGTATTTTGATATTTTTTTTAAATTTCAAATTTCATTTCTTTTCTTTTTCTTTCATTTTTCAGTAATTCGATATAATTCTTGCTTTTATCAGCAGATTCACGGAGCTGAATTGGCCTGCAGTCTACTAATCTACCAGCATTGTGAATTTTGAATTATATGGTAAAATATAGGGTACAAGATAAGGTTTAATTAGTTACTGGGGTAGAAAGTTTGATTTATTTCTCTTGATGATTATAAGTGTTGATATATATGTATAGTTCTTGGAATAAAGTTGAGATGGTGAAAAGTGGTGAGTATTTTTTTCCTTCTTTTTCTCCCAATGGAACAATGTCCTTAATGATATTGAAAGCTCACAATTATGATTTCTAACTAACAACAATTCTGATTTCTGGTGTTTTTCTCCCATTAATTCTGCATTTGGTGCTTCATAGACTTTCTTGAATTGGATCTGTGTCATTTTCCAATTTTGGTTTATTTTTTTCACAATATTCAATGCAATTATTTATGTGATAAGTTTTGTGGCAAATATTTATCATTCTATGATTTGGTGGCAGCTACTGCTGCACCATCTCGACGGAAGAGATTAAAGTGATCAAATTGCGGGAAGCTTGTACATACATGTTTCTGTTCTTCCTAGTCCCTTCGTCTTATCAACTCTTTCACCCATTTTGTTCATGCAGGGTTGTTGAAGAGGTTATTTTCGGAGTCAATAATGTAACAACAGGAACACCAAACGACTTCATGCAGGTCTCACGGGTAGCCCGACAGATGGTTGAGAGATTTGGGTACAATAAAAAGATCGGATAGGTGGCCATTGGTGGAGCTGGTGGAAACCCTTTCCTCGGTCAGCAGGTACTTACCCTATTCCATGTCACCTCACATCATCGGAGTATCGATAATTTACCTATTGAGTAAACTAACAATGTATAAGTGCAGATGTCATGTAGGAGCTGTCATTTGGTAAATGACAAGACAGTCCTCATTTTTGTTCAATGGATAGAGAAAATAAGACACTTATGAGCTATATAAGATTGTAGATATTGATGAAGTGATTTCTTTATTGGCAGATATAAAAAATGAGTGTCCGAAATACCATTGCCTCCAAGTACACAAATATGGTTTTGTTCGAGTCTTTTAGACCGAAACCAAATGTTGATTAAACAATTGTCCCATAAAAGGTCCATGTGATATTCTGAGATCTCTATTATACTTAGAAAGATCATGGTTAGTAATACTAATATCAAACTATAATATTGATTTGGCAAGAATCTTTTGTTGATATTTGCCCCATTCTATTTATTCCAACTGTTGTATGTCTAATTGGATCATTACCACCTATTAGATACCTAGTTGCGCTAAGTCAGCACTTTGTAGAAAGATACTGAATATCCCTGGAAAGCTTGGTGATGACTGCCCAGTCCATAGTTTGATGGGTGATCTTATCAAAGGTATTGAGTTGAATCTCATTTTTCTTGCAATAGACCAATTACATTATCCTAAAGTGAACCAACACACAATGTCATTTGGTTTGAAATTATTGTGGTGCCAAGCATACATCTAACTGAAACAGGCTATTACTTTGTGAAAATACTGATAATCTAGCTTCTCCATGAACATATCTTCTACAATCATGTTTCTCATGGATATAAATGGTTACATTCTGTTGCTTTGGACTCAAGCCATTTGGTGCAGTCTGATTCAGACCATAGGCTCCTGCTCACTGTATTTGTTAGTAGATTTTTTGAGAAATTAATGGGGCCAATTGCATAATTGGGCTGGTATTTGTTGAGAGCTTATAGTGTTGCAGCTTCTAATTCATACACAGTGTTGTGTAGGATAAAATTAGCCTTCTTCACCCCCTCAAATGCAACACGCAAATATTTAACTATTATTGTTTATAAATCAGATTCCTTAAAAACTGACATCAAGTCCCTTGTGTTTATTGATTCAACTCCTGGAACATAATTTATCTCCTCCTCGGCATCATCTGCTTGTCATCAAAAAAATATTAGTCCTGTATAAATTTAATATATGCACTCATTACTCACATGTATATGGAGTCTATATAAAACTAATGCCAAGTATTACTCCATATACGTATATGTTCCCTCCATTCTAATATAACTATCTTTTTAAGAATTTAATGTAGAAATTCCACTAATCTTTTAACATCACCCATATTTTTTAAAATGGGAAAGATTGTTAATAAGTATAGAGAAAGATACAAATTGACAATATAATAATTAAACTTAAACAATCACATGTTAGTCATCTTATGAAGTTTCTTAATCTATAGATTTTTTTCCTAAAAACGAACGGAAGGAAGTATGTATTGTTTGTATATATTACCTTTACATGGAAGTATGTAAATGATTTTACTAGTGCATTTTGAATTCATGGTCCAGTTTGCTAACAAATACATTTAACTTTATGGAGGTCACTAGAGCAGAGTAGTTCACATGACTTGATTCATTTGTTTCTGTATGTAATTCCCATACTGCTCATAACTATGATGGGCTAAGAAATGGATGTGGTTTCCGTTTTTGCATATCCAGTAAATATATGTTGTGCAGCGAGCGCTTTAACAAATTCAGAATACTACTCTGCTCCGTATACATATTTGATGAGAGCAGCTAGTGCTTTAACAAATTCAGGATACGACTCTGCTCCTTATACATATTTTTCTCATCAACCAAGCAGCTTTGATTTTTTGAAGCTCCAAAGGCAGCTTGATTACATAAACCATGCAGTTGTTCTCATGTACAATGATTGTCTTTACCCGTCTCAGGAGATTTTTGGGCTTGCATTTGAGGTATGGAATGACTTTTATCCCTCCTGTTGTTGTTACTGTGACATTATGATATGAAAATGTGAAGTTGGGCTTCCTTATTTGTACAAGATACATATAATTTTATTATTAATTGAAATTTCCTAGCTATAGCACTAGCATCATCTGCAATAAGTCGCTTTCTATTCAGACTATCTGTTGATGTCATCTGACTTGTGGAGAAAAAGGGGACCATCAAAATGAGAACTTTAATGTATTGTCACAGAGTTACTAATTAGAATGACATACATATATTTTTTGTTTTTCTTTTGTTTACTTTATGTATATCTTTTTTTAGAGTTCAGGCGATAGAAGGAGCAAGATCTATTCCGTTAATTTAATGAGATCAACTTCTTTATGCAGTATTACTCGTGAAAATTTCAATAGAACATACAACTATGAAAGAATAATAAAGAGAAACAATATTTGATTGGGTTGCCTTGCCTCCAGTTATTCTATGTATAGTTCACCCATTAGAGGTGGCTACGAATTCTTTCCCAAGCCTAGCACTTATTCAATTCTCTTTATTGTTTTGCTTAGTTAATGAGTAAGCAAGGTCTTATCAAGAAGATTAGTTGATTGGAGAGTGCAACGGCATCATGGTTAATCGTATCAATTAGAAGCATATGATATGGTTTACATAATAATGTGTTCCTTTTCTCTGATTTTGTAGTATCGCCCATACTTCCCTAGTTCTGTGAAGGAACTTGCTGTTTTTATTGATTTGGCTCCAAAACTACAGCTCATGGCTGAAAAAGTATGACAACGTCAAGTTCAGCTTGTTATGTCTAACCTGAAATAGGTATGTTTGTCAAAAATGAGATATTTACATGGTTTTTTGTGGTATCTTCTTTGCATGCATCCTTACTAGCTAGATTCTTTTATTTGATTATGATGCAATTTATGATTAACTAGGCTATTGGTGGAGCTGATGGATTTCAGAATACCCACCAGATTAAATAATTTGAATCTGCAAAGTTTTGCATTGACCAGGTATCAGTATTTCCTAGAAATGAGGAAGTTTTTGTTCCATATTTCCCTACCTTTCATTTCATTTTTTGCTACGCCTGCTTTGGGTTACTTTTTATGAGATTTTGAGTTGGGTTTTGTCAGATAGCATTCATAGTTGAGAAAGTACATTTCATCTTGGAGACTTTATTACTTCCTTCAGTTTACGGGAAGCGTATCTTCATGATTCTAGAGGCCGTTTTGTCAAGATTTGCGAGAGGGATACTTCTTTTAGATGATATGGTGGCATAAGAAACATTGCAGGTACAACGTTTCATGTCATAAATTCTTAGTTAACATATGTAACTAGTAAGCTGAAAAATCCTTTCTCCATTCATTACAGCTTCAAATACTGATCCATCTGCTGTTTGAACACCGTCGTCTTTCTTGTTGCCCCTCTTGGACATTGACGAATGAGAGAATCCACAAGAGGCTCAAAAGGACAGGGATTATTTTATACTATCCATTAGAAAATTAAGAAAATTAGCTGGTATGAATCTTCTATTTTATTTTATTTCCTATTGAAAAAGTTGTCAATTGTGCACCTTTAAGTGGCTTCATCTTACATTTACCTGGAATTATAGTATAGAACTTATGGATATGCCTTTGAAGTCTATTACTGCTTAGTAGTAGAATGGCGAGCTTGCTGATTGCAATTTCAAATTAGAGGTATGGCAATTGATACATCATGTGGATTAGTCAAGAGAAAGTATAAAAAATACCATCTTCTTCAAAGTTTTTACAAACTTAAATGCAAGTTTTATTATGTGAAGCATGTCAATTACTTAAGGGAAAATAAAAAAAATACCAATTATGTCCTACAAATCTCATGAGTTGTGTTTAAAATTCTAGTGTGAAGCTTTATACCCATTAGAAACTGACCGCAAGCTTTTGCCTTGCATTTTGGAGTACTTTTCCTTTGTTTAGACATCTGATTTCATTCAATTTATATTTCTAATTTCGACTCATGTCCGGAATATGCCGGCAATGTTATTCGACTCATGTTCAGAAATATAAAATAGGCCGAGTATTACATCATAATATTTGCAGATTAATTTTATGTTAAGTTATGAATTATTAGTTCCTTTGCTAGTTATATGAACTTTACTGTACATAAGCTGATATGGTCATCTTATGCTATGCAGGCATGGTCATTTCAAGATGCTAAGATCGGTATTTAAATTATTAAGTATTAAGTATATAGATATAGAGACTATTTGAGTAAATAAGAGTTCGTTTCTGGTTTCATTCTAGGACTTATTTATGTTGAACAATTCGGATTGTATTATAGTAATAATTTAATGTTGATGAATTTATCGACATTTGTTTTGTATTTGATGTTCCGTATTTTTTGATGTTATGACTATTTAGTGTTTCATATGAGAATATGCATTTAAACAAAAATGTTCAATAATAAAACCGTTGTCTTTCATTGAAAGGCAATAGAGGTTTTTTTTTTTTTTTTTTTTTTTTCTTTGTTAAGAAAAGACAACGGTTTTTATCTGTGGTCTCTACCGATAAAGACAACAAGTATACATGATGGTCAACAGTTTTTCACTATTGTCTGTTGTCAAACAGACAACAGTCTAGTACTGTTATTGAAATCGTTGTTTATTGCTAAACAGACAACGGTTTTAAACTGTTGCCAATAGGGGTACTTTTAACAACACCACTATTCTTAATAGACTTATTTATAACTAGATAACAGATAAAAACCGTTGTCTATTTGCGAAATTCTTGTAGTGAGCTTAGCGTGTACTAGTTGGTAAAATGCCCTATTTTCCTTATGTAATAGTCATGCAAAAAGACCATCTATGTAATTGTCCTATTTGTTAATGCAAGGACCCTATTGACAACCCAAATGCAACAAATAACACAATCGAAAGTGCAATCTCCACCAACACCTCCTCACTCTCAGCCACAGGATTGAGGTTTTTAGGGAAAAAATTAGCGCCGTGGTTTATGTTACGATAATCGGGTGGGGGTGACTCCACTAGCCATTTCCTTCTCAGCATTTTAGAACCCCTTTTTTGTCCTTCTAGGAAGCTTCCTCATCCTTTTCGTGAGCATTCGCCTGGTTGGAGGGTCGTCGCGATTAGGAATCGGCGATAAATTTTGTGAGATTAGGTTTTTTCTGAATTGGGGATGAATTTCCGTCGCATTCTAGTTTATTTTAGGCTTAATCAAGGTTTTTTTGTTTTAAATTATTTTAATAATAAGAGAAAAGGTATTTATCGGTCATTTGCTATGAACGTGACCGAAAATGTTAATGATAAACGTTGTGGGGACTGAAAATGCAAAACTTAGGATTATACATGCTTGTGAAATTTCTTATGGGACTAAAAGTGCTCGGTTTTGAATTTTTGGGATAAAAAGTGAAAACTTTGGGACTAAAATGCAACAGCATCATGTCCTGAGGAACCAAAAGTGCAATTTTCCAAAAAATGAGATTATCACGTCATTAATTAACGAACACGTGATAAGCACGTGGCTAAAAACGTTAATCATAAACAGTATGGGACTGAAAATACAAAAAATTGGGTCTATAAATGCTTGAGAAATTTCTTATGAGACTAAAAATGCTCAGTTTTTAATTTGTGGGACCAAATGTGAAAACTTTGGGATCGAAATGCAATTGTCTTGTGTCTTATGGACCAAAAGCACAATTTTCTCACCAACTAGTAGATTCTAAATTTTGATTTTTTTTTTCAACTTTTTAGAACTTTTTCCCTTGTTATATATCTATATATATTTCTTTTTTTACTTCGAAAAATTATAAGAGCATATATAGTAAATTTGTATTTTTTGGCTGTCTTGTTATAGAAAAATGGTTAATTAAGAACTGATAGCGAGGCTACATTATTATCACTTGACTATTTCTATAAAAATATGAGAAATTCAATAGTCTTTACACCATATCTTAATTAATAATAAATAAAAAACAACTGTTTGTCAACTCATTCCATCAACAATTAATTATCTAATTTAATGACAATAGAAGATAGAGCACAAATATGTAGTAGAGGGATCGATCTGATTTGGTGATCATGAAAAACCACATATTTATTAATTAATTTTTATTTTTTCATTAGGAGGAAACATAAACACCTGCATAACCATAATGTTACATCTTTTATTACACCACTTAGATTTATGTGACATGGATATTCATAATAAATTACGATATAGAATATACCACAATAACATAATCTTCCAGAAATAGTGTGAGATATTCCCGGAAGAGATTATTTCATAAAATTAGTTCCAAAATTCTTGCAATTCCGCCGCTATTGAAAAATCAAAATCAATGTTTCTCAAAAAATCTTGAGATAAAATACTAAAAGAAATATTATTAAAAAAGAGAGAGAGAGAGAGAGAGAAAGGACGAGGAAAAGGTGTATAAACAATAATCCGACACAAATCGATTAGTCCGAATAACACGAATAGATCCGAAATTAATAATTTATTTTAAAATGTAATAAATATATGTTTTAAATTTTTTTCATATATAACCCGATCGATCTAAAACGAACCCAACTATGACGGACCGAGCGAACCCAACTCCACCTGACACGACTTGATTGAGAGAAACCTGCAACCAACTTGACACGAATCGATTAACCCGAATCGATCCAAAATCAATAAGCTATCTAAAAATGTGATAATTATATATTTCAAATAATTTTTAATATATAACCCGAACCGAACTGAAATTAATTACGAACCCCATCCAATCATTCAAATTGCAACCCCGCATCTCTCATTTTCATTTTTCCATTTTTTATTTTAAAATTTTCAATATCGTTGCTCGGAAATTTCTTTGGACTTTGAAATTTGGGGATGTGATTTTCCTAAAATATCATTGGATATGCTATAGTATTACTCCTTTTAGTTTAAATTTTAATAGATTTACATGTGACATAAATTTAAATGATGTAACAGAAAATGTAACATTATTGTGTAGGTTTAATAGGGGATTTGTAGCCATGGTCTACCGTCTTGCTTGACTAAACATATGTACGAATTCTTTTAATAATTAAATGTATAAAATGGCCTTTCACTGACATTATCCCTATATTTTTTGAGCGAATTTCAAATTCGTGGTATTACATGGAAAATGGAAAAGTATTGCACTCAAAAATGTATAAGTATTTATACTGAAAAGTATTATATAAAATTGAAGAAAAATATTATTCTGAAATGTAATACATCTAGTACATTAAAAAATTCTTTTGTTTGTATAAAATATTTTTTGAGACTATAATTGTGATAATTAATTATAAGTTATTTGCAACCACTTGTCACATAACTTTAGCTTTACAAATTATTTGAGACAATTTTTAGAATAAACAATTAGTTGTTGTAAAAAATATTTGAGACGTGTTTGGAACAACTTTGTCAGCCTCAAATATATTATTTGCAACCGAGTAATTGACACGACTAATTCAGTGACGACATTATGTATTTAATAATAAAGTTGCGATAAATACTCATTATTTGAAATCACTTTTTGTTATCTCGGAAAATCATTTTTATTGTAGTGGTACTATCTTTCAGTATAAGCAGTAATACATTTCCATGAAAAATTCCACACAATCTGCTGATATGCCCGCGTGAAGTTGCACGAATTTTAAATCCATGCACCTGGTATAACTGAGAATTTGCAAATTTTTTTAACACTATATTTGCATAAGCCATTTCCCGTTATTAGAGATAACAAGTCTTAACAAACCTGTAGCAAGTATTTGAGATGTTTTGCTACCTGTCAGCAAAAGTCGTCCCATATAATATTTGCAACAATTAGTTATTTTTAAAAATAATATAAAAATAACATAATTTATAGAACGTTTATATAATATATTGTGACATTAACTTATTATTAGAGACAATAATAATCTAAAAAAATGTGTTCACAAACATCACTTTTATTGTAGTGATGGGTTTAAAAAAAAAATGTCATGTAACAAATTGAAATAAATCATGTGCATCTTCCCAAAAATAAATAAATCTAAAGGCATATACAATGATATATTTTGTAGCGATCAACAAATGAACAAATGGGGGGTAACAAAATGGACAAACTTAAAAAAATAGGACTAGGGTTTATATCTGAGAAGAAGCAATCAAGAAAAACTTGTTCTCCAACGGAGTATAGTTCAAATCCAGGCACAAAACCCTCCTGTTATTTGGTTTCTTCACAACCGGAAAAAGTGACAACGGCGGCGGCAGCTGATGTTTCTGATCAACCGCCGCTGCTCTGTGCCTCCTCATGTGGCCGCCTAGGGCTTGCCCTATCGGAAACTCAAGGCCGCATATGGAACACTCGTGGATTTTCGGCTTAGGCGGAGATGACGGCGGCAACATATCTCCGGCGACCAGCCTTGGCTTCTTGTGGCTTGCACGGTGGCCGCCCAGCGCCTGAAACGACGGGAATTGCTTGTTACATGTCTTGCATGAAAATACACGAGACGGATCTCCTCCTCCGACACTACCACTTCCGTTGGCGGCGGAAGATAACAACATCAGACAGTTGGCCATGGCTGAGATATCATGATCTGCATCTCCCTCTCTACTTCTCTTCAACATAGACATAGTTTAGCACTGATAGTGGAATAAAATGTAAATTTGGAAAGTGTATTTCTATTTTTATAAAATAAAGTTGATATAAATTTGAATGAGACTGAAACATGGGAAATGAGATTTATATATAAGTGTTTTTCTTGTTGGTAGTTGTACAGTTTGACTTGAAATGAAGGTTGACATTTCTGATAAAAGGGAAGAAAATCAACGAAATAGAGCAATCTTTCTTGATGGAAAAGTAAGTCAAATTAATGTAACTTGCTACTTTGAAGTACGAATCTTCTTTTTTTTCATCACATATCACGGTCTTTAATTTTGTGTACTTTCTGATACACTAATAAATTACAGAAACCGCTAATAAATCATTTTGCCAAATTTTAATTTATCATTCAATCCTTTAAAACAAATTTTATGTCTATGAATCTATGTTATAACTAAATTCGATTGGAAAATATAAGGGGTGTTTTTACTTTCTTTTTCCAAGTATTCATTTTTTTTTTTTTTTTTTTCAGTTTTTAGCTTGAAAAAAAAAGGGAAAAAAGGTCAAAATAATCTCATAATTTTTTACTTTTTCGGATTTAGTCTCATAAGTTAATGCTTTTACGATTTAATCACACATCTCTAGTAATTGCTCAATTTTGATCCAATTTTGACCCAATGTTGACCAGCTGACCGGAAAAGGTCACGTGACCTTCACGTGCCGGCGTGGTTTTGAAATTCCGTCGACTTATATGTTTTATCAATTCATTGTTGATGGACTCCAACTCCTTACTCTTTAACTCCACCTGTTTTTTTTATTTAACGAGTAGTTCATTCTCTATCTCAGTTATGGAAATTATTTCTTTGAGATTCATGCGGGCATTATGCAGAGCCTCATTTTCAGTGTTCTTCTTGTTAAGCCTTCGCAAGAGCCCTCTTATTATGTGTCTGCTTCTATCACATATAAGTGCATCTATCCACCTAAAACTCGTACAATGATCTTCATTCTGCCAAAATATACCTAGTATGTTTAAATTAATTCAATTCAACCTTGAATAAGCAATAAAATTGAAGCAAGAACCAAAATCCATACTGGGTATCGCAAGCAGCCGTATAACCTACGCCTAATATTTTCTTCTTTCTAAGAGGTTTTAATGGGGGTAATTCTGTTGAGTATGGAGCCTGAATGACGTCGTAAGGGTCGCAACCGCGACAAAAGTGCATGCGTTAGTGTTTTGTTCTGTCAAGGTAACGCGGCCGTGACAGAAACAGCTTGTGTAAGCAGGCGAGGAGTTGACGGAATGTGACCGAGACAGGTGTAAGTCGCGGTCGCGACAGTTTGAGGCGGCTATTTTACTTGAGCCTCAAGTTTAGGTCCATTAAGCTATTATAAATAGTTGCTCTCTCATTATTGTAGATGTTGGTAGAAAATTAGTAGAATCCCTGACTTGGTATCGCCCCCAGACATAGTTACACATCGTAACGAACTAGGTAAGCAATATTGTGTGTTTTTCTCTTTCGTGTTTCTTTCAATTTCGTGATCGTGTGTGGGTTAATTCCTAACAAATTCAAACCACAATCACACGCAATACTATTTTCGCGAGCTATTCCTAGATCCAGACATAGTTATTTGTCTTCATGTGTTCTTCAATTTTATGGGAGTTGAAGCCGCGACTTTCAAATAGAAAAGATTGAAAGAGAAAAGTTAGGGCTTTTTTCTTGTAGAAGAACGCAAACGGAAGAAGAAGAAGAAGAAGAAGAAGAAGAAGAAGAAGAAGAAGAAGAAGAAGAAGAAGAAGAAGAAGAAAAGAAAGAAGAAGAAGAAGGGATGACAATTCTGATTTAAGGGTTAGATCGATAAGATATTACATTTTCTTATTTTGCATTTGTATTTTTGGAGTTTAATTCAATTCATGCGAAAGAAAAATATAAACTGACATGGTAAATGATTTGCTGATGTGGTCTCCTAATAAAAAAAAAAATATTCCACCTTGGAAGTTCGGCAACACCTGTCATAAGTCGCCAGAATTTTCAAAACAGTGCCGACATGTGAAGATCACGTGACCTTTTCCGGTCAGTTGGTCAGCATTGGGTCAAAATTGGACCAAAATTGAGCAGTTACTAGAGATGTGAGACTAAATCCGAAAAAGTAAAAAGTTATGGGACCATTTTGGCCAGAATTACCAAAATCGCGTCGGCATGTGAAGGTCACGTGACCTTTTTCAGTCAGTTGGTCAACATTGGGTCAAAATTGGACCAAAATTGAGCAATTACTAGAGATGTGGGACTAAATTGAAAAGGCAATAACTTATGGAAATAAATCTGAAAAAGTAAAAATTTATGGGACCATTTGTGCTTTTTTTTTTCCCGAAAAAAGAATATACTCCCTCATTCCCGAATGACCTTGCACCTCTAAGGGTGCACATAAATTAAGAAAAGTTATTTTTTGCTTTTATGTTGACTTTTCAATGGTGAATTGAGGGTGAAGATTGAGGATGGAGATTTTGAGGGTGGAGATTGTGTTTTAACTTTCTTTTTAAGGGTGTGCAAATTTAATTAGGACATACCAAAATAAAAAGTGTGCAAGTATATTCGAGATGGAGGGAGTAATATTTTTGTGTTATAAAACGACAACTTAATAGTCAGGAAGTGACTCCGTAGATTCATATAATTACCATACCACTGAAAAACTCTATTAAGATAAAGATGGATTGTCAAGGACACGGACGAGAATAGCGATTACTGGAACCCCAAGAAGAATGTCGTTCCTTCCTATTCCATATGGGGATCGGGCTTTGGCTTACTTGAAGTGCTTGAAGGTTTCCAGGTTACAAATCACCTTGGCTTACTTATGCTCAAGAACGGTCTCGTACTGGATAAGAGTATAGAACAAAGGCAGAGTAGTGCTATCGATTTATAACAAAAGGTCTTTCTTTTAAAGAGATTTGATTCAGAACATGCTACTCATCGGCATAAAGGACATTCCGGACTGATTGTCTTATCATTTGGAATCACATTCTATCCCACTGGTCGAGGACATCCTTTCAAAAAAATATGGCGCCTGGGGACACGGGGCAAATGCGCACTTGGATGAAATTGTGGACTCTCATTCACCATCGAGTTAGGAGATACCTTGAGGTTTTTACTTAAAAAAAATGCTAAACGTGAGTTAAGTGTTCTCATTCAAGCTTTTTGGTATTTTGATTAATATATAAAAGACATATTTTTATGTTTAAACTTGAAGTTGTTTAAAAGTTGAAGCAAGGAAAAGCTCTATTCGTACGGATTGGGCATAGGTATACACTATTAGTCACAATGAATTCATATCATGACGGCCATGAAGAAAATATAGGATAAAGTGCAAATAAACACCTCAGTTGTACCTTCAAGTTTAAATAAACCGACCTCCTAACTATTTTTTTGTCCAATTAAACACATGAATTTTATTATTAAGAAAAAAAATACAGTGTGCACTTGATATGGTAAATTAGAGCATTAATATTGAATAGATGAACAATTTTGATATTCTGAAACATGTATTGATATAATCGTTTGTTTGTAACTGTTTATAATTAATTGTTTTATGTATGCAAATGCAACCTCAAGCTTCAATTTTTCTATATTATAAACTTGAGTTATTTAAATGTATCATACTCCGTATAAATTATACGGTTATGTGCTCTCTTTCAAGACACTATTGCATCGAAACAGAAAAAAATGCATCTGTTTGTAATTAATTAGCTCATAATTATATCGGAGTGGAGTTGATCTAGACAAGTATCACAATCAAAACAAAGATATAAATAAATAAATAAATAAATAAAAGAAAAACCAAAGATATCAGTCCCATTTACAAATAATTATATGGTTGGCGAAAGGAAGTATTTGGGACTTAGTTAATCCTAAAACCAGCCTAGGTTTATAGTTGATTTGTCAGTCAAATAATGCTTTTCTTTTTTATATTTTAATAAAATATTAGTGTCAATGTGCATTTAAGTTACCAAGTGTGAAAGGCATATGAGTAAACCGTCATTGATGACGTAAGCATGAGCGATTGGCTTAGCCAATAAGATTGAATTCTAGAATTTTTCTATTGATTAACTATGATATTATTTTGCTAAATGAGTCAATAGCCAATTGTTTACAGGTAAGATCTTATCTAGTCACGATATAAATTTACGATTTGTCAACTAAACAAAATGTGTTGTCTTACTTATTGGACTAGTAAAAGACTGAACCTACGCGCATTATCTAGAAGTAATAAAAACGAAAATAATTCCAGAACCAATATTTACTTTATTCATTCTTTTTTAATTTGATCGTAAACCATAGTTTGACACGACTGCTAAAACTAAGCCTAAATAATTGTTTTAGAGACACACCTAGGGAACCGGTTATGTTGTCAATTATCGCTTAAATTAATCCGATGGATTCAATCGACAATCCAACGAGTCCACTACAAATTTGATTCTGTTTTTTTCTTTAAATTTAATCTAACACTCCCTTCGTTTTATATTAATTGATATTTTTACAATATTTTTTCTTTCTCCAAATAATTAACGTTTTACATATTTTTCACCAATTCTACCAATTTTCTTTCTTGACTCAATCCTGAAATATCTCTACTTTTCAATCCATCAAAGATATTTTGATTTGGTCAAATCTTTAGCTAAAGGTATACCTGTCAAAATATTTAATTCTTAATTCTTCCCTTTAATTCTAAAATGTCAATCAATATGGAATGAAGGGAGTATATATTATAATGTGTGTGAGAGAAAAAAAAGAAAAAAAACAAAAAATATCTAAGACAGTATAAAAATAAAGAAATAGAAAAATAAAAAATCACAAGATAATATTACGGGTGGCAACATGGGTTGGATCTTTGTTGATAGGTTGGGTTATAACGGGTTCATGTGTAAATCCTCATAACACAAAACTAACTACTTAATCAAACGTGTCAGAAATCATAATTCATACCCAACCTATTAATTTTGTGTATCGACGCATTAACCAATTTAACCCGTATAAATAAATAAAAAAGTACTTGTACGTATTTAACGTTTATTAGTTGTAAAATTTCATACAATATGAAAATATACAACTCAAGCATAAGTCACTATATAAGTGACAATCAAAGTGATAATTTGCTTTGTTCACTTGGCTAGTTAATATAATACCTAATTTACAATTATAAATACAAAAACAAAGAAATATTATAGAGGTTTGAGTTTCTAGTTTCAACCTTCATCCAACACATATTATATATTGTAGGAAAAAATGAGGATCATGGCAAAGGAAAACAACAATAAAATTGAGGCATGTGATCAGCACAGTATCCTTAAAATAAATTCGTCCGCTCTCACGTGCTAAGAGACTCGTGAATGTTAAGCAAAGCAGAAACTCTAACACTGAGTTTCTACTAACTGGCGAACGAGTTTCTACTAACTGGCGAACTGACTTAGTGCCCGATTTATATCACGAACAAGACTGGAGGGCTAAAGGGGAATCAACTGAAAAAAGAAACGAAGGAGAGAAGATAGCCAGATACTGTAATATTATTTTTGCATCAAATTCGAAGGGGGTACCAAATGAGCTGAAAGTGCCATCTTTTATAGGCTGTAAAAGGCTTTTGGAGGATTCTTGTTCTGACCATTACTCTTGCAGCAATGTCAATTAAAACCTGAAGTTTAATGTCTTCAAGGCTTCAAAAAAGGTGGAGAAAATAGGAAGACAACAGTTAGGAATTTTAAGAGGCATGCAGAAAGTGAAGGAAAAAAAATAGCAAAATTAGCTTGCAGAACCGCCCCTTAACCGGACCGACATTCGTGTACGCAGGTCACGCTCACACACAAGTCCCCTAGTCCGGACTCGAATTCGACCCTTGATTTGCACCCCCTGCGCCTGGGTGCGCGAGAGAGAGTCTCTTTGCTATTCATTCATACAACCCTTAGATGACAAATTATATTTATACTTGTCAAATTCCTTCCACACTTCCAATGTGGGATAAGCACCATAAACGAATTTCAAACTTCTAACTTTGAGCTTCAATTTCTCATCCATTTAACCTCCAATTTGGGCAAATAATATATTGTTCCGAACTTCTTTCAGAGGAAAGCACGATACTGCTTAAGATTAATTCCACGTTCCATTACCTGGTCCCACCCGAAACTTGCCAAACCGGGCTGCCCTAAAGGCATTTAAATAGCAATTTAAATGCAATTTTCCAATAATCCCCCACATAAATGAAAATTGACACAGACTTAAATTGTTCGGTGATACAAATTAACAGTTAAACCTTGCATAGGACAGATATGTATTACCCTTTGAACCTTTCCTTGTGAAAACACATTTACTTTACTAGCTAACAGTAGACATGATATCCTTGAACTGATCTGCTATTTATGTAAATGATGATATGTTTCACAAGATTCTCCCTAACACATTTCAATTCTCATGATCATGCTCATTTTGGCTATGAACATCTTCATGGTTCTGCAAGAGTTTTTAGGAATTGAGCCTTTCACAATTCCCTTTGAAGCGGCCCCACTTTTCTCTCACATAGGTAATTCTTAACTAGGAGTACCCGCATTACCCCGCTCTAACCGACGTGTAAGAATCATTAAAAGCCTCAAGCTTAACCTTATTTACATAGGCATCACTATTTCATACTAGGAATGAGCTTGGTACAGATCCCACAATGATCTCAGAGTTTTAACAATTAGGTTGTCACATTGTACCTAGATCTTGAGATCTCCAGTCAACTAGGTTGGGTTTCCATTGCCTCAACTCTTTCTTTCAAAGGCTTTAGCCCCACCCCCTTGATAATTTTGCAACTAACTCTCTATTTAACCCTTTGGTTAATGGATCCACTATATTATCTTTAGATTTTACATAATCGATAGAGATTACGCCAGTTGAGAGTAATTGTCTAATGGTATTATGTCTAAGGCGTATGTGCCTAGACTTACCATTGTATATGTTGTTTTATGCTCTCCCAATAGCTGATTGACTATTGTAATGTAAACAAATTGCAGGCACATGCTTAGGCCACATTGGAATATCTTCTAAGAATTTACGTAACCATTAGGCTCTTCTCCACATTTGTCTAGAGCAATAAACTACGACTCCATTGTGGACCTTGTAATTACCATTTGCTTAGAATATTTCCATTATACTATTGTACCACCTAAAGTGAACACATATCCACTTGTCGACTTAGAGTCCTTCATATTCGATATCCAGTTTGCATTATTGTAGCCTTCAACTGTAGCTGGATACGTAGTACTAGTGTAGTGCAATCCATAATCACGATTATATCTCAAGTACCTAAGTACTCTCACAATTGCTTTCCAGTGATCGTCTCCTGGATTGCTTGTGTATCTACTCAACTTACTCATAGCGAATGCTATGTCTGGTCTCGTACAACTCATTAAGTACATTAGACTCCAAATTATCCTTGAGTGCTTGACTTGAGAAACACTTTCTCCTCTATATTTCGATAGATGTTGACTCGTATCTATCGGTGTTCCAGCGTAGGAAGTGTTATCCTAGTTGAACTTATCAAGGATTTTATGTAATGAGATTGACTCAAAACAAATCCTTCAGGTGATCTATGGATTTTGATTCCAAGAATCACATCGGCTAGACCCATATCTTTCTTGTTGAATCTCGAATTCAACATATCTTTTGTGGATATTTGATCATCTTGGCATTGCTAGAAATGATTAACATGTCATCTATGTAAATACATAGGATAACATAACCATTTTTAGTGCTTTTCACGTAAACACATTTATTACACTCATTGATCATAAATCCACAACTCATCATGGCATTATCAAAATTTTCATGCCATTATTTTGGTGCTTGTTTCAAGCCATATAATGACTTGACCAAGTACAAAATTTATTCTCTTGTCCGGTAGCAGGAAAATTCTCAGGTTGTTCCATATAAATTTCTTCCTCCAAATCTCCATTAAGAAAAGCAGTCTTGACATCCATTTGATGCACTTCAAGATTTCTCAAGGTAGCAATGGCTAAACCCATTCTTTTGGAGGTTATTCTCGTCACAGGAGAATACATGTCAAAGTAGTCAAGACCTTCTATTTGCCTATAACCTGTGATCACAAGTCTTGCCTTGTATTTATCGATTGACCTATCTGCTTTTATTTTCCTTTTGAAAATTCATTTGTATCATAGTGGGTTACTTCCCGGAGGAAGATCCACTAGCTCCCAAGTATGATTTTGCATAATGGAATCAATCTCACTTTGAATGGCCTCTTTCCAAGGAGGTTCTTCTGACGAATTTAGGGCTTCTGAGGAACTTTGAGGTTCATTTTCAAGCATATAGGTACGGAAATCTTGGTCTTTTCAATCTTTGTCCTTTTACTTCGTCTCGGCTCAATCTCAACCTCTTCGGCTTGCTCTTTGTCCACTGTTTCTACACTCTTACTTGTAGAGGCTACTTGCACTTGAGTTTTACAAGGAAACACACGTTCAAAAAATGATGCATTTCGAGACTCCATTATCGTGTTCTTGTGTATGTCATCAATCTTAGATTCATGCACAAGAAAGCGATAAGCACTATTATTATGTGCATATCCAGTGAATCTATAATCAACAGTTTTTGGTCCAACCTTTACCTTCTTGGGTAAAAGTATGGCCACCTTAGCAAGACACCTCCACACTTTCAAGTATTTGTAGGATGGTGGTCTCCCATGCCATATCTTATATAGGCTTTTGTCCACCTTTTTCCGAGGGACCTTATTTAAAAGGTAATAAGCTAACATCACAACTTCCCCCCGCATGTTCTTGGCTAATTAACCCAAAACTCAACAATAATGCATTCATCATTTCCTTTAAAGTCCTATTCTTTCGTTTACCAATGCCATTTCGTTGAGATAAATAAAGTGCAGTGGTTTCATGCTTGATTCCTTGTTGAGCACAAAAATCAATAAATGGAGATTTATACGCTCCTCTCTCATCACTTCGTAGCACCTTAATCTTTTTATTAAGTTGAGTTTCAACTTCACTCTTATATAGAATATATTTTTCTATGGTTTCATCTTTACTTTTAATAAGATACATATAATAATATTTAGTGTAATCATCTACAAAAGTAATGAAATATTTATTTCCAGCACGAGTTTGCACGACTTTTAAATCATACGCATTAGTATGAATTATGCCTAGTAGTTCACTATTTCTTTCAATAGTTTAGAAAGATGACCGGGTTAATTTTACCTCAACACAAGTTTCGCATTTGTATTTTGTATCAATATGGAATTTAAGTATGCCTTTTAAGTTCATCATCCTGCGCAGGCTATCAAAATTGACATGTCCTAGTCTACCATGCGACACAATGGAAGACTCAAGCAAATAAATGGATGAGTTAACTTTTTCATTCACTTTTGACGGACCATTACATTTAGCTTAAACAACCCATAACTTACATAACCCTTTCCTACAAACACCCCATTCTTGGACAAAATAACTTTATCAGACTAAAAAATAATGCGAAAGCCATGCATGTTCAGCAACGAGCCAAACACCAAATTCTTGCAAATCTCCAGCACATAGAGCACATTGTTAAGTGTCAACTTCTTTCCCGAAGTCATCTTCAAAACCACCTTGCCTTGACCTTTCACATCTAATGTGGCAGAACTGCCCATGTAGAACTTTTCATCATTAACACTTTCATCAAGGAAGTTGAAGAGTTGCTTGTTCGAGCAAACATGACGGGTCGCACCTGTGTCTATCCACCATTCATGTGGTTTTGAATTCGCCAAATTCACCTCCGAGACCACTGCCGCAAGATGTATGTCATCAACATCTTTGGTGATTCCATCCACCATGTTAGCCTCTTATTTCTTCTTTGATTTTCTACACTCAGTACGACGGTGACCTAGTTTGTCACAATTAAAGCAGTTGCCGGTAAATTTCTTTCTGAAATTTTCTTTCTTCAATCCCAAAGCACCCTTGCCGGCCGGACCGGATTTGTACTTGAATTTTTCCTTGAGCTCTCACCATAATCAACAACATTAGCCCTAGCCACCTCCGGAGTGAACGTCTTCTCTGAACCTCTATTATCCTCTTCGATACGAAGCCGAACAATTAGTTCTTCGATGTTCATTTCCTTTCGTTTGTATTTCAAGTAATTCTTGAAATCTTTCCAAGCAGGTAGTAACTTATCGATTATGGTAGCCACTCGGAAAGTTTCGCTCAACATCATTCCTTCCGTATGAATTTCATGGAAGATAACTTGAAGCTCTTTCACTTGACTTATGACGGGCTTTGAGTCGACCATCTTGTATCCGAGGAACCATCAAACAATGAACTTTTTGGCCCCGGCATCCTCCGACTTGTACTTCTTATCAAGATAATTCCAAAGTTCCTTAGCCGATTTCATTGAGATATACACATTGTACAGCGAATTGGCTAAGTCATTCATCACATAATTCCAACACAAGAACTCGGAATGCCTCCAAGCATCAAGTACGTTGACAGCTTGAACATCAGCATCTTCCCCAACTTGGGTGGATCTTCAGTCAAGAACCTCACAAGGTTCAAAGTGGTGAGGCAAAACAACATCTTTTGCTGCCACCTCTTGAACTTCAAACCATTAAACATCTCCGGTTTATCCGCATGATTAACTGGAACATACACTGTAAAAAGGAGGAACAGTGGGAAGAGCGACAGTTGGAGGAGGCAAATTGTCGGCAGTGAGGGTGGCCTCGGTAGTGTTGGTAGCATCAACGAAAGTGTTGTTTGAAGCTATCATAACTAATCTATTTTAAGCTCATAGGGAAAAATGAGGATAGTAGCAGACGTAAGCAACAATAAAACCGAGGCCTGTTACAAGAACAATATTCTTAAAACAGATCCATCTACTCTCACGTGCTAAGAGATTAGTGGACGTCTCTCCCAAGATACAACGGTCAAGCAAAGCAGAAACTCTAGCACTGAGTTTCTACTAACTGGAGAACTGACTTAGTACCCGATTTGTATCACGAACAAGACTGGAGGTCCAAAGAGGAATCAACTGGAAAAACAAACGAGGGAGAGAAGATAGCAGGATTCTAGAATATTATTGTTGTATCAAATTCGAAGGGGGATACCAAATGAGCTGAAAGAGCTACCTTTTATAGACTGTAAAAGGCTGTTGGAGGACCAATGTTCTGACCTTTACTCTTGCAGTAATGTCAATTAAAACCTGAATTTTAATGCCTTCAAGGCTTAAAAAACGTGGAGAAAATGGGAAGACAACAATTAGGAATTTGAAGAGGCATGTAGAAAGGGAAGGAAAAAAATAGCAAAAATTAGCTCACAGGGTCGTCCCTCGACCGGACCGACATTCGTATACATAGGTCGCGCTCGCATACAAGTCCCCTGGTTTGAGGCTCGAATTCGGCCCTTGATTTGCACCCCCCTGTGCCTGGGTGTGCGAAAAAGAGTCTCTTTGCTATTCATTCATACAACCTTTAGATGGCAAATATATTTATACTTGCCAAATTCATTTTATACTTCCAATGTGGGATAAGCACCATAAACCAATTTCAAACTTCTAACTTTGAACTTTAAGTTCTCATTCACCCAAACTCTGATTTGGGTAAATAATATATCATTTCGAACCTCTTTCGGAGGATAGCACGGTACTGGCTTAAGATTCCATGTTCCGTTACCGGGTCCCACCCAAAACTTGCCCAAACCAGGCTGCCCCAAAAGGCATTCATATAGCAATTTGAGTGCAATTTTCCAACATATTTCACTCTTTTCAAGCTTAAACATACTGTGTCATAAGTTATTTCTTCCAAATTTATTCGTGATATGTGTTAGACAAATCAACTCCTAATCACACAACACTAAGAATCTGAAATGAGCTCGAAGATTATCAGTTTGAAAAATACACAACTGTTCGGCCAGAGTTGTGGCCGAAGTGAGCTTCGCGCAGAACTGAAAAATAAATGAATCACACAATCGATTTTACGTGGTTCGTTCAAGATGAACTACATCCACGGAGGCAAGACACACCTCAATCCACTAAGATATCCAATCAATTACAGAAATTACACTCAGAAATGAATATGCCCAATTCTGGAACAAAATTAGGGCAGAAAACTATATCTCTCAAATTCTCTCTGTAATCTATGAAAACTGGAAATTGCTCGACGTAGTGTTGTTCTTCAGGAAGAGAGCCTTTCAATGATATAGGTCTTGTAGCTCGAATGTAACCAACCAAGAAGTTCTAACTGATTGAAGACGACTGCTGCTACCAGACAAATGTGACGGTTTATTCCGTCACAAACTGTAACAAACTCGTCACAACTGACGGTTATCCTCTAACAACCCTGAACCCGGTTTATTCTGTACAGACTTACTTCTTCACGCTAAAACCCGGTCTATCTACCCGGTTCTTCACTTCATGTTCCCGGTTCCACATTCTAGACACATCCTATTTCAAAATATAGCTCACTTGATGATATTGAACACTTCCTCACAAATCTCCACCTCAATGAATCAAGTATGCCTCATCCTGCCTCTTCACTGCTTATCTGTCACTGCTCTTCATGACACTGCTCAAGCTGCAGCAAGCTCGAGCAATGCTCCACTTTGTTTCCAGGTACACCCTTTGTAAGAAAATCAACAGGATTATGCAAAGTATGCACCTTCTTCACCTCCACAGACCCAGAATCTATGACATCTCTAGCAAAATGTAACCTCACATCAATGTGTTTTGACCTTTCATGAAATGCTTGGTGTTTCACAAGGTGTAAAGCACTTTGATTATCACAGTAGATTACCACACACTTTTGCTTGATATCCAAATCTCTCAACACCCCTTTCAACCAGATTGACTCCTTGATAGCTTCAGTTAAAGAGATATATTCTGCTTCTGTAGTTGATAGTGCCACAACAGATTGTTGTGCACTCCTCCAGCTGATGGCTGTCCCATATAAGGTAAACACAAATCCAGAAATTGACTTCCTTGTGTCCACGTTTGCTGCAAAATCAGAATCAGCAAACCCCTCCAATGCAACAGTACTTCCATCTGCTTTCTTCTCAAATTTCAGTGACATGTTCACTGATCCTTTTAGATACCTCATCACATGTTTCAAAGCTTCCCAGTGTTCAACTCCTGGATTTGACATGAACCTGCTTACCAAAGATACAGCATATGCCAAGTCAGGCCTGCTACAGATCATTCCATACATAAGACTTCCAACTCCACTTGCATAGGGAATATTGCTCATCTGTATGATCTCCTCTTCAGTATTTGGGCATTGTTCTTTGGAAAGTTTCTTCTGTAGATTAACTGGAGTGGAGAGAGGTTTGGCTTCATGCATATGAAACCTCTCCAATACTTTCTGTAGGTATTGTCTCTGAGATAACCAAAGTACTCCAGCTTCTCTGTCTCTTAGAATGTTCATTCCCAATATCTTCTTTGCTTCTCCCAGGTCCTTCATGTCAAACTCAGCATTAAGTCTATCCTTCAACCATTGTACTCTCTCCTTGTTTCTGCTGGCAATTAGCATGTCATCCATTGTCTAGAACTTTGTTTAAGTCCATATAGTGACTTCTTCAGTAAACATACTTTGTCTTCTTTCCCAGGAACAACAAAGCCTTCTGGCTGTTTCATATATATTTCCTCATTGAGTTCTCCATGTAAGAAAGCTGTCTTTACATCCAGTTGCTGTAGTTCCATATCCTCCTGTGTGACCTTTGATAAAAGCAACCTGATTGAGCAGTGCTTTACTACAGGAGAGAAGACCTCATTGTAATCAATTCCTTCTCTTTGTGTAAAGCCCCTAGCTACCAACCTTGCTTTAAACCTCACCTGTTTGGACCCTGCAGTTTCAAGTTTCTTCTTGTATATCCACTTGGAGCTTACCAGTTTCTGACCTTTTGGTTTCTCCACCAGTACCCAGGTCTTATTCTTTTCCAGAGACTCCATTTCTTCAGTCATTGCCTGTATCCAGTGTTCACCTTCTTCACAATCTAATGCTTCTTGAAAACTGCTAGGCTCTTGTGATTCCAGGTCTTCAGCAACACTTAAGGCATAATATACACTCCCTGCTTGGCCATAGAAATCAGGTCTGTTGATTGTTCTTCTAGGCCTATCTCTTCCAATGCTGTATTCCCTGATATTTTGTGCAGGTCCAGTTTGTGCTTCTTCTTCTTCTTCAGATGATGAGTCACTGTCTTGTTCATCTGCTTGTGGTTGAGGTGTGTGATTATCTTCTGCAGGTTGCTCCACCTGAATTGATATCTCCTCTGTCTCTTTAGCAGCATCAAATTCTTCTTTAGAGCCTGTAGAAGTATAAGCCATCACATTCTCATTAAACTTCACATCTCTACTTGTGATTATCTTCTGATTTCCTTGTTCTAGGCACCACAATCTGTAACCCTTAATCCCATCCGGATATCCAAGAAACACACATCTGAGAGCCCTTGTATCTAATTTGTCTTGCTTGATGTGGGCATAAGCAAGACACCCAAACACCCTTAATCCTTCATAACTTGGTTTCTGTCCACTCCACACCTCTTCAGGTGTTTTGAACCCAATCACTGATGAGGGTGACCTGTTAATAAGATAGCATGCTGTAGCAATGGTTTCTCCCCAAAACACCTTTGGCAACCCAGCATCCAACAGCATACACCTCACTCTTTCAAGGAGAGTCCTGTTAAACCTTTCTGCAACTCCATTCTGTTGAGGATTCATTGGCACAGTCCTGTGTCTCTTGATTCCTCTTTCTTCACAGAAGTTTGTAAACTCTGTAGAGAGGTACTCCAGTCCATTATCAGTCCTCAAGTGCTTCAGCTTCTTCCCTTTGACATTTTTCAGTTGGATCAACCATGTTTTGAACTTATGAAAGGCATCACTCTTGTTCTTCAGCAACATGATCCATACCTTTCTGCTGTAATCATCAATCAGGGACATGAAATATCTGGCACCACCATGGGATTCTGTTCTTGCAGGGCCCCATATGTCAGAGTGAACATAATCTAATGGTTCTTCAGTTGTATGAACTCCCTTTCCATAGGGCAACTTCTTGGATTTGCCCAGAGCACACTGATCACAGAACTCCAGTTCTTGATTTCCCAGATTTCCAATTACTCCACTCCTTGCCAATTCCTTCAGTCCTTTTTCTCCTATGTGTCCAAGTCTCTTATGCCATTTAGCAATCTCAGTATTGTTCAAGACCACATCTACACTTCCAACAATAGGTGAACCAATCAGGATAAATAGTCCATTATGCTGTCTTCCTTTTATCACCATTTTTCCATGTTTTGTGATATGCAAGAATCCCTCTACTGAGCTAAACTGACATCCACTGGTTACCAATGAGCCAAGAGATAGAAGATTCCTTTTAAGGCCAGGAAACCTAACATTTGAGATGATTCTGATCACTCCATCAAACATTCTTATGCTCACTGATCCAACCCCTTTGACCTTGCATGATTGGTCATTCCCCAGGAGAACATTTCCACCATCTTCTTTCTTCAGTTCATTAAACCATGACTGATGAGGACACATATGAAAAGAACATCCTGTGTCCAGGACCCATTCCATCACCATTCTTGAATCAGTAACATTTAATACTTCTGGAGGGTCTTGTTGATGATCAATGGCAGCAGCTTCTGCCCCTTGATTTCCAGCTTTCTTATTCTTCTTAGGACAGTCCTTCTTCAGGTGACCTGGCTGTTTACACTTGAAGCATTTCCTCTTTTCAACCCAGTCACTCCCCTTCTTAGGATTTGAATCCCCTGATTTTGGATCCTTAGCATTCTGACCCTTCTTGCCTTGCCACGGTTTCTTGAATTTGACATTCAGACCTTCTCCAGATTGCACCATGCCTTTGTCTCCTTGAGTCTGGAAGCATTTTGATCTCAGAGCCTTCACTATTCCATCATAGGACAGCTGCTCATCTCTCCCATACATCAAGGCATCCTTAAAGCTTTCCATGGATTTTGGAAGGATATTTAACACCATCAATGCCTTGTCATCCTCCTCCAGTTTCACATCCAGATCTTCCAATTCTTCAATCATCTTAATAAACTCATCAAGTTGATCAGAAATTACCTTGTCTTCTGTGATCTTGAAGGCCAACATCTTCTGCTTCAGGAACAGTTTGTTGGATACTGACTTTGATTGATACAGTTCTTCCAATCTCCTCCATGCTTCTAAGGAACTCTTGCATCTTGAAACCTCCCTCAACGGTTTATCACCTAAACACAAGAAGATAAGACTTAGGGCCTTCTTATCCACTGATGCAAACTTAGGTTTCTCTGTTTCTTCCCATGATTCCAGAGGTAACACTGCAAGATCAAGGCCATTGTGAACCAGGACTGCGTTCATCTTGATTTTCCACAATGTGAAGTCATTCCTTCCAGTGAACTTCTCAAAATCCATCTTCATACCAGCCATTCCTCCTCTTACTTCAAGCTGTGCGAGTTGATTCCCACAGACGGCGCCACTTGTTAGACAAATCAACTCCTAATCACACAACACTAAGAATCTGAAATGAGCTCGAAGATTATCAGTTTGAAAAATACACAACTGTTCGGCCAGAGTTGTGGCCGAAGTGAGCTTCGCGCAGAACTGAAAAATAAATGAATCACACAATCGATTTTACGTAGTTCGTTCAAGATGAACTACATCCACGGAGGCAAGACACACCTCAATCCACTAAGATATCCAATCAATTACAGAAATTACACTTAGAAATGAATATGCCCAATTCTGGAACAAAATTAGGGCAGAAAACTATATCTCTCAAATTCTCTCTGTAATCTATGAAAACTGGAAATTGCTCGACGTAGTGTTGTTCTTCAGGAAGAGAGCCTTTCAATGATATAGGTCTTGTAGCTCGAATGTAACCAACCAAGAAGTTCTAACTGATTGAAGACGACTGCTGCTACCAGACAAATGTGACGGTTTATTCCGTCACAAACTGTAACAAACTCGTCACAACTGACGGTTATCCTCTAACAGCCCTGAACCCGGTTTATTCTGTACAGACTTACTTCTTCACGCTAAAACCCGGTCTATCTACCCGGTTCTTCACTTCATGATCCCGGTTCCACATTCTAGACACATCCTATTTCAAAATATAGCTCACTTGATGATATTGAACACTTCCTCACAATATGTCTACATTGAGATTCTACTTCTAAATTTCTTACACGGGTTCACTTTTATATGTTCTTTTAAATTCAGCTTTTTAATATATTTTGAGTTCTTTTTTTATAATTATATTAAAAAGTAAAATAAAAATAGTTTTTTGCTAAATTTATAAATGGGTTAAACGTGTTTAAGCAAGTTGACCCACGCTCAACCATTTTCTATTCGTATTTGAGGATTCGACACATTTAACCCAAAATCGCATTGACACGATCCTCATTACAATAAACTAATAAAGCCGGCATAAAAATTAGTACTACTTCGAGTGAGTGCAAACTCCTAGAAACAAAGAAAGGGAAGAAGATATTTTACGCACTTCTGAGGTGTGTGGCTCAAAGAAAAGAGAGGAGAATGAGAAGCAATCAGGGTAAAAAACTTATGTAATTTGTCAATCTATTTCCTCACTAGCACTTTACGATCTTATATCACTACTTAGGCCAGGGCTTGTACAACTTTATTGTTGTTGGGTCTATCAATAATTGGGCCCTCCGGGAGTGGGCTCTTCTTTTAGTGGAGTTATATCACTCATCATACTTGTACTTAAACCAGCTTAAAACGGATTAACTTTGTGTCGCGTTGGTGTGTTTGAACTTATATTGTCACCCGTAGGTAATATTGGAACAGTCGAACAAATCTCCTACAAATTTTGCTACATCTCCTACAACAATTATACAATTACACGGCTTGTGTATATTTATAATGTTTTGATGATGTTATTATTTATATATGTCAATATATTGCGTTACTGCAAAAGAGTGTGAAAAGATATAGATTCAAACAATAGAAAATGTAATAGTAATTAAAGAGGTCATAAGTCGGTCACTCAATGGTTAATCCAAATGCCGAATATAAAAAAAAATGCTGGATTTGAAAAAGCATTATATATGACATTTCCATATACACCAAGACGATGAAACATTTTTCCTTTTTCCAGGAGGGAAATAAGACAATGAAACTTATAATACGTTGACGAGGCTAATTTTAAAATTACAATGATAATGTCTAAATAAAATTATCAAAATAACACCTTATTTCAAATAATAGATGAGATTCTGTTGCTTTATCAACAAATGAAAGGCGACAACTATTCACCATAAAATGTTCTAAGTACACCATATTTACTAAAGGCACCACATTGTAATAATTAACTACTCCTATTTTGTTTGGATACCACAGTAAGTTCCGTTTTTATCCTTACTACTACTATAACTAATAATAAAGGAACAAAAAAAACAAATTCATGAAAAAAGTAATAAAAAACAAAAGATAAGAATACTAATAGTAAAGATAACTCATTCTCATTGGTGCAAGAATTCGAAGAAGGCGGAAACTCAGGCTGTTCTCCGAGAAAAAAACTACGAATTTCGCCATGACTTTTCCATAACAAAATTTCGAATAACAACAGCGGGGATTTTTCAAACAAGATCATTGAAATGGGAGCACAATATTTACTTCTGCCTTTTGAAGTTTGTGTAATCTGCTAAATGCGATAGAAGTTGCAGAATTTAGGAAGATTTGTTGTGTGATTTTAATTTTTTTTTTGTTTGGTAATATAGGCTGAAATTCCCTTTTTGGTTTACCTCTTAGATTGCTAAACTTGTTCTGAACACTCGACTTTTTATGTAGGAGACATTACTGAAAGCTTTACTGTTATTCAAGCACCGATGCTACTATGTTAATTAAATATCAATATATGAAAATTTATTAATGGTTTTTAGTTGATGTTTTTGACATGTAGATCTGGGAAAAGTTTTAGTCAGTTGGTTGTTAGTACATGAGTTGGAGCCAAACAATTATCTAGACTCCATTCTAGTAGTTTGCCTTTCTTTTATCTGGATGCAATTTCTGTGATTGGTATAGAGCTTTCGCTAGCTTTTCATGATTTATGAAGATGGTAGTGTTCGGAACACTAATATTTACATATCATTATAAACTCGAAAAATAAATGTTATAATCTTTTGAATTCACACATCGTTCCTAGGTTAGTCACATTTTTCTTTTATTCCATTTTCTTCAATCAATTCCCACTTAAAGCTAAATGCAAGTGACTGAACTTTCAGAATAAAATATTACATTTTGCTTACAAATAAGAAAACAAAATCATCCGTAGTCCATAACTAGCAATAACAAATACTGACAATTAAATAAATTATTTGATAACAACAATATGTCCTACTTTTGTATTCAGGCTCGCCAAACTATTATATTGTAAAAGTTGTTGACCGAATATATTTTACCATCAAGTTGCACAATCACTGCGATGTTCCTGCCACACGGCTGCTATAGGAGGGACTAGGTGTCCGGTAATTCAAGACACCAACATCATAAGAAATATATAACCAACAATACAAACCTAAAGTGAAGTCGCAATATAAAGTCCACGTGATTTATTCTTACCTGAACAAAATAACCTTCTCTGTTGACTACAACTAGTGTGATATAAATTATTTTTGGATCCAGCAGGACTGGCATTGTCAATGGCAAGAATGTTGGTAGGAAGCGCATCGTTCGTCTTACCAAATTAATATATATATATATATATATATATATATATATATACACACATACTTTTCCTTGATCTACTACTCTAACTAGTAGAGTAGTAAATAAGGGTTGATCCCAACCCTTATTTATGTATACTTTTATATATACTTTTATTTTATGTATTAAACTATTATGATCAAGCAATATAATATAAATAAGCTAATAAACAATAAAGAAGTGAGGAGGGGGGGGGGGGGGGAGTTTTGATGGAATCACAACTAACACCTAAATATATATTAAGCAACTCAAATAACAATTACTCTAAAAGTACTTAGCAAATTAACAATTCAAGTAAACAAAGGTAAGAGAATGATTTTTAGTTTTATAAATGGAAAAAAGATTCAACCCTTGATCGAGTATCCTCTTGGCCCGAATAATCTATATAATTCATGTTACTACCCTATTGATATAGCCTTAGAATCCCTACTCGAAGATTAATAACAAGCTCTATTAACCTTGTTGTCTCTTAAGTATAATTTATCAAAACAAGCTCTTCAATTAATCCTACTCAACTTATCAATTTCTAGAACAAGCTATCTAAGAATCAATAGTCAAATGCATTAAGAATCAAGAGAACATAGTAGATACGACATAAAACTCACAAGCTCGGTTTTAGTGGTCCAACTCTATGTTATCCCTAATAGACTATATCCATTATTTGCTACATTGGAATCGGATTTATAACAATTTTGGATTACAAACCCAATTCTAGCAACACACAAACAAATATCCAAATGGGTGATCAAACCACAATTTAATTCATAAGTGTGAATCAACAATCCCAAAAAACATAGAACATTTCAAAACATAATCCAATCGGTCAATAACCGTAAAAATTATATAAACTTCCTAAATCCAAGGTTCAACTAATGATCAAGGGCTGACATGAGAGTGCTAACCACTAATATCAACTATACAAAGATAAAAAAAAAAAAAAAGTGAAAATCAAAGAAGATATTAAAATAAGATACAATGAACCAAAAAATTGAGTTGATGATCTTGATCTTCAACCCCTTTCCAATTCCTTGCTTCCAATGGTGAATGGTGGCTGAATATGTGTGAGAAATTGGTTAGTATCGAGGTCAAATTCGAAATTGATCTTATATATATAGAGGAGAAAGTGTTGGGCAGAAAAATGACCAAAATCGTGTTTCAGGATTAAAAACAGATTGGAGCATAACTAGTTTGCCGCAATCCAATTCAGCTTGAGGAGTAGTTTGGTTCGCAAACTTGGTCATGGCCGCGAACCATGACTTGGATTTTTGGCTAGGTTTCGCTGGATTGGTCGCGGTCGAGACCATAAGTCATGGACGCGACTTCTCGCTCGAAACTCTCCCCGCCTTATTTCATCCTTAGCTCGTTCGTCGTTCCGAACTTCTTCAAGACTTATTTTTGGTCCTATATTGCCTGTATTGTCCTGAAACGAGCTCAAACACATTAAATGATCCAATAATACAAATATTGTGAGGTAGTGTTCAATCTCATCAAGTGAGCTATACTTGGTAATATGGTGTGTTGGGAATGTGGAACCGGGTTCAAGAGGTGAAGAACCGGAGGTTTGGACCGGGTTTGAGCATCAAGAAGCAAAGCTGGTCAGGATGAGCCGGGTTCGTGGCAGTTATGAATAACCGCTGATTGTGACGAGTTAGTTCAGAATTTGTGACGGAAAAAAACCGTCACTTTTGTCCGGTAGCTGAGCTCAGTTTTATTCAGTTAGAACTTTTTGTACGGTTACATTCGAGCTTCAATTCTTATATCATTGTAAAGCTCTCATCAAGGAGAACAACACTATGTCGAGCAGTTTTCCAGTTTCTTAGATTAGAGAGAGTATTTTGAGAGGGAACGATTTCTGCCCTAATTTGTTCCAGAATTGGGCATTTTGATTTCTGAGTGTATTCTCTGTAATTGATTGGATTTCTTAGTGGATTGAGGTGTGCCTTGCCTCCGTGGATGTAGTTCATCTTAAACGAACCACGTAAAACTTGTGTGTGATTCATTTATATTTTCTGTTCTGCGCAAGTCGTGTTCGGTCACAACTTGGCCGAATTCAGTGTGTGTTTTCAGATTGATCTTTGTTCGATTACCAGATTCTTGTTTAGCTGTGTGTTTAGGAGTTGAAAATCACTAACAAGTAGCGCCGTCTGTGGGAAATCAACTCTCACAGCTTGAAGAAGGGAAGGAATGGCTGGTATGAAGATGGATTTTGAGAAATTCACAAGAAGGAATGACTTCACATTGTGGAAGATCAAGATAAATGCAGTATTGGTTCACAATAGCCTTGATCTTGCATTGATACCTCTGGATTCATGGGAAGAAACTGAGAAATCCAAGTTTGCATCAGTGGATAAGAAGGCCCTAAGTCTTATCTTCCTATGTTTGGGTGATAAACCGTTGAGGGAGGTCTCAAGATGCAAGAGTTCCTCAGAAGCATGGAGGAGATTGGAAGAACTGTATCAATCCAAGTCAGTTTCCAACAAGCTGTTCTTGAAGCAGAAGATGCTGGCCTTCAAGATCACTGAAGACAAGGTAATTTCTGATCAACTTGATGAGTTCATTAAGATGATTGAAGAATTGGAAGATCTGGATGTGAAATTGGAGGAGGATGACAAGGCATTGATGGTGTTGAACATTCTTCCAAAATCCATGGAAAGCTTTAAGGATGCCTTGATGTATGGGAGAGATGAGCAGCTATCCTATGATGGAATAGTGAAGGCTCTGAGGTCTAAATGCTTCCAGACTCAAGGGGATAAAGGCATGGTGCAATCTGGAGAAGGCTTGAATGTCAAATTCAAGAAACCTTGGCAAGGCAAGAAGGGACAGAATGCTAAGGATCCAAAGTCTGGGGATTCTAATCCTAAGAAGGGGAATGACTGGGTTGAGAAGAGGAAATGCTTCAAGTGCAAGCAGCCAGGTCACTTGAAGAAGGACTGTCCTAAGAGAAATAAGAAAGGTGGAAATCAAGGGGCAGAAGCTGCTGCTATTGATCATCAAGAAGACCCTCCAGAAGTATTAAATGTTACTGAATCAAGAATGGTCAAGGAATGGGTCTTGGACACAGGCTGTTCTTTCCATATGTGTCCACACCAGTCATGGTTTGATGAACTGAAGAGAGAAGATGGTGGAAATGTTCTCCTGGGAAATGACCAATCATGCAAGGTCAAAGGAGTTGGATCAGTGAGCATAAGGATGTTTGATGGTGTGGTCAGAGTCATCTCAAATGTAAGATATGTTCCTGGCCTTAAAAGAAATCTTTTATCTCTCGGTTCTTTAGTAACCAGTGGATGTCAGTTTAGCTCAATAGATGGATTCTTGCATATCACAAAACATGGGAAATTGGTGATAAAAGGTAGACAGCATAATGGATTGTTTATCTTGATTGGTTCACCTGTTGTTGCAAGTGTGGATATGGTCTTGAGCAGTTCAGAGCTTGCTAAATGGCACAAGAGACTTGGACACATAGGAGAGAAAGGGTTGAAGGAACTGTCAAGAAGTGGAGTAATTGGAAATATGGGAAATCAAGAACTAGAGTTCTGTGATCAGTGTGCTTTGGGCAAATCCAAGAAGTTGCCCTATGGAAAGGGTGTTCACACAACTCAAGAGCCATTAGATTATGTTCACTCTGACATATGGGGTCCTGAAAGAACAGAATCTCATGGTGGTGCAAGGTATTTCATGTCCTTGATTGATGATTACAGCAGAAAGGTGTGGATCATGTTGATGAAGAACAAGAGTGATGCTTTCCATAAGGTCAAAACATGGTTGATTCAACTGGAAAATGTCAAAGGGAAGAAGCTGAAGCACCTTAGGACTGATAATGGACTGGAATATCTCTCTACTGAGTTTACAAATTTCTGTGAAGAAAGAGGAATCAAGAGACACAGGACTGTTCCAATGAATCCTCAACAGAATGGAGTTGCTGAGAGACTCAACAGGACTCTTCTTGAAAGAGTGAGGTGTATGCTGTTGGATGCTGGGTTACCAAAGGTATTCTGGGGAGAAACTATTGCTACAGCATGTTATCTCATTAACAGGTCACCCTCATCAGTGATTGGGTTCAAAACACCTGAAGAGGTGTGGAGTGGACAGAAACCAAGTTATGAAGGGTTAAGGGTGTTTGGGTGTCTTGCTTTTGTCCATGTCAAGCAAGACAAGCTAGATGCAAGGGCTCTCAGATGTGTATTTCTTGGATATCCGGATGGAGTAAAGGGCTACAGATTGTGGTGCTTAGAGAAGGGAAATCAGAAGATAATCACAAGTAGAGATGTAAAGTTTAATGAGAATGTGATGGCTTACTCTTCTACAGGCTCTAAGGAAGAATTTGATGGTGCTACAGAGACAGAGGAGATATCAATTCAGGTGGAGCATCCTGCTGAAGATAACCACACACCTCAACCACAAGAAAATCTACAAGATAGTGATTCATCATCTGAAGAAGAAGAACAAACTGGACCATCACAAAATGTCAGAGAATACAGCATTGGAAGGGACAGGCCTAGAAGAACAATCAACAAACCTGATTTCTATGGTCAAGCAGGGAGTGTTTATTATGCCTTGAGTGTTGCTGAAGACCTGGAATCACAAGAGCCTAGTAGTTTTAAAGAAGCACTAGACTGTGAAGAAGGTGAACACTGGATACAGGCAATGACTGAAGAGATGGAGTCCCTGGAAAAGAATAAGACCTGGATATTGGTGGAAAAACCAAAAGGTCAGAAACTTGTAAGCTCTAAATGGATATACAAGAAGAAACTAGAGACAGCAGGATCCAAACAGGTGAGGTTAAAGCAAGATTGGTGGCTAGGGGCTTTACACAAAGAGAAGGGATTGATTTCAATGAGGTTTTCTCTCTAGTAGTAAAGCATTGCTCAATCAGGTTGCTTTTATCAAAAGTCACACAGGAGGACATGGAACTACAACAACTGGATGTAAAGATAGCATTCTTACATGGAGAACTCAATGAGGAGATATATATGAAACAGCCAGAAGGCTTTGTTGTTCCTGGAAAAGAAGACAAAGTATGTTTACTGAAGAAGTCACTATATGGACTTAAACAAAGTCCAAGACAGTGGAATAAGAGGTTCAATGACTTCATGATCAGTGTTGGCTTTGTAAGAAGTCTTTATGACAGTTGTGTTTACTTCAACAAAGGTTCAAAGCAAGATAAAGTTTTCCTTCTATTGTATGTGGATGACATGCTAATTGCCAGCAGGAACAAGAAGAGGGTACAATGGTTGAAGGATAGACTTAATGCTGAATTTGACATGAAAGATCTGGGAGAAGCCAAGAAGATATTGGGCATGAACATTCTAAGAAACAGAGAAGCTGGAGTGCTTTGGTTATCTCAGAGGCAATATCTACAGAAAGTATTGGAGAGGTTTCTTATGCATGAAGCCAAACCTCTCTCCACTCCAGTTAATCTACAGAAGAAACTTTCCAAAGAACAATGCCCAAACACTGAAGAGGAAATCATACATATGAACAATATTCCTTATGCAAGTGGAGTTGGAAGTCTTATGTATGGAATGATTTGTAGCAGGCCTGACTTGGCATATGCTGTGTCTTTAGTAAGCAGGTTCATGTCAAATCCAGGAGTTGAGCATTGGGAAGCTTTGAAACATGTGATGAGGTATTTGAAAGGATCAGTGAATTTGTCACTGAAGTTTGAAAAAAGAGTGGATGGAAGTACTGTTGCATTGGAGGGGTTTGCTGATTCTGATTTTGCAGCAAACATAGACACAAGGAAATCCATTTCTGGTTTTGTGTTTACCTTATTTGGAACAGCCATCAGCCGGAGAAGTGTACAACAATCTGTTGTGGCACTATCAACAACAGAAGCAGAATATATCTCTCTAACTGAAGCTATCAAAGAGGCAATCTGGTTGAAAGGGGTTCTGAGAGATTTGGATATCAAGCAGAAGTGTGTGGCAATCTACTGTGATAATCAAAGTGCTTTACACCTTGTGAAACATCAAGCATTTCATGAAAGGTCAAAACACATTGATGTTAGGTTACATTTTGCTAGAGATATCATTGGTTCTGGTTCTGTGGAGGTGAAGAAGGTACACACATTGCATAATCCTGCTGATTTTCTTACAAAGGGTGTACCTGGAAACAAAGTGGAGCATTGCTCGGGCTTGCTGCAGCTTGAGCAATGTCATGAAGAACAATAACAGACAGGCAATGGTGAGGCATTAAGAGGAACACTTGATTCATTGAGGTGGAGATTTGTGAGGTAGTGTTCAATCTCATCAAGTGAGCTATACTTGGTAATATGGTGTGTTGGGAATGTGGAACCGGGTTCAAGAGGTGAAGAACCGGAGGTTTGGACCGGGTTTGAGCATCAAGAAGCAAAGCTGGTCAGGATGAGCCGGGTTCGTGGCAGTTATGAATAACCGCTGATTGTGACGAGTTAGTTCAGAATTTGTGACGGAAAAAAACCGTCACTTTTGTCCGGTAGCTGAGCGCAGTTTGATTCAGTTAGAACTTTTTGTACGGTTACATTCGAGCTTCAATTCTTATATCATTGTAAAGCTCTCATCAAGGAGAACAACACTACGTCGAGCAATTTTCTAGTTTCTTAGATTAGAGAGAGTATTTTGAGAGGGAACGATTTCTGCCCTAATTTGTTCCAGAATTGGGCATTTTGATTTCTGAGTGTATTCTCTGTAATTGATTGGATTTCTTAGTAGATTGAGGTGTGCCTTGCCTCCGTGGATGTAGTTCATCGTGAACGAACCACGTAAAACTTGTGTGTGATTCATTTATATTTCCTGTTCTGCGCAAGTCGTGTTCGGTCACAACTTGGCCGAATTCAGTGTGTGTTTTCAGATTGATCTTTGTTCGATTTCCAGATTCTTGTTTAGCTGTGTGTTTAGGAGTTGAAAATCACTAACAAATATGAACAATACACGTTTGAATATCCATGAAAATGTCATTAAAACGACACTAAATTCAACCTAAAATGCATGCATGCATGAACACGTGTACCAAATGTACAATTGGACCATGTTGATAGTGTGATTAGTGCGACGTTGTATGCTGCTACAATCAGGTGACTCTCAAGAAGGCACATCTAATACTTTTTGGGTACAAAGTTCTTAAAATAGTTCAACATATTTTCTACTTTATCCACACGCCCATGCTCGAGGAAAATCTTATCATAAAAAGTGGTATTCTGCTCCAGCTCATATAGAAGGTCACATGGGATCCGAAACCATGAGTCTTCCCCAAATCCCATGATATTAGTTGTTGCCTGAAATCCTACGTGTCCATCAGGTAATACGTCTATAATCACAAAGGTGTAATTCTAGAAAATGGCAGGAATCATTTCAATATATTTAAAGTTTGGATGGGTGGAGCGAGTTTGACTTGAAGTTCGGCGGAGACCCTATTAAGTGAAAAGTATAGAATTCATAAAGCAAATAATAGACTATTCTAAAAAGAATTGTATATGAATTACCTTTTGTTTTTCCCTTCGAGTAGTGAATACACGTTGTGAAGATGATGGTCCACTAAAGACTAAGATTATATTCCATCCGTCGATAACTATCCTCGATAGGCTGAACAACCTTAGACGCGCTTAGATCATGTTTTGTTGATTTAGTATGTTTGGCTTTTGCATTCTTCGATCAACCACGAGAATGAGTTTGGATTTACGGCTCAATCAATGAGGTGGTTAGTGGGTTTGCAATTTGCCTTAACCTCTTAAGCATTGACAACCTCTATAATTCATTTGCAACTGAAAGAATTTGGTTTACTTCACCAATCTATCCGTTACCTATATCATCTCTTACATTAAAAATATCCCCCTTAACCGGTTCCATGTCTAAATTTCTCCAAAACTTATCCACACGTTCTATCGGGATTAGCATGTCAACCCTGGAGTGTTCATCTACCTCATGTGCACATGAAAGACCGCATTCTTTACACAACACACATCCACAAAACGAGATTCATCAACACCTTTCATCTCTTCTAATATCTTGTTCAATGTTGTAATCGAAACTATCTCTAGGAGCAATTTGAATATGGGAGACTTTTATCGGTGTTGGACCACATTGATACTTGTCTTAAATGAACTCTTAATAGCATTGCGTGATGTCACAACAAGAGTAAACATTTTACCCCGACAAGTCTCAAAATTTCTCAAGCTCGAACTCAGTTGTCTTTTTAGTTTTGAATGTTGACCTTCCACTCTACATCATATAACATTCATAATTAAATATCAAGTAGTTAAATGTATGAAGTAGAAATTTTACTTATATGAAGTTACTTGTTTCTTGTTGTATTGTCAAAATGCATCACGTTGTTTGTCCAACACAAACAACTTTTCTTTGTATGGCGTGATTCAATTGTAAAAAGCATATTTCACAACCTCTTTTTGACGAGCAAAATCGTCCTCAAATCTCTTAACCAACGCATTGAACTTGTGTTTTGTATCCGCAAACACCAACAAATTCCAAGGATGGTTCAAGGAATCTCATTGTTCTTTTGTTCGAAACATTTTCTTGCAATGTGCTAGAATATTCAAATTGATGTGCCAACGACACAATAAATTTTGAAATTAGGGAAGTTTCTTTCAATTGCATTCATAATTGCAAGTTCACAGTCAGTGAAAAATATATTAGGCAACGTAGATTGGTCCATCAAACCTTTCAATACAGTACACACTCATATGTAGTTATCCTCTCTCATACAACAAGTACGCACATGCCACATAAAATGTAAGGTTGGTGGAAGTCACCCCTACTATTTCCAATAATAGTAACTTGTACTGATTTGCCTTATATGTGTAGTCCATCAACAAGGCATGGAAACGAACGCAACAACTGGATATATATCGGTGAGCCAAGATCATATCCTTGACCATATTTGTTTGTTCACAACGTCTAGTATGATAGAAAATTCTTTCTCATGTAGCTTCCCCAACAGGTATTGCACCTGGGATCGGCTCAACATGCTCAATTGTCATGATTGTGGACTTCTTTTGTTGTAAAACTTTGTTGCAACATGAACAAAATATCCTTTGTCGACTGTTGGCAATAGACAAGTCAGCAATTAATTTTTTCTCAGCTTGTGTCATATGACAAACATAAGAATGACCCTCTATGTAAAATGAAGTCGGATGATAATATGATCCGCACATTACCTTCAATTTCCAGAGACCGGTATATTTAAATTGAGTACCCTTCAAAAGACATCGACAACCACATTTTTTGTTTCAGTACGCTATCGTTTACAAGAGTTGTTTAATTCATTTTCAGAATCTCCTTCTCTTCCCCCTTCTATTTTGGATTTTTGTTTTTCACATATCTGATTAGATGATTTCTTCTTACGATCATTGTAATGACCACTTCGTTCACAACCTAGAGATATGTGCTCTTGTCTCTCTTCATTTCCAATTTCTGACCCAAAATAATAGCAATAATACCCTGTGGAAGAGCTCTTTCACTTACCCAACTAATCAAGGTGTCTCGAGATTCCATTTTATTGAACACATCTTGATAGTGCACAACTACACCATGCCTCAATGATTCATAATACTACACTCAGTTTATTTTTGTTCTTTATTCTCTTATTAAGAACACACAAGAATAAAAATATCGTTATATTTGAACATAATATACCAAACAATATGAGATCATCCCGAAAATACAAATTGTAAAAATTCTAACTTTCGAGAAAAAAATATCGAACATCGAGCAACATATTCAGAAAATATTTTGTGTACACTTGGTGACATGTTTGAATTCAATAATATGAGCATATAGGTAACTGTATGAAACATGCAGGCCGAGCAACTACCAATTTTTTGGGAAAATAGTGACTGACATGATATGTAGTGTTCGGATTGTATGTTAACACAACTTAGTTTTGCAAATAAAATTGGAATAGTAGTACTAAGTGAGTACAAGGTCGATCCCACGAGGAATCGGCTCAATATCGGATAAAAAAATTACTATAAGAATTTTAATGGCTAACTAGACGATCGAGTGATTGATTTTGATATTTTAAAACTAAATATGAAGTAAACTAGGAATTAAACTAAAAATATTGGTTAAAGATAAAATTATAGAGTTAACCAATTAATTTAGGATAATCTAGGATTAGATTTCAATTATGGGCATCCAATCATTTATAATCCGATCAACTCAACCTCTAAACTGATGCTACATAGTAGGGAACGATCACAATAATATATAAAAAAAACCCCTATAGGAGTGAATTACGTGTGGATTATACATGATTAATTGTCGTGTCTAGTCAATTAATCGAATATAACTCCCTATCAATCCTAGGATCCTAGTTCCCATGATTAACTCAATTCTCTCGATTTTATTGATTAACCATGTCGATTAATGTGATTTAGGATTAAAGCTCCGCTCTCAATTTTAATTTAGTGCATAATAAAATGTTAAACAAGTGATCAAATCATTCAACAAACACTATAAACAATTAATCAACTAATAATATAACACGAGGTTGAATTAATCGACTAATAATCACTAATCACCCATAATCTATTTTCTAAACCTAGATTAAGGAAATTTAGCCAACTATAACCACAAATATATAGACATAATCATGTTCATACGAATGTTAAGTGAAAATGGAAAGATAAAACCTATTTCAGTGTTGATCTTCAGCTTGATCTCCAAGTTTCCCTTTCTCTACGTTTTAGCTCTCTAATTTCTCTCTCTAAAAAGCTATACAAATAAAAGTGATGACTAAAATCTGAAAAGGGGAGGGTTTAGAGACATCCCTAAAGGCTTTCTGAGTTTTTCTGGGCTCAAAATGGCATAAAATGAGCCAAAGCCCATTAATTCCCGGGAAGGCATGCACAGTCGGGCATTGCACGGTGGGACCGTTCAAGACCCATGAAATCCGAGATTTTCTATGTTGGTGCACGGTTTGTTCAACCTCATCCCTTTGGAAGTTGCACGGGTGGGACCGTGCGCCATGCTCTAGGTGGATGCGTGCCTTCTGCGAATCAGGTCGTGCACGGTAGTGCAATGGTGCACGGTTCTGATCGTGCACATCCCACAAATTGCTTTCTTTGCCCCTTTTTTGCCTTTTCTCTCTGGTTTTCGTGTTTAGCCTTATTTTCCTGCAAAAATTCATCCAAAACACATTTTTTGCAAAGAGAGAGATAATATACGAATAATACAACAACCGGGAGCTTAAAATATGAAAAAATGCTTATTATAAGTCTGTTTTCAAGTAGAAAATCACTGTTTGTCAACCCCCCTCAAACTATACCATTGCTCGTCCTCAAGCAATAAAAGCAAATCAAAAGTATGTTCTTTCTCAATCGGAGGAGAATGTATAGGTTTAATCGGATTTATATGAACATGTATCTCAAATAAAATAAAATCTACTACGTATGCACATAGTAATCCAAGGAATGTATTAAGATATGTTCATGATGTCCTCTCAAGATTGTATATCACTCAAGTACACAAGGTTTTACAAGGTTAGTGTTTCACTCAAGTTGGTTACATAAGCATGCTCTACCATATGTAGGGATGGTTCAGTACGGTATACCGTATCGAATCACCCATACCGTTATCGTACCAAAATTTTTGGTACGCCAAAAATCCATACCGAAAATTTCGGTATACCAAAATTTGGCATACCAAAAATTCGGTATGATATCGGTAAATACCGATACCGTGCCGAGAATTCGGTATACCGAATTTTGTATCGATATCAGTATATACTGATCCATACCGTTGATTTTGGTATACCAAAAATTTACGGTATACCGTTAGGAATTTGGTATACCAAAAACACCGAACTTTTTTCGATATTTCGGTATATAACGAAATACCAAAATTTTTAGATTATCATACCGTTACCGTACCAAAAATTCGGTATACCGAATCTTCGGTAAGCAAAAAATTTTGGTATTTTCGATAATTTTTCGATACGGTATGTGCAATATGTCGGCATTTCAGTATTTTTCCCCACCCCCAACCATATGCTTGCCCTTGGTTTCAACTCTCTACCACTTTGATAGTCATAAGCAAGGAATCATAAAGGTCTTGACTTAGTTGTAACGTGGCTCTTTGGTTCGGTAGGATGAGTTTGGGAACTAATGACTTAACTTGGATTGAATGAGTTTTGCTTATTAATTCTCATTTCCACAATTTCCCATGATTTCACTACTGTCCTTCCCAATTTGCCTCAATGATGCACTAATTTTATACTCTAGTATACCACAAGTGTATGGTGCTAAAGTAGCTAGTGGCAAACAAGATCGATCCACAGAGACTGTATTATGCAAGCTCAATACCCTAATTATAATACCTCTACTCTATCTAGACTTTCGAATAAGTGGATGAATTTGATATTTTCTGAAACCTAATAGCCTAAAAATAACCAACTTAGGAAGAATTTCTATGGAAACAAGTTATCAAATAGCAAGGTAGATTCAAATGGATAAAGACGTATTCTAGGACATAGATTTCAATCACGAACTCATATGTAAGATTAACATGAAACTCTAGCACTTATGTTGACTAACCCTCCTCTCGAAGTTGCTAGATTGTTGATCAAATAGGAATAATCAGCCTCTCGAGTTGGCCAAACATAAGGACTCCCAAAAGCCTAAACCAATTCCAACGTAATTATCTCACTCTTGTCGGATAATATTGATAACTACGCTATGTGTCGTACGTCTATTAACAAGACCCTTCTCTCGAAGCCGAATTGTTAAATGTACAGATATTATCCAAGTGATCATTTTAAACATATCATGGGCAAATAACAAACACATAGATAAACAAACATATATTGGTGTCTAGAATTAAAGAGAAAATTAAGACATACTCATTCATCTACTTTCTAACCCTAGAACACAATAGGTGTTTAGCTACTCATAAGTAAAGTAAAAAACCAATTAAGTTCATGGACACACATGATTGGAAAATTTAACTAAAAGAAAAGAGATAATAAAACCTGAATCTTGATCTCTGATCATCGTCTAGTTACTTCCTTACTCTTCGATCTAGCTTCCAAATACTTCTCCGATGATGATTATGTGTTTCTTTAGTCTTAAAAACCTCTATTTATAAGTCTTGGGTCATATGGTGTGAATTAGAGTCGAATTAGGAGAAAAATATGTGTAACTTAAAATAAACCGACCCACGAACGCGTTCGCACCAGCCAACACGGTCGTGTTCGCATCACAGTTCTCACAGGCTAAACACAAGTAATATGTTCGACTCTTCCTTCAATAACTTCAAAGATGAGATTATCTTGACCATTTTCTATCTCTAACCTTCAACAAAAACATTCAAAATGTATACACACATTTATAATAGTTTGGAGGTCGACCCTAATGATATGTCGCCTCATTCAATCTATTTTTTGTCAAGAGAACTCTAAAGATTGATTTCGATCAATAAGCTCGTTTCTATTTTCTTTGTGCTTTCTCTTTTCTACCATCAACCCATGTCTCGTGTTTCATAATCAAACCTCTCTCTTTTCTCACCCATTTTTCAACAACTCCCTCAAACTCGTTTAATCCAAGTATTGGGAAATAGTTCACAGGAGTAGATAAGGCTTTTAAATTTGGTTATCAACAAATAGGTTGGTTATCAACAAATAGGTCTAAGGCTCAAAACGGTTAACTAGAGACAACTTATATAAGTATTTAAGAACAAATCAATAGGCTCAAAAATATCAATCAAGGAAATGCCTTAATCATTTTCAATGCTCATGATGTGTGGTTTCAAAGATACGAGGGGCAAGTTCTAGAGATACCATGCAAATGACCAATTGTACACACATCAATGAAATATTGGACTTAAAACATGAAAGTCCATAAAATAGGCTCAAAACATCACTTAGCTCACATCACAAACATTCTCTATTACTTGGCTTACTTGTTCAAGCATTTTCATTTTTCAAATGCCAGACGTTTTCTTTCTGCCATCATTGATTCATATCCAATACCTTGCACCCATTTTCTCCTACTTTCAAGTAAGTTTTGAAAAAAAAATCCTCACTTTTGTCAAGGTAAAAAATCAACAAGATAAGGTTATTCAAAATTTCTTGTCAAAATGTAAGCAACTAAAACAAGCATAAACTTAAATATATCAAAATGCTCTAATAGTTCAACAATTCAAAACATAACAAAGTTGAAATCTAGACAAAGTTTGAATTTGACAAAACAAATGCAAGAAGAATGAGCAACCACCTTATAAATTTCGCAACAAACATTCCCCCCTCAAACTATTTTAAGTTAATTACAAAAAAAAAAAATAGTTAAAAAAATGAGAAATGTTGTGAATGACTTACAAAATGCCCCTAAAGAGAGGGTGGAGTAAGCTCGTAGTGACCGGCTCGGATATTGAGGTCATCAAGCTTTTGCAGTAGTTTGGCCATCCTTCTCTGTTCCTTTGAGCTGGCCTTTTTGGCCTCCAAGATTTCTATCAATGCAGTCATGATTTGGGACTAGGCTTGCAACATATTCATCTGGGTGTTCATTAAGTTGGTCTGGTTGGCCATGATCAAAGATTAGTTCTCTTTGAGCTCAATCACGGCCGCTTCCAAAACTCTTAGCTGCTTTGTAACCGCTGGAGACTCTTCGCGCTGTTGGGAGCAGTAAGCCTCCCCTCGCTGTCCAAAGGGTCCCTTAGATGCAGTTCCCGCTACTATGTTCCTTATCCCTTGTTCCTCTTACATCTCTTCTTCTGTTGGAGGTCGTATGGCTAGTAGTTGGGCTCCATTTGGGCCTTTCTGTATTACTGCTGCGTGGGCCGGAGTCATCAGAAGACAATTTTTGGGCTTCATCATTGTAGTAAGGGCGGTGTTAGGCAACGAAAATGGCTCGCACTCACACAGCTGTAACATCCAAACTCCCATTTTCCTAACTTAAAGTTCTCCGTCGATAGCCTTGAGTCACTGTCCATCGGTTGAAATCTAGAGAGGTTGACCTTGAAATGTCAAGCAACAGTAGTGATTTTCATTAAACCCCCTCAAACTAGAATTGAGACATATGTTCAAAAATAAGACATTCCAAATCAGATATGGCCTCATAACTAGTTTGACAACAGAACAACACAATTAACACACATCACAACAACTAATTTATGCATTCTCAACTCAATTCACGATTGATGTTCACAAGAAAATGTATTTCCATTATTTCCCCTCAAACTAGACTCTAATATGTGTTTGAGACAACTCGATCAGTAGAAGAGTTAGCACACAATGCACATACGTATCTAGTTTGAATTACACACAATCATTCATTCACATGAACAAGCTAATCTCGTTTTAAAAGCAAGAAATCCTAAAATTTCAACACAAATCCCTCAAAATAGGTTAGTAGTATGTGCTTTGAAACAATACAAAATACTCTCAACTAGTTTGAGTCACTTGAACTCAATTCCTACTCTTAATTGACCCAATTCAAGTGCTAAGAATAGCATATTGCAAAATTCACAAAAATTGTTTAAATTTTTGCGTCTATTTGCCCAATAAGTGCCTTGAATTCATAAATCCACATCAACAATATGACCATATGATCCGAGTACTACACAAAAATGGCACAAATTGGCCCTCAATGCAACAATTTAAGCATACGAACAGTCGCACACAAAATGTTTGTTAAAATGCCACAAAGAATTTCGAAGTCCAAATTGAATCATTTCAAGTTCCATGTATTCCTCATGCTCAATAATCACCAATGTATGCATTTCAATCGATTCTATCCAAAAAAATTCAAGAAATTTGGAATTGAATGTGAAATGGACAACCAAGCCCTAAACTAATAAAAGTGCCCAAATGTTTTAGTTAAAATGAAAGTTAATAGACATACCTTGCGAACTTAGGGAGGTTAGACCTTGATTCTTGATGTTCCCAGGTGGTGTGACTGAATTTCGTAGAGTTTTGTGTGTTTGAAGTGTGTTTTTCGCTAAAATGTGAGTAGCGAGAGTGAATGATGTGTTTTTTGTTTTTTAAAAGAGGGTCTGCCCAGGTCATGCATGGCCCATGCATGCCCTTTGAAGGCTACACGGTGCCACTGTGCAGAGCCTCAAAAATCACGGGACCTACTGTGATGGCGCACGGTCCCTGCAAGCCCTTAAGGCTTTGCACGATGGGACTGTGTAAGATCCCAAAATTACTGGGGTCTCTGTGTTGTTGCACGGTTCGTACAAGGCTTAAAGGGTGTGCACGACCTGACTGTGCAGAACTAAAAACTTAAACTTTTTACCCTTTTTAAGCTCTTCTCATCCCTCTTGCATCCCAAACACTTTTCCTACCATTTCTTGCATTCACCTGCCATTATTCAACAACTAAAATTCAAAAACACATTACTTAAAATATCAAACTAACCAGAACACAAAATTAAAGAAATTAATAGCTGGATTGCCTCCAGACAAGCGCTAAGTTAACGTCTTTAGTCGGACGTCTGTTTATTTGGAATAATGAGGTTCAACCAACGACAATTGAGACCTCTCTGACGTGTTCATAGTGGAAATACCTCTTCACCCTTTGTCTATTCACCATAAATTTTCTCCCATCAGTGTTAAGTAATTCGATGACTCCACTCAGTATCACTCTATTGATCATGAAGGGTCCTAACCATTTCGATCTTAGCTTCTTGGGAAAAAGTTAGAGACAAACAGAAAAATTTGATCCCCATGGAAAAACTCCCTTTTAATGATGAGTTTGTCATAGAATCTCTTAGACTCTTTCCTTATACACTCTCAAATTCTCAAGTGCTTGATTTTGGAATTCCTCGAGTTCATTCAATTGCCGCACTCTATTTGCCCCAGTTGATTGAAATTCGAAGTCCAACTTCTTTATCACCCAATATGCACGATGATCAAGCTCCACAGGAAAATGGCATGATTTCCCAAATACTAACTGATAAGGAGACATACCAAGGGGTGTCTTGTAAGCCGTTCGATAGGCCCACAATGCATCATCCAAATTCAAGGCTCAATCCTTTTGATTCCTGCTTACGGACTTTTCAAGGACTTGTATAATTTTTCAGTTAGCTAGTTCGGCTTGGCCATTTTCTTGAGGGTGATATGGTGTGGTCACCCTATGCTTAACACCATAGTGGGCCAATAATCCATTAAGCCATTTATTGCAGAAATGTGAACCTCCATCACTGAACAACGCTCTAGGTGCTCTAAACGAGTAATGATATTCTTTACAAGAGATTTTAGCACCAACGTAGAGTCATTGATTGAGGTAGGGATGACTTCCACCCATCAGGAGACGTTATCTACCGCATATAGAATATATTGGTAGACTTAAGATGATGGGAATGGTCCCATGAAGTCAATTCCACAAACGTAAAATAACTCAACTTAGATGGAGTTGGTAAGTGGCATTTTGTATCTTTTTTCAGATTCCCTCGGTTTGTTGGCACCGATCACATTGCTTGATGAAGTCGTGACAATCTTGGAAGCTTGTTGGCCAATAGAATCCACTTTAAAGCACTTTAGCCGCCGTTCTATTGACCACAAAATATCCTCCACTTAGGGAGGCATGACATTGCTCAATAATATCTCGGTCTTCTTCCTCGGACATACACCTCCACATTATTGAATCGGCACATCTCCAGAAAAGGAACAGATCATCCCACATGTAGACCTTGCTTCATGATAGAACGTCTTTTGATGTGGTGCAAGGTCGGGTGGTGTTGCTCCACAAACGAAATAGTTCACGTTGTTAGCATACCATGGAAGCTGAGCAATGGCCATCATAAGGTATTCATCGGGAAATGTCTCTTTGATCACCTCTTATTGACCTTTTGTATCCACCTCGTTCTCAATTTGTGAAAGATGATCTGCTACAACATTTTCATACCCTTTTAAATCCTTGATTTCCAAGTTGAACTCTTGTAAGTGCAAAATCCATCGAATGAGCCTTGGCTTGGCATCCTTTTTGTCGAAAAGATATCTAATGGCCGCATGGCCCATGTACCCAATTATTTTCGTGCCTACAAGATAGGCCAGAAACTTGTCAAACCCATACCCTACCGCCAACATCTCCTTCTCGGTTATTGTGGAGTTTGATTGAGTCGGGTCAAGGCTTTTACCCGCGTAATATATTACACAAAAAATCTTGTCCTTCTTCTGTCCCAAGACTACCTCGACTGCTATGTCGCTCGCATCACACATGAGCTCAAATGGTTGGTTTCAGTCGGGTGATACCATGACTGGTGCCGAAACTAAAGCTTTCTTCAATACCTCGAAGGCCTATAAACACGAATCATCAAAGACATAAGCAACATCTTTTTCTAAGAGATGAAATAAGGTTTAGCAATTTTTGACAAATCCCGAATAAACCTTTGATAAAAACCAGCATGGCCTATAAAACATCGGACTCCCTTCTCATTAATAGGTGGTAGTAGTCTCTCGATGACAACTATCTTCGCCTGGTCTACCTCTAGTCCCGCAACTGAGATGTTGTGCCGCAACACTATGCCGTCCCTTACCATAATCGAAGGATGAGCCAAATATGGAAAAATCATCCATAAATACTTCCATAACATTTTCAATCAAACCGCCAAAGATAGTCATCATGCACCTTTGAAAAGTAGCCGGAGCATTCCTCATACCAAAGGGCATTTGCCTAAACGCAAAAATACCATATGGACATACAAATGCAGTTTTTTCTTGGTCCTCCGGGGCAATCATGATTTGATTGTACTCGGAGTACCCGTCTAAAAACAATAAAACTCATAGCCGGCTAATCTATCCAACATTTGGTCAAGAAATGGAAGCGGAAATGATCTTTCCTAGTGGCGACATTCAACTTTCGGTAATCAATACATATCCTCCAAGCAGTTATCAACCTAGTTGTTATCTCTTCCAAATCACTCACCTTCACCACTGTTATTCCACCCTTCTTAGGCACTACATGGATAGGACTCACCCACTTGCTATCAAATATAAGGGAAACTATGTCATTATCTAACCATTTTAAAACTTATTTCCTCACCACCTCTTCATATTCGGATTTAACCTCCGCTAATTTTGCTCACTCAGTTTATAATCCTCTTTCATCAAAATTTTATGCATGCAAATAGTGGGGCTAATCTCCTTGAGATCCGAGATGGACCATCCAATATCATTCTTATTCTTTCTCAAAACTCCAAGCAATTTTGCACATTCACTTTCATTTAGATATGCAGAAATTATAACCAGAAATTTCTTACCTTCGTCAAGGTATACATACCTCAAGTGGTTGGGAAGTGGCTTTAATTCAACTTTAGGTCCTTCTTCCTCATCACCATTAGGCTTTTTGGACTCGGTTGCCTCTTCCGTCCAACTTTAACCAAGTTGTTGTGGAATTACCTCACATAAAATCACCTAGAACTTGTTCGGATGCTAAACTCACAAGAATGAATGAACATATGGTAATTATTCGTTCACAAGCTTCTCAGAATGGTTGAACACACACAGACGCAAAATAAAGAACAAGAATCACACAAAGAGGTTTTACGTGTTCGATCCAATGTGATCTTCATCCACGGAGGCTCTACACACCTCAATTTACTTCACTCAAGCAGAAATTACAAGAATTAATCAAAAACTAGCAAAGCCCCAATTCACAATTCGAATTAGGCTTAGAACCCTAGCTCTCCAATTCTTTCTCTACTGAATTGAATTCAAAGGGAAAATGTGATAATTGTGTTCTCCTAACCAAGAGCGTCAAATCTATATCATTATTGTATCCCGAATCTTCATGAAGAATGAGTTCTAACTTCTGCAAGTTGCGAGTTGCAAGTTGTTCAAAACGGTTGAGACACAACGGTTTTCAGTTAGCTTAAAACCGTTGTGTTTGTCCTTTTGTACACATGTCCCTTTCAGCCAAAAGCCCGGTTCAATCATACACACTTCTCTTGACTCGATCAAATCTGGTTCTTCTAGTCCGGTTCTTTGACTTGTGAATCCGGTTCTGAATTCACAACACACCATAGCCCATATAGACACCACCTTGATGATATTGAACATATTCTCACAATTCTGCACCTCAATGAAATCAAGTGTGTGTCATCACCTCATCCTGTCCTTCACCTCATGCTTCAAATACATTTTTCAAGCATGATTAGGCTCGAGCAATGTCTCAGCTTGTTACCTGGTATAGCCTTTGTTAAGAAATTTGTTGCATTGTCATTAGTATGCACTTTCTTCACCTCCACAGACCCTGAGTCAATTACATCTCTTACAAAATGCAATCTTACATCAATATGTTTTGACCTTTCATGAAATGCCTGATGTTTCACCAAATGGAGTGCACTTTGATTATCACAAATAACTGTAACACACTTCTGAACAATTCCCAGATCCCTAAGAATTCCCTTAAGCCATACAGCTTCTTTGATAGCATCAGTGATGACCATATATTCTGCTTTTGTAGTGGATAAGGCCACTACAGATTATTGTATGCTTCTCCAGCTTATTGCAGTTCCATATAATGTAAATACATACCCAGACATTGGTTTTCTTGTATCCACATTTCCTGCAAAGTCAGCATCTACAAATCCCAAAAATGGAACAGTATCTTCAGCTTGCCTTTCAAACTTTAATCCTAAATTCATTGAACCCTTTAGATAACTCAGCACTTGTTTCAGAGCTTCCCAATGAGTTTTTCCAGGATTTGACATGAATCTGCTTACCAAAGAAACACAATAGGCTAAATTAGGTCTACTGCAAATCATACCATACATCAAACTACCAACACCACTTGCATATGGTACAAGTTTCATGTGTCTTTCATCTTCAGTGGTTTTGGGACTTTGATCTTTAGATAACTTTGCCTGTTGATTCATTGGAACACTCAAACTCTTGGATTCATGCACGTTGAACCTCTCCCCCACCTTTTAAAGATCTATGAGATAAGAACAACACTCCAGCTTTCTTGGCATTCCCCAGATCTTTCATATCAAACTTTGAACTCAATCTCTGCTTAAGTTGTTGGATCTTGTATTCATTGTTGCTAGCCATAAGCATATCATCCACATACAACAGTAGATACACTTGATCATCCTTAGAATTCTTATCAAAGTAAACGCAATTGTCATATAAACTTCTGGTGAAATCCTGCATTTAACATAAACTCATTGAACTTCTTATTCCACTGCCTTGGACTTTGTTTTAACCCATAGAGTGACTTCTGAGATTACACACCTTCTCTTCACTGCCTGGAACCACAAAGCCTTCAGGTTTCTTCATATATATGTTTTCAATCAAGTCACCATGTAAAAATGCAGTCTTAACATCCAGTTGTTGTAATTCCATATTCTTTTGAGTTACTTTTGATAACAAAAGTATAATAAAACAATGTTTCACTACAGGATAGAACACTTCATTGAAATCAATATCCTCCCTTTGTGTAAACCCTCTAGCTACCAGCCTTGCCTTGTATCTGATCTTCTCAGTGTCTCCAGCTTCAATTTTCTTCTTATAAATCCACTTGGAACTCACTAGCTTCTGCCCTTTCGGCTTATCCACCATCTTCTAGGTATTATTCCTCTCCAGAGATTCCATTCCTTCCTTCATAACACTAATGCAGTGTTCACCTTCATTTCCACTTACTGCTTCTTTGAAGCTTTGCGGTTCATTGTGTTCTATGTCTTTTGCAACACTTAGTGCATAGTACACAATTCCAGCTTATCCATAGAAATTTGGTCTCTGGATTTGTCTCCTTGGTCTATCTCTAGCAATGCTATAATTTCTGAGATTTGGTGTCTCAGGTTGTATTTCATCTTCTTCTGAGGAACTTTCACTTGAGTGATGATCCAAGTTTTCAGCTTCTCTGTGTTGAGTGTTGCCATGTGAACACTCCACCTCAACTAAGACTTTCTCAGCTCCTACAACATCCTGAAACTCTTTAAAACTTCCAGTAGAAGTATATCCCATGACATTTTCATTGAGCTTCACATCTCTACTTACAATGAGCTTCTGATTTCCAAGCTCCAAGCACCACAACCTGTATCCTTTCACCCCATTTAGATAACCCAAGAAAACACATCTGAGGGCCCTTGGATCAAGTTTGTCTTGCTTAACATGAGCAAAAGCAAGATATCCAAGCACCTTCAAATCTGTATAGTCACTATGCCTTCCATTCCATACTTCATCAGGTGTTTTGAATCCTAATGATGATGATGGTGATTTGTTGATGAGATAACATGCAGTATTCACTGTTTCACCCTTGAAAACCTTTGGTAATCCAGCATCAAGCAACATACATCTCACTCTTTCAAGAATGGTTCTATTGAACCTTTCAGCAATCCCATTCCTTTGTGGATTCATTGGCACAGTTTTGTGTCTTGTGATTCCCTTTTCTTCACAAAACTCATTGAATTAAGTGGATAAGTATTCCAAGCCATTGTTAGTCCTTAAGTGTTTAAGCTTCTTGCCCTTTAAGTTTTCCATTTGAGTCAACCATGCTTTGAACTTATTGAATGCATCACTTTTGTTTCTCAGCACAAACACCCATACTTTTATGCTAAAATCATCAATGAATATCATAAAATATCTCCCTCTACCATGTTCTCTGTCCTAGATGGACCCCAAATGTCAGAATGCACATAATCAAGAGCTTCTTGGGTGGAATGAACACCCTTTCCATAAGGCAGTTTTTTAGACTTACCAAATGCACATTTGTCACCAAACTCAAGTCTTTCTGATCCCATGTTACCAATCATATCTTTTCTTGGTAACTCTTTCAAGCCTCTCTCCCCAATGTGCCAAGTCTCTTATGCCACAGCATAAGATCAGTTTTACTCAACACATTATCCAAGCTACCACAAACTGGTTGTCCAATCAAGATAAACAATCCATTATGCTTCCTACCCTTGATCACCAGTTTTTTATCTTTTGTAATGTGTAAGAACCCATCTAATGATTTGAACTCACATCCAGTTACATTTAAAGAACCCAGGGAAAGTAAGTTTCTTTTCAGTCCAGGAACATACCTTACATTTGAAATGGTTCTTGTAACACCATCAAACATGGTGATCTTGACTGACCCAAAGCCTAGCACTTTGCAAGAATGGTCATTTCCCAGCAGCGCACTTCCTCCAACTTCCTTCTTGAGGTCTTGTAACAAATGTTCATGTGGGCACATGTGGAAAGAACATCCAGCGTCAAAGACCCACTCATTTTCCATCTTTGAATCAGTAATGTTTAGAACTTCTGGAGTATCTGTTTCATGCTCAACTGCTGCAGCTTCTGCACCTTGGACTTCTTTCTTCTTCTTCTTTAATGGAAAATGTTTCTTCAAGTGTCCAACCTGTTTACAGCTGAAACACTTTCTTTTCTCTACCCAGTCTCCAATTTTCTTTGAGCCATCATTCCCATTTTTTGAATCATTAAAGCCTTAGCCTTCTTCCTTTGATTATTCTTCTTGAACTTGATGTTCAAACCTTCACCAGACTAATTGGATTTCTTTTCACCTTGATTTTGCAGACATCTGGTTTTCAAGGCTGTGATAATTGAGTCATAACTCAACTTCTCCTACCTCCCAAACATGAGAGTATCTTTAAAACTCTCCATGGATCTTGGAAGTGCATTTAACACCATCAGAGCTTTATCTTCTTCTTCAATTTGGACGGCTAAATCTTCCAATTCATCAATCAGCTTCGTGAATTCATCTAGTTGATAAGAAATTACCTTATCATCACTCATCCTGAAGGCAAGCAACTTCTGTTTGAGGAAGAGATTATATAAAACTGACTTTGACTGATAAAGTTCCTCCAGTTTTGCCCATGCTTCTATGGCAATTTTACTCCTGGAAATCTCCCTTAATGGCTTATCACCAAAACATAGGATGATCATACTCAAAGCTTTCTGATCCATATCACCAAACTTGGGTTTCTCAGCCTCCATCCACTTATCAACAGGTTTTAAGAGCATTTGAAAGACAATTTTGAATCAAGATGGCATTCATCTTGATTTTCCACAATGCAAAATCATTCTTACCGGAGAACTTTTCCAAATCCATCTTCATTCCTGCCATTTCTCCTTCTTCTTCTGGTGTGAGAGTAAAGTTTCCCACAGACGGCGCCACTTATTGTGGAATTACCTCACATAAATCACCCAGAACTTGTTCGGATGCTAAACTCACAAGAATGAACAAACAAATGGTAATTATCCGTTCACAAGCTTCTCAGAATGGTTGAACACACACATACGCAAAATAAAGAACAAGAATCACACAAAGAGGTTTTACGTGGTTCGATCCAATGTGATCTACATACACGGAGGCTCTACACACCTCAATTCACTTCACTCAAGCAAAAATTACAAGAATTAATCAAAAACTAGCAAAGCCCAAATTCACAATCCGAATTAGGCTTAGAACCCTAGCTCTCCAATTCTCTCCCTACTGAATTGAATTCAAAGGAAAATGTGATAATTGTGTTCTCCCAACCAAGAGCATCAAATCTATATCAGTATTGTGTCTCAAATCTTAGTGAGGAATGACTTCTAACTTCTGCAAGTTGCGAGCTGCAAGTTCTTCAGTTAGCTTAAAATCCTTGTGTTTGTCCTTTTGTTCACATGTCCCTTTCAGCCAAAAACCCGGTTCAGTCATACACACTTCTCTTGACTCGATCAAATCCGGTTCTTCTAATCCGGTTCTTTGACTTGTGAATCCGGTTCTGAATTCACAACACACCATATCCCATATAGACACCACCATGATGATATTGAACATATTCTCACACAAGCAATGTCTTCTTTATGCGCCTTCTACAAGGAATTCAGTACACTAACTCTATCCACAACATCAACACTTCAGCTTCATCGTTAGCACATGCAAATATGGAGTCGTACAAACAAACTTCTAAAGGATCAATTTCACTAGAAGACATGAGATTTCTTGTAACATTGGTATCTAACAAGTCTAAAGCATTACATTCCTTTATAACATTAACCTCATCAATATTATGAAACCTCAATTCCTTATAAATCAACGCTCACTCATATGGTGAGTTTCCCTTTTTGAACATCAATGAGGGCTCCACCTGTTGCTAAAAATGGGTGGCCTAAAATTAAGGGAACTTCCTTATCGTCATTCATGTCCAAGACTACAAAGTCCACCGGGATTATGAACCCACTTACTTTGAGCAATAGATCCTCCACTATCCCTTTTGAATAAGTCAAAGACCTATCCGCCATTTGTAAGGCGGTAGTGGTAGGTTTTATGGTTCCAACTTCAAATTTATTAAATATAGAAAGTGGCATGAGATTAATGCTTGCCCCCAGGTCACAAAAACCTTTTTTTAAATGTTTCGTCCCCAATAATACATGAAATTGTAAAGCTACCTGAGTCCTTCCTCTTTTGAGGGATTCTTCTTTGAATAATGCTACTATACTCCTCAATTAGATTAATCATCTCGTAGGCCTCTAACCTTCATGTCTTTATATCCACCCTTCAAGAAGTTTGTATAGTTAGGCATTTGCTGCAAAGCATCAATAAAAAGAATATTAACATGGAATTTCTTGAAAATTTCCAAAAACTTAGCAAATTGATCATCTAACTTTTTCTTTTAGTAAGTTTGAGGAAATGGAAGGGGAAAGACGTATTTAGAAAGAATAGAGTTAGGAATGGAGTTTGGCTTCACGACCCTTTTTCATTCATTTCTACAAGATCCTTGGGTTTTGCTCGTTCTTCTAGATACTCTTTTTCAATCAATTGGTCGCTATCCACCGGAAACTTTGGCCCTTCATACTCGACCCCGATCCTTGACCAAATTGCTTGGCATTGTTCCTTAGGATTATTTATCGTGTCATACTGTCCCTTGTGGTGTTGGGGGCTAATGGCTTGAGCTAACTGGCTCTTTTGCAATTGCAAGCTTTTGATGTCAGCTCCGTTCGTCAGAATACTCTTGTTTACGTCAACTTGGAACTTCGCAAATGAATTGTCCATTTGTGACATTCTTTCATCTGTTCTTGAAATAAAAGATGTCAAGAGTTCCTTTAGGCTCGGCTTCCTGCCTTCGTTTATTATCCATTTGTAACAGAGAATCTAGATGGGGTTGGATTGAATTGTTCATATTAGCATAAGAAAGGTTTTGGTGACCTTTTGCACCCGGTTGGTAGTGACCTGATTGATGTTGGTTATGACTATAGTCCAAATAGCGGTTATGCCCTGGGTGTGGATGTTGGTGTGATCATTGATTCCCATAGTTCCTTTGATGAAAGAAATTACAATCTTCGGGATCCTCTTGAGAAACAATAGTTTTCACACTTTGTTCCGCTTGAATCAAAGTAGCTGCTTGAGATATTGTCTCTAATGGCTTTGATAATGCAGCCATTTGTGTCGATAGAGAAGAGCCTGCCTCCTTTTCAACTACACTTGCAACTATCCTTGGATTGTTTCTCTCGTTTGTCCATTGATATGAATTTGAAGCCATGTCATCGATAATTGACATCGCATCTCTAGCAGTTCTTGAACATAATGATTGACCAGCAGCCGCATCTAAGATCACCCTCATTGGTCCGAATAGACTGTCATAGAAATAGGAGACTTGTTCCCTCTCTTGCAAACCATGTTGGGGGAATTCTCATAGTAGATCCTTGAACGCTCCCAAGCCTCCCATAATAGTTCTACATCAAACTATCGGAATTGCATAAATTTCCTTTCGATATGATGCTCTTACTCGCTGGAAAGTATTTCTGAAGGAATCTTTGGTACAGATCGTCCCACGTTATTATGTCTTCATTGGTGAGCGAGTTATACCATTGCTTCGCCCTATCCCTCAATGAAAAAGAGAAGAAGCGAATCTTGATTTGATCATGAGGGACCTGGTTGATCTGAATTGTCCCACAAACTTCTAGGAATGTAGATAAGTGCGAATTAGGGTCCTCACTTGCTTGTTCTCTGAATTGGTTTTTTTGGATTATTGATGAATGTCGGTTTTAACTCGAAGTTCACCACATTGACTGGTGCTCTACCCATTCCACCAAAATTCCGGTTTCTGACCGATCGTAGGATATCCTGGATGGTGTCTTGAGGTGGTGGGTGGAGTACTTTCTCCCTCCAATTTCTTACAGCGTTTACTTCTTCTTGTTACTTCTGCATCATTTTGATCATCTGATGATATATATTCGCTTGATCTGCCGGAATTGGAGGAATATTTTTCTCGACTTGATTAATACCCCCTTGATCATTTCATTTTGTCGGCCATATCTTTATCTCTATTCCTTCTCCCTTGGTTGTATCTACAAGTCGCCTCGATTTCCAGGTCAATTGGTAGTAATCCTCCCAACCCTTGTGACCTCAAGTGCATCAACTCCTTGTAAAACAATCAAAAGAGATCACCATTAAGCTTAATTGGTAACAAATCAACAAACAAAACAAAGTAAAACTAAAAATAAAATAAAAGTGTAGAGTATCACAAAATACCTATAACAATGTTATCTAGCTATCGTTCGCGATTCCCTAACAACGGCCCAAAAACTTGACAGAAACTCAGTTTTTGCAACTAAAATTGGACAATCCCAAGTGTACGACGTAAAAAATAGTACTAAGTGAGGACAAGGTCGATCCCACGAGGCTTGATATCGGATAAACGAATTACTATAAGCGTTTGAATAACTAACTAGACGATCGAGTGGTTGATTTTTATATTTTAAAACTAAATATGAATTAAACTAGGAATTAAAATAACAAGATCTGTTATAGAGAAAATTATAGAGTTTAACCAATTAATTTAGGATAATCTAGGATTAGATTTCAATTATAGACATCCAATCATTATTAATCCGATCAACTCAACCTTTAAACCTAATGCTACATATTGTGAGGAATTGTTCACTATCATCAAGTGAGCTATATTTTGAAATAGGATGTGTCTAGAATGTGGAACCGGGATCATGAAGTGAAGAACCGGGTAGATAGACCGGGTTTTAGCGTGAAGAAGTAAGTCTGTACAGAATAAACCGGCTTCAGGGTTGTTGGAGGATAACCGTCAGTTGTGACGAGTTTGTTATAGTTTGTGACAGAATAAACCGTCACATTTGTCCGGTAGCAGCAGTCGTCTTCAATCAGTTAGAACTTCTTGGTTGGTTACATTCGAGCTACAAGACCTATATCATTGGAAAGCTCTCTTCCTGAAGAACAACACTACGTCGAGCAATTTCCAGTTTTCATAGATTACAGAGAGAATTTGAGAGATATAGTTTTCTGCCCTAATTTTGTTCCAGAATTGGGCATATTCATTTCTGAGTGTAATTTCTGTAATTGATTGGATATCTTAGTGGATTGAGGTGTGTCTTGCCTCCGTGGATGTAGTTCATCTTGAACGAACCACGTAAAATCGATTGTGTGATTCATTTATTTTCAGTTCTGCGCGAAGCTCACTTCGGCCACAACTCTGGCCGAATAGTTGTGTATTTTTCAAACTGATAATCTTCGAGCTCATTTCAGATTCTTAGTGTTGTGTGATTAGGAGTTGATTTGTCTAACAAGTGGCGCCGTCTGTGGGAATCAACTCGCACAGCTTGAAGTAAGAGGAGGAATGGCTGGTATGAAGATGGATTTTGAGAAGTTCACTGGAAGGAATGACTTCACATTGTGGAAAATCAAGATGAACGCAGTCCTGGTTCACAATGGCCTTGATCTTGCACTGTTACCTCTGGAATCATGGGAAGAAACAGAGAAACCTAAGTTTGCATCAGTGGATAAGAAGGCCCTAAGTCTTATCTTCTTGTGTCTAGGTGATAAACCGTTGAGGGAGGTTTCAAGATGCAAGAGTTCCTTAGAAGCATGGAGGAGATTGGAAGAACTGTATCAATCAAAGTCAGTATCCAACAAACTGTTCCTGAAGCAGAAGATGTTGGCCTTCAAGATCACAGAAGACAAGGTAATTTCTGATCAACTTGATGAGTTCATTAAGATGATTGAAGAATTGGAAGATCTGGATGTGAAACTGGAGGAGGATGACAAGGCATTGATGGTGTTAAATATTCTTCCAAAATCCATGGAAAGCTTTAAGGATGCCTTGATGTATGGGAGAGATGAGCAGCTGTCCTATGATGGAATAGTGAAGGCTCTGAGATCAAAATGCTTCCAGACTCAAGGAGACAAAGGCATGGTGCAATCTGGAGAAGGTCTGAATGTCAAATTCAAGAAACCGTGGCAAGGCAAGAAGGGTCAGAATGCTAAGGATCCAAAATCAGGGGATTCAAATCCTAAGAAGGGGAGTGACTGGGTTGAAAAGAGGAAATGCTTCAAGTGTAAACAGCCAGGTCACCTGAAGAAGGACTGTCCTAAGAAGAATAAGAAAGCTGGAAATCAAGGGGCAGAAGCTGCTGCCATTGATCATCAACAAGACCCTCCAGAAGTATTAAATGTTACTGATTCAAGAATGGTGATGGAATGGGTCCTGGACACAGGGTGTTCTTTTCATATGTGTCCTCATCAGTCATGGTTTAATGAACTGAAGAAAGAAGATGGTGGAAATGTTCTCCTGGGGAATGACCAATCATGCAAGGTCAAAGGGGTTGGATCAGTGAGCATAAGAATGTTTGATGGAGTGATCAGAATCATCTCAAATGTTAGGTATGTTCCTGGCCTTAAAAGGAATCTTCTATCTCTTGGCTCATTGGTAACCAGTGGATGTCAGTTTAGCTCAGTAGAGGGATTCTTGCATATCACAAAACATGGAAAAATGGTGATAAAAGGAAGACAGCATAATGGACTATTTATCCTGATTGGTTCACCTATTGTTGCAAGTGTAGATGTGGTCTTGAACAATACTGAGATTGCTAAATGGCATAAGAGACTTGGACACATAGGAGAAAAAGGACTGAAGGAATTGGCAAGGAGTGGAGTAATTGGAAATCTGGGAAATCAAGAACTGGAGTTCTGTGATCAGTGTGCTCTGGGCAAATCCAAGAAGTTGCCCTATGGAAAGGGAGTTCATACAACTCAAGAACCATTAGATTATGTTCACTATGACATATGGGGCCCTGCAAGAACAGAATCCCATGGTGGTGCCAGATATTTCATGTCCCTGATTGATGATTACAGCAGAAAGGTATGGATCATGTTGCTGAAGAACAAGAGTGATGCCTTTCATAAGTTCAAAACATGGTTGATCCAACTGGAAAATGTCAAAGGGAAGAAGCTGAAGCACTTGAGGACTGATAATGGACTGGAGTACCTCTCTACAGAGTTTACAAACTTCTGTGAAGAAAGAGGAATCAAGAGACACAGGACTGTGCCAATGAATCCTCAACAGAATGGAGTTGCAGAAAGGTTTAACAGGACTCTCCTTGAAAGAGTGAGGTGTATGCTGTTGGATGCTGGGTTGCCAAAGGTGTTTTGGGGAGAAACCATTGCTACAGCATGCTATCTCATTAACAGGTCACCCTCATCAGTGATTGGGTTCAAAACACCTGAAGAGGTGTGGAGTGGACAGAAACCAAGTTATGAAGGATTAAGGGTGTTTGGGTGTCTTGCTTATGCCCACATCAAGCAAGACAAATTAGATGCAAGGGCTCTCAGATGTGTGTTTCTTGGATATCCGGATGGGATTAAGGGTTACAGATTGTGGTGCCCAGAACAAGGAAATCAGAAGATAATCACAAGTAGAGATGTGAAGTTTAATAAGAATGTGATGGCTTATACTTCTACAGGCTCTAAAGAAGAATTTGATGCTGCTAAAGAGACAGAGGAGATATCAATTCAGGTGGAGCAACCTGCAGAAGATAATCACACACCTCAACCACAAGCAGATGAACAAGACAGTGACTCATCATCTGAAGAAGAAGAAGAAGCACAAACTGGACCTGCACAAAATATCAGGGAATACAGCATTGGAAGAGATAGGCCTAGAAGAACAATCAACAGACCTGATTTCTATGGCCAAGCAGGGAGTGTATATTATGCCTTAAGTGTTGCTGAAGACCTGGAATCACAAGAGCCTAGCAGTTTTCAAGAAGCATTAGATTGTGAAGAAGGTGAACGCTGGATACAGGCAATGACTGAAGAAATGGAGTCTCTGGAAAAGAATAAGACCTGGGTACTGGTGGAGAAACCAAAAGGTCAGAAACTGGTAAGCTCCAAGTGGATATACAAGAAGAAACTTGAAACTGCAGGGTCCAAACAGGTGAGGTTTAAAGCAAGGTTGGTAGCCAGGGGCTTTACACAAAGAGAAGGAATTGATTACAATGAGGTCTTCTCTCCTGTAGTAAAGCACTGCTCAATCAGGTTGCTTTTATCAAAAGTCACACAGGAGGATATGGAACTACAGCAACTGGATGTAAAGACAGCTTTCTTACATGGAGAACTCAATGAGGAAATATATATGAAACAGCCAGAAGGCTTTGTTGTTCCTGGGAAAGAAGACAAAGTATGTTTACTGAAGAAGTCACTATATGGACTTAAACAAAGTCCTAGACAATGGAACAAGAGGTTCAATGACTTCATGATCAGTGCTGGCTTTGTAAGAAGCCTTTATGACAGTTGTGTTTACTTCAACAAAGTTTCAAAGCAAGATAAAGTTTTTCTTCTATTGTATGTGGATGACATGCTAATTGCCAGCAAAAACAAGGAGAGAGTACAATGGTTGAAGGATAGACTTAATGCTGAGTTTGACATGAAGGACCTGGGAGAAGCAAAGAAGATATTGGGAATGAACATTCTAAGAGACAGAGAAGCTGGAGTACTTTGGTTATCTCAGAGACAATACCTACAGAAAGTATTGGAGAGGTTTCATATGCATGAAGCCAAACCTCTCTCCACTCCAGTTAATCTACAGAAGAAACTTTCCAAAGAACAATGCCCAAATACTGAAGAGGAGATCATACAGATGAGCAATATTCCCTATGCAAGTGGAGTTGGAAGTCTTATGTATGGAATGATCTGTAGCAGGCCTGACTTGGCATATGCTGTATCTTTGGTAAGAGGAGAAGCAAAGAAGATATTGGGAATGAACATTCTAAGAGACAGAGAAGCTGGAGTACTTTGGTTATCTTAGAGACAATACCTACAGAAAGTATTGGAGAGGTTTCATATGCATGAAGCCAAACCTCTCTCCACTCCAGTTAATCTACAGAAGAAACTTTCCAAAGAACAATGCCCAAATACTGAAGAGGAGATCATACAGATGAGCAATATTCCCTATGCAAGTGGAGTTGGAAGTCTTATGTATGGAATGATCTGTAGCAGGCCTGACTTGGCATATGCTGTATCTTTGGTAAGCAGGTTCATGTCAAATCTAGGAGTTGAACACTGGGAAGCTTTGAAACATGTGATGAGGTATCTAAAAGGATCAGTGAACATGTCACTGAAATTTGAGAAGAAAGCAGATGGGAGTACTGTTGCATTGGAGGGGTTTGCTGATTCTGATTTTGCAGCAAACGTGGACACAAGGAAGTCAATTTCTGGATTTGTGTTTACCTTATATGGGACAGCCATCAGCTGGAGGAGTGCACAACAATCTGTTGTGGCACTATCAACTACAGAAGCAGAATATATCTCTTTAACTGAAGCTATCAAGGAGTCAATCTGGTTGAAAGGGGTGTTGAGAGATTTGGATATCAAGCAAAAGTGTGTGGTAATCTACTGTGATAATCAAAGTGCTTTACACCTTGTGAAACACCAAGCATTTCATGAAAGGTCAAAACACATTGATGTGAGGTTACATTTTGCTAGAGATGTCATAGATTCTGGGTCTGTGGAGGTGAAGAAGGTGCATACTTTGCATAATCCTGCTGATTTTCTTACAAAGGGTGTACCTGGAAACAAAGTGGAGCATTGCTCGAGCTTGCTGCAGCTTGAGCAGTGTCATGAAGAGCAGTGACAGATAAGCAGTGAAGAGGCAGGATGAGGCATACTTGATTCATTGAGGTGGAGATTTGTGAGGAATTGTTCAATATCATCAAGTGAGCTATATTTTGAAATAGGATGTGTCTAGAATGTGGAACCGGGATCATGAAGTGAAGAACCGGGTAGATAGACCGGGTTTTAGCGTGAAGAAGTAAGTCTGTACAGAATAAACCGGGTTCAGGGTTGTTGGAGGATAACCGTCAGTTGTGACGAGTTTGTTACAGTTTGTGACGGAATAAACCGTCACATTTGTCCGGTAGCAGCAGTCGTCTTCAATCAGTTAGAACTTCTTGGTTGGTTACATTCGAGCTACAAGACCTATATCATTGGAAATCTCTCTTCCTGAAGAACAACACTACGTCGAGCAATTTCCAGTTTTCATAGATTACAGAGAGAATTTGAGAGATATAGTTTCCTGCCCTAATTTTGTTCCAGAATTGGGCATATTCATTTCTGAGTGTAATTTCTGTAATTGATTGGATATCTTAGTGGATTGAGGTGTGTCTTGCCTCCGTGGATGTAGTTCATCTTGAACGAACCACGTAAAATCGATTGTGTGATTCATTTATTTTCAGTTCTGCGCGAAGCTCACTTTGGCCACAACTCTGGCCGAACAGTTGTGTATTTTTCAAACTGATAATCTTCGAGCTCATTTCAGATTCTTAGTGTTGTGTGATTAGGAGTTGATTTGTCTAACACATATTAGAGAACGATCACAATAATATGTAAAAACCCCTCTCGGAGTGAATTACGTGTGGATTATATAGGATTAATTATCGTCTTCGATCAATTAATCAAATATAACTTCTGATCGGTCCTAGGATCCTAGTTCCCACAATTAACTCAAATCTCTCAATTCTATTGATTAACCATGTTGATTAATGTGATCTAGGATAAAATCTCCCCTCTCAATTTCAATTTAATACACAATAAAATGTTAAACAAGTGATCAAATCATTCAACAAACATTATAAAAAATTAATCAACTAATACATAACACAAGGTTGAATTAAACGGCTAATAATCTCTAATCAACCATAATCTATTTTCTAAACCTAGATTAAGGAAATTTAACCAACCACAATCACAATAAAAGTTAAAGTTAAATATATAGGCATAATCATGTTCATCAAATATTAAATGAAAATGAAAAGATAAAACCTATTTCAATGTTGATCTCCAACTTGATCTCCAAGTTTCCTTTTCTCTTCACTTTAGCTCTCTAATTTCTCTCTCTAAAAAGCTATACAAATGAAACTAATGACTAAAATCTGAAAAGGGGAGGGGTTTTAAACATCCCTAACGCTTTTTTTTTTTGGGCTCAAAATGGAATAATATGAGCCAAAACTCATTCATTCCCGGGAAGGCATGCACCGTCCGTGTAATCCCTTAAGGCTTTGCACGATGGGACCGTGTAAGACCCCTGAAATCCGAGACTTTCTGTGTTGGTGCACGGTCCGTGCAACCTCACCCCTTTGGAGATTGCACGGGTGGGACCATACGTCGTGCTTTAGGCAACTGCTTGCCTTCTAAGTGCACGGAACCGTGCACGGCCCAAAAATTTCCTTCTTTTCCCCTTTTTTCGCCTTTCCTCTCCGTTTTTCATGTTTGGCCCTATTTTCCTGCAAAAATTCATCCAAAACACCTTTTTTAAGAGAGAGAGAGAGAGAGAATATACAAATAATACAACAAGCAGGGGCTTAGAATATGGAAAAGTGTTATAAAAATGCTTATTTTAAGTTTGTTTTCAAGTAGAAAATCCCCATTTGTCATATATTCTGAAGACCAATCGCCCGTTCGGACTGTTGTTTCAAAACTACCTATACGCAACATTAATTAACGTAACACAATAATAATGATAAGAACAACCTTCATAAGTAAAGTAATGATCACGACCTTGTACAGCACTCTTAAGTCTTACCTTGTCTCGTGTGGCACCTAAATCTACAGTTTAATAAATTTCATAATGTAATTTGCGAACTACGTTTGTAGAAACATATATAAAACGCCAAAAATGTGAATTAGGCCCCGAAAAAGTACGAAATGACTTAGATCATTCATACTTTTTGACTGTGTATTATCCATTATCTCTTTTCAATCGAATTAGTTGTCTTTCGAGTAAGTGGATGAATGATAGGGTTCATGGGGGAGAATGTGTGAGAGTGAATGAAGAATGAGAATGAGAAAAACTGAAAAAAGTTCTCGGCTGTAAGATGTATTTTTAACAAATCCTTGTATTAAAAATAATGTGGTGTACTTAAAAACTTATATGGTGTCTTTAGTCATTTTATTAATTAAAAAGGAAAACTTAGTCATTTGTCTCAAGTTTATTTTTGTCTCGTGTAAAAATGTAGTGTACTTAGAAAATTTTGTGATGGCATTAGTCGCTGCCAAAACAAAAACTAGTGTAAACAGTATTTGGTGTAACTTTCAATATAATTTTGTCATCTCTATAATGAAGCCCATTTTTTTATAGTTAAAGACATTTTTCATTGACACATACCACAATATATTACACATCATATGAGAAGACCAATATATTACAAATGAGGATTGGGGGCAGAGGGACATGACCGACATGACAACAAATTACATACTTTGAAGCGAGAAGTTGTAGGCATAACTTTGGAGAGTAATAATAACCACAATTGCAATGGAAGCAGATATGTTTTTCTAGCGTGGAGTTTTCACAAATGGATCCCACAGAAAGGAACGGAGACATGAAGGATCGGTCTAATCCTCTAGATAATGAACTCACCAAAGGTGAACAGACCTAATCCTCACCTTTAAACATTTGCACAAAAGACAAGGCTAACCCATTATATTCAACCGCCCCTTTTAAAAAAGCAACCTCCAACCAAAACAAATCTTCTACCACAAAGCAAATTAAGCAATATTATATATATACATAATCAATACTATTTCGACAACTATGGCCAATATTAGACCATGGTCGTCGAAAATAGTTGTTAAATTACTAGAGAGGGTGTACCGGTTCAAGGGGAGAAGAAAGAAGCAAAAACTAATATAAAAAGAACAGGAACGAAAACAAGAAATAAACTAGCAAAATTAGATTATTAGTATTATATAGAAATAAGGAAATAAAAAGCATTAGAAAGAGAGAGAAGATGAAGAATAAGAAGAGAGAAGAATACTACATAAATAAGAGTAAATATGACAAAAAGGAAAAGAAAAATCAGAAAAATAAAAATAAAAGTAAACCTAAATCAGGCGGAGAATTAAGAAAATTGCTAGAAGGGGAAATGAGAACCACTAGATCGGCGGAAACATGACAAGATCGCCAGAGCCCTACACTTCCCAATATCCCCCCACTTCTCCTTCAACCCCACAACATACCCCCCAACCCATCCTCATAATTCACGCTCTACTTTCACCCCCAAATCCTCCCTCCCCTGAAACACCCCCCTTCCCACTGCGTCCAAGCAATAAAAAATTAGAATTTTTTAATGCTTTCACCACACACCCCTCACTCTCTCCCTAGTTAAAAAGAAAATAAAAAATTTCTTTTTTTAGTGCTTCAACCCCCAACCCACCACCCCTGCCCCACGCCATTTGAAATATATATATATATATATATACACATATATATATATATATATATATATATATATATATCACCCACGATACACCCTTGTCACGAGTCTGTATACACACTTGCCACGAATCTGTATAATCTTAGCCTTTCAGACTATCGTCGCATTATTGCCACAACATACACTTAGCACTATTGTCACAAATCGTGTCACGTGCACGCTATTGCCACGAATCATGGCAAATATGCCACAATACGCACTTCCTGCAACAGTCTAAATGAATAAAATCATATGAATTTGTAGCATGTGTGCGTCAAGCAAATGTGATACGATTTGTGGCATTAGTGGCGCAAATCGTCCAAAAGGCTAAAATTATACAGATTCGTGATAGGCGCACATCATGGTAAATGTGTCACAATTCGTGGTAAGTGGCATTACTCGTGACAAATGCATGTCATGATGTGCAACAAACGTGTGTCGTGGTGGGGTTGGTGGTGGAAGCATTAAAAAGAAAAAAAAAACATTTTATTTGCTTGTGGGTGTTGAGGGGGTGGGGGTGGAGTGATGTATCAAGGATCCTTCTAGAAGAATACCTTATATGGGATTTGATTTACAATAATTAACGGGATTTGATTTACTAAAATCTTGGCTTACCATATATGTATATATGTTGTTGTATATAAGTCATATACAGTAACTAATGAAAAGCAATAAATACAATATCAATTCTATATATTCTATATGGTATCAAAAGAGCCATTCTCTCACAAGCTTTGACCAAACTCAATACTGCCACTCTAGCAAAACGCCATCCTCTGAACTCACCCCACCACCTTCCGACATCACTCCTGTCCCACCCCCTCAGATCATCCTCATCACCGCTAGTCAGCACATACCCGTCAAATTAACGTCCTCAAATTATCTAGTCTGGCGCGTCATCTCGCACATCACTCCCTCTCCCGATACCGACGGAATTGCCTTCTCTAAGTCCAAAATCCACTGCTTTCAACAGGATCAAGCCATCCTTGTTGCCATTCTTGGGTTGATCTCCCCTGAGATCCAAACAATGGTTTCTTCTGCCTCTTCCGCCGCCGACGCCTGGGCCATCCTTGCTCGCTTCTTTGCTAATCCTTCTAATGGTCGGCAATGCAATTGAAGACCGACTTCTCACGTGCGACGATCGGATCTCGCACTATTATCGAATTCATGCAATATATCAAGGGCAAGGTGGATGACTTGGCCCTTATCAATCGTCCCATTAGCAATAATGATTTGACGATCTATGTTCTCAATGGAGTGGGTACTGCATACCGTGAAGTGGTTGGTCATGTCCTTGCCTGGGAAAATCCTTGACGTTTGAAAAACTCCACGATAAACTTGTGAAAATGAGATCTACATTCGGACACTTGAAGTTGAAAATACTAATATGATTGTCATTGCCCATAATGCCCAAACTAGTTCCACCTCCCTCTTCAACTTCAACCCGCCAACAGTATTCCTCCATTGGAAATCAGCAGCCGACTCGTGGAGTTTCCAACTCGTGTGGTGTTCGAGGTGGGTCTCACAACCACAACAGCAAAGGCCGAGGTCGTAACTCTAACTAGAGTCAACGGGCTCTCGTAGTTTGTCAATTATGTGGAATCCTGAATCATATGGCTCCATATTGTCATCGCTACCTTCCATCCGTCAATGTCGCACAAAGCCCTACTCATTCACCATCCCCGAACAACAGGCTAGTCGATTTTAAGGCATCTCAGCATCTTACTAATGATCTTGACAATCTGTTGATTCACTCAGAGTATGACGACATTGATGAACTTTACATTGCCGATGGCACTGGTCTTCCCATCACATATACCGTATTTCGCACTTAAAATTTCCATCTCATCATTTTATCCTATGAAATGTATTATCTGTTCCCCTGTGAAACAAAACCTCATGTCCATGCATGAATTCACCAACTCTAACAATGTTTTGATGGAATTCTTTTTGTCTCATTTTATTGTGACGGATCCGGACACAACCATGCTAAAAGCTCGTGGCCTCTCTAATGTGGTGTCTACCATATTCGAACTCCATCCTAATACCTCCAATTGCCATCAAAATTTGTTGCTCTTCGTGTTCGTACGTCTACTGTTAATTGGGATGCTCGTTTAGGCCATCCGTCCATGAAGATGAGTTCCTTCTTAATTTCTAAATTTAAACTTCCAATTTCAAATAAGACCACTTTTTTTGACACGGACTGTATTTCTTGTGATGTTAGCGAGTCCCATAGACTTCCATACCGTAGTTCTTCTTTTGTTGCTACACGTCCTTTAGAACTTATTTATGTTGATGTGTGGAGCCCCACGCCTATGATTTCTTGTAATTGATTCCGATATTTCGTGTTAATGGTTGATCTCTTTTGTAGATCTTATTAGAATTTTTCCTTTTGTAGATACTATTAGATTCAATCACTCTGTTACTCCCACAATGGCGGGGAATTCATTGCCTTAAGGCGTTAATTTGTTGAAAATGGAATAAACTAGTGGTACACGTGGTAGTGCACACATTTTAAGGTCAATTTAAGTGCCTTTTTACGGACTTTTGTGTGCATATTCACGTGTGTTTCTTCGTTCATTTTTCATTGGGCAAATTGAGGTGTTTGGTTCATTTTCATGTCAAGACAGGTGAATTAAGGCTGAAAAATAGGTTCGAAGATCTCAAATTGACAAATCGAGCTCAAAGGAAGAAGAAAACAAGGAAAAACAGGGGACCATGCCCGAGGTGATGGTGCCACGCCCGTGGCTCAGGCCATGGCCGAGGCAGTACAACGCCACGGCAGTGGTAAATCGTCCAGAAGATGGCCAAAATTTAGCCTTCAGAGCCACGGCCGTGGCTAAATTCATGCCACGGCCGTGGCGAATTATCCAGAAAATGGATAAAATGCAGCCCAACTAGACCTCGGCCGTGGAGGTTTAAGGCCTCGGCCGTGGCCCCAAATTGGGCCCAAAGCCTTATTTTCACCACGCCCGCGGCCAATTGTGTGCCACAGCCGCGGCGCAACTCCCTGTTTTAATCCTGAAACACGTTTTTGCCCATTTTTCAGCCCAACACTTTCTCCTCTACATATATATGGTCATTTTCGATTTTGGCCTAACCTAGAACCCATCCCCCTCATATAATCGACCACTTTTCTCCATTGGAAGCAAAGGAATGGAAGGGGGTTGAAGATCTTCAACCCTAACTTTTGGTTCTTTCTATCCTATTTTCATGTTTTCTTTAATTTTCTGTTATTTTATCTTTGTAATAGTTGTAATGGGTGGCTAGCACCTTTGAATTCACTCTTGATTATTGTGGAACCTTGAGTTTAAGACGTTTATGTGATTATTACGGTTAATGTTACCGAAAATATTGTGTATTCAAGTGTTTTGTGTTATTTGCTCTTATTGACTCACATTTATGAATTGATTATTGGATTGATCACCCTTTAAGGGATTTGTGAATGTGTTGCTAGAATAGGAAATTACTATCCGTAATTGTAGGATTTCCGATTCCCGTGTAGCAAACAATAGATTTATTTATTGATGATAACACAAAGTTCAACCACTAAAACCGAGCTTGTGAGTTTTATGTTGAATTTATCTCGTTGTCCTAGTGTTTAATGCATTTGGTGATTGAATCTAAGAGAGCTTGTTCGAGGATTCGGTTAAACTAAATAGGGTTAGTCGAAGAGCTTGTTTTGATTAACTAAGATTAAGGGATAACAAGGCTATTAGAGCTTGTTAATAGCCTTGAGATAAGGGCTAGAATCACAATTGAATAGGGCATTAACAATAGTTGCATAAATCGTCCAAGACCTCGGTGAAACATGATCAAGGGTGAATCGTTTTGTTATTTAAAAAAACCAAAAACCTATAAAAATCTCTTTAATTGTCTTTGTTTATTTAGGTGTTAGTTGTTATTTCATTAAAATCCCCCCACTTCTTTATTGTTTTCTAGCTTATTTACTTTATGTTTCTTGATCATAATAGCTTAATACATAAAAGTAACATTGTTCGGTCGTTCCTCGTGGGATCGACCCTTACTTGCCACTCTACTAGTTAGAGTAGTAGGATAAGGTTAAGTGTATTCTTTATACACATTTAATTTGGTAGTAAGAAACGACGCAACCAAATTTTGGCGCCGTTGCCGTGGAACGGTTTAGAACGATTTTGTTTTATGTGTTAAGCGTTAGTTTTATTTACATAGATTGTTGTTGGTTTTGTTTATTGAAAGATCATCCGTCGAGCCAACGACATTAAATAAAGGCGCTTGTCGGGAGGCAACCCGACGTTTATTGCTGTCGTATATTCAATTTCGTAGTTTAGGTTGTTTACTTATATTTAGATATTGTCTTATTATCTTCTTTTAGAGTGCAGAGACTATGATGATGAGGAACCGACCAATCCGTGAAATTCAAGGAGATAGCACCAAATGGGATTGAAGAAGCAAAAAAATCACTGTGAGTTAGGACACCAATTCATACCCTTTCTTCCTCACAAACATTGGTTTTTAACCAAGTTTGGGGAAGTCTTGGTAGGTGTACGTATTGGCAGCCCAAGAGTTTAACTTTCCGTATGCTACTCTATTGTCTTTTAGATTTGTTTAGACTTGAAATGGTTTGGTATCTTTGTATGCATTAGTCTGTTGTATTTTTAATAAACTGTAAAGTGGTGAATAAATGGTTGAGTTCATTAAGCATCAATCCGTACCCTTTCTTTCCACAAACTTTGATTTTCAATCAAGTTTGGGGAGGGGGTGGTAGGTGTACGGATTTGGCCGCTTGGAAAAGTTGATTGGACCAAATTGGAATGAAAATGTGGCAAACGGTTAATGATGACAAAAATTTTCATCAAAATTTAAAATTTGGCTCATGGTAGAGCATGATAGGCTATGGGACGAAATTGAGTTTACATTCAACTTTTGATCAAATTGTTGCCTAGTGAGTTTTTGAGCCTTAAAAGATACTCCCACAATTGGAGTGATTTAAACCTTCTTTCGGTGTGAAATTCACTGAGTGCATCTAGTTGTCTCTAGAACTTGTCTTGATTCTCTATTTTGAATGATTCGGTGTGGGACATTGAAAATGATCTTAGGCAATTCTTGACTTAAGCCTATTTCAAACTTGAAAATACACCCTTTTTCACCAAAAGATCGAAAATTTGCCTCTAGTTAACCCCTTGAGCTTTTAGCCTCTTGTTTGACAGGCCAACTCTACAAGCCAAGCACCCTTCGATTTAGCCTTTGACCTTAATTGGACTATTTGAGTATGAGGGAGGCGGTTGGAAGGTATCGGACAAATTTGGGATTGAAAGGGGTAAACTATTGGGAATATTGAAGGGTGAAGGGAATTGAAACAATAGGCAAAGAATTGAGAAAACTAGTCTCTCCTAGTGTTTGAAAATAGTGTGTAAAAAAAAAAAAAAAGAGAGAGAAAAGTAAAAAAATCAGAAAAAGAAAGAAAAAGTTAGTTGTATATACCTAATTGTTGCTTTTGATTTGGAGAGACTAGTAATGTAAGCCTTTTATAGATGTTCTCAAAGTTGTAAAAATTCAAAAGAAAATACACCCCAAGGGAGAATTGAGAAAGCATTTAGGTTGTGGACTTTGTGGTAAGGAGAAGAAATCAATTTTTGGGATTGGTTTACTAAGGAAGTAAAGAGTGAGGTTGAGTGACCATTGTTTGAGGGGTAGATGGGTAGTGCACGACTCATCTAGTCTGTTTTATAGTCACTTATACCAGAAATTTTTCCACCTTACCCCAAGCAAACATTACAACCCGTTAAAGACCTTTTTGATTTTGTGTCACACATGTCGGGTATACATCGAAGTTTAGATGATTGGCAAGCCTATGGTAGGCATTATTTGCATTTCAATGTGAGCGTATATACTACCTATTCAATACACTTGAGAGTCGAGAGATACACTCATCTGGTAAGGATTTCAAGTTGAGAGTGTCAAGTCTTGAAAGTAGTTGATATGGCTCTATCTCTTATGCTCAATGTTATCATGATTGCCTAACTTTTGAAATTTTCTTCTGAAATTGATTTTGCCACTTAAATCTGCCCAAACAAGTGTCCATTCTTTTTTCTCTTTATTTGTTCGGGACGAACAAAGGTCTAAGTTTGGGGAGATTTGGTACACGTGGTAGTGCACACATTTTTAGGTCAATTTAAGTGCCTTTTTACGGACTTTTCTGTGCATATTCACGTGTGTTTGTGCGTTTATTTCTCATTGGGCAAATTGACGTGTTTGGTTCATTTTCATGTCAAGACAGGTGAATTAAGGCCGAAAAACAGGTTTGAAGATCTCAAATTGACAAATCGAGCTCAAAGGAAGAAGAAAACAAGAAAAAACAGGGGACCATGCCCGAGGTGATGGTGCCACGCCCGTGGCTCAGGCCACGGCCGAGGCAGTACAATGCCACAGCCGTGGTAAATCGTCCAGAAGATGGCCAAAATTTAGCCTTCAGCGACACGGCCGTGGCGAAATTCATGCCACGGCCGTGGCGAATTATCCAGAAAATGGATAAAATTTAGCCCAACCAGACCTCGGCCGTGGCCCCAAATTGGGTCCAAACCCTTATTTTCACCACGCCCGCGGCCAATTGTGCGCCACGGCCGTGGCGACACTCCCTGTTTTAATCCTGAAACACGTTTTTGCCCATTTTTCAGCCCAACACTTTCTCCTCTATATATATATGGTCATTTTCGATTTTGACCGAACCTAGAACCCATCCCCCACACATAATCAGCCACTTTGCTCAATTGGAAGCAAAGGAATGGAAGGGGGTCTTCAACCCTAACTTTTGGTTCTTTCTATCCTATTTTCATGTTTTCTTTAATTTTCTGTTATTTTATCTTTGTATTAGGTAAAATGGGTGACTAGCACCCTTTTGTTCACCCTTGATTATTGTGGAACCTTGAGTTTAAGACGTTTATGTGATTATTACGGTTAATGTTACCGAAAATATTGTGTATTCAAGTGTTTTGTGTTATTTGCTCTTATTGACTTACATTTATGAATTAATTATTGGATTGATCACCCTTTAAGGGATTTGTGAATGTGTTGCTAGAATAGGAGATTACTATCCGTAATTGTAGGATTTCCGATTCCCGTGTAGCAAACAATAGTTATTTATTGGGGATAACACAAAGTTCAACCACTAAAACCGAGCTTGCGAGTTTTATGTTGAATTTATCTCGTTGTCCTAGTGTTTAATGCATTTGGTTATTGAATCTAAGAGAGCTTGTTCGAGGATTAGATTAAATTGAATGGGGTTAGTCGAAGAGCTTGTTTTGATTAACTAAGATTAAGGGATAACAAGGCTATTAGAGCCTGCTAATAGCCTTAAGATAAGGGCTAGAATCACAATTGAATAGGGCATTAACAATAGTTGCATCAATGGTCTAAGACCAAGGGGAAGCATGATCAAGGGTGGCTTGTTTTACTATTTAAAAAAACCAAAAACCAAAACAAATCTCTTTATTTGTCTTTGTTTATTTAGGTGTTAGTTGTTATTTCATTAAATTTCCCCCACTTCTTTATTGTTTTCTAGTTTAATTACATTATATTTCTTGATCATAATAGCTTAATACATAAAGTAAAATCGTTCGACCGTTCCTCGTGGGATCGACCCTTACTTGCCACTCTACTAGTTAGAGTAGTAGGATAAGGTTAAGTGTATATTTCATACACATTTAATTTGGTCGCAAGAAACAACGCTAACAAATTTTGGCGCCGTTGCCACCCCAAAAATTGGTAGCGTCGTTTCTTGCTACCAAATTAATGTGTATGAAGAATACACTTAAACCTTACTAACTATCCTACTGAGTAGAATGGTAAATAAGGGTCGATCCCACAGGGAACGGCCAAACAATTTTACTTTATGTATTAAGTTACTATGATCAAGAAATATAATGTAAATAAACTAGAAAACAATAAAGAAGTGGGGGGAATTTTAATGAAATAGCAACTAACACCTAAGTAAACAAAGACAAATAAAGAGATTTTTTAGGTTTTGGTTTTTAAATAACAAAACGATTCACCCTTGATCATGTTTCACCTTGGTCTTGGACGATTTATGCAACTATTGTTAATGCCCTATTAAATTGTGATTCTAGCCCTTATCTCAAGGCTATTAACAAGCTCTAATAGCCTTGTTGTCCCTTAATCTTAGTTAATCAAAATAAGCTCTTCGACTAACCCTATTCAATTTAATCGAATCCTCGAACAAGCTCTCTTAGATCACATAACCAAATGCATTAAACACTAGAACAACGAGATAAATTCAACCTAAAACTCGAAGCCTAAGTTTTAGTGGTTGAACTTTGTGTTATCACCAATAAATAAATTTATTGTTTGCTACATGGGAATCGAAAATCCTACAATTACGGATAGTAATTTTCTATTCTAACAACACATTCACAAATCCCTTAAAGGGTGATCAATCCAATAATTAATTCATAAATGTGAGTCAATAAGAGCAAATAACACAAAACACTTGAATACACAATATTTTCGGTAACATTAACCGTAATAATCACATAAACGTCTTAAACTCAAGGTTCCACAATAATCAAGAGTAAATTCAAAGGTGCTAGCCACCCATTACAACTATTACAAAGATAAAATAACAGAAAATTAAAGAAAACATGAAAGTAGGATAGAAAGAACCAAAAGTTAGGGTTGAAGATCCCCCTTCCATTCCTTTGCTTCCAATGGAGAAAAGTGGCTGATTATGTGAGGGGGATGGGTTCTAGGTTAGGTCAAATTCGAAAATGGCCTTATATATATAGAGGAGAAAGTGTTGGGCTGAAAAATTGGGCAAAAACGTGTTTCAGGATTAAAAACAGGGTATCGGGTCGCGGCCGTGAACCAAAGTCGCGGCCGCGAACCCTTCATTTTGCTTAAGTTGTAATTTGGTTCGCGGACACGGTTGCGGGCGTGAATTCTAGTCACGGGCGTGAACCCTTCATTTTGCTTAAGTTGGAATTTGGTTCGTGGGCACAGTCGCGGGCGTGAATCCGAGTCACGGGCGCGATCTGTGCCCTTTCTCTTTGATAGGTCACGGCCGTGACTTGTATTCGCGGGCGCGTCTAGTCGTTCGAACCTCTTCCCCCTTGTTCCATACTTGGCTCGTTCTCCGTTTCGGACTTCTTCGATACTCGTTTTCCGGCCTTAATTCACCTATTTTGTCCTGAAACGAGCTCAACACATTAAATGGCCCAATAATACAAATATGCAAAATACACGATCAAATGTGCATTAAAATATCATTAAAACGACACTTAAAGCGACCTAAAATGCATGCATTTTCATGTGTACCAAATCTCCCCAAACTTAAACCTCTGTTCGTCCCGAACAGATCGAAGCAAAGAAAAAGAAGGTAGGACACGTCTTAGGGAAGATTTAAGCGGCGAATTCAGTTTCAGACGACGTTTTCAAAAACAAGGCAATCATGATAAGATGAGCATATATGATATAACAATTTCAGCTACTTTTGAGACTTGAAAAACTCTCAACTAAAGATCCTCACCGGGTGAGTGTATCTCTCGACTCTCAAGTGTATCAAATGGATAGTGTATACGCTCATATTGAAATGCATAAAATGCCTACCATAGGCTTGCCAATCATCTAAACTTCGAAGTATACCCGACATGTGTGTCAAAGAATCAAAAAGGTCTTTAACGGGTTGTAATGTTGGTTTGGGGTAAGGTGGAATAATTTTGGGTAGAAGTGACTATAAAATGGACTAAATGAGTTAGCTAATCTCATCTACCCCTCAAACAACAATCACTCCACCTCACTCTTTACTTCCTTAGTAAACCAATCCCAAAAATTGATTTCTTCACCTTACCACAAAGTCTACAACCTAAATGCTTTCTCAATTCTCCCTTGAAGTGTATTTTCTTTTGAATTTTTACTACTTTGAGAACATCTATCAAAAGACATTTATATTACTAGCCTCTCCAAATCAAAAGCAACAATTGAGTATATACAACTAACTTTTTCTTTTGTTTATCTGATTTTTCGACTTTTTTCGATTTTCGACCTTTTTTTTTTTTTAAATATAAACAAATATTGGAGAGGACTAGTATTCTTGATTCTTTTCCTATTGTTTCAATTCCTTTCACCCTTCAATATTCCCAAAAGTCACCCCTTTCAATCCCAAATTTAACCGACTACCTTCCCACCGCCTCCCTCATGCTCAAATAGTCCAATTAAGGTCAAAGGCTAAATCGAAAGGTACTTGGCTTGTAGAGTTGGGTTGTCAAACAAGAGGCTAAAAGCTCAAGGGGGTAACTTGGGGTAATTTTCCAATTTTTGGTGAAAAGGTGTGACATTTTCAAGTTTACAAATAGGCTAAAAGAATTTCAAGAATTGCCTAAGATCATTTTCTAAGCCACACACCGAATCATTCAAAATAGAGAATCAAGGCAAGTTCTAGAGACAACTAAATGCATTCAATGAATTTCACACCGAAAGAAAGTTTAAATTACTCCAAAATTGGGAGTACAATTGAAGCTCAAACACTCACAAGGCAAAATTTTCTCGATCAAAAGTTTTGAGTAACTCAATTTCACCTCAAGTGCCTATCATGCTCTACCACTTGCCATTTTTTCTCAAAATTTATGCAAAAATCGCCTCATCATCAACCATTCGCCCATTGTCAATCCCAACACAATCGAGAGCCAATATATACACCTATCACCCCCTTCCCCAAACTTGGTTGAAAAACCAAAGTTTGTGGGAATGAAAAGGGTACGAATTGGTGCTCTAGAAGAGGTAATCATCCAACCCAATCTTTTGATTCGATTCAACAAAGTAAACTAGACCAAGTAATACTAACTACTAAATATAAAAAAAAAAAAAAAAAAAAAAAAAACTAAAGTGTGTAAGGACTAATCACAACCAAAATCATTTAAGAACATCAAACTAACCAATCAAAACATAAGAAAAGGGCACACAGGCCAATCCACAAATAAATAGTCAATTCAAATCCACTCTCCAAATTCACAATTAAAATGGCACACAGGCCAACATCAAAGGCAAAATAAATCAACAAGAATAGATGCACAAAGTAGAAAAAATGCGAGAATCGAATTGAAACACCGAGCGGCCAAGACGTCCCACTACCACCCCCTTCCCCAAACTTGGTTGAAAATCAAAGTTTGTAGGAGAGAAAATGATACGCCTTGGTGCTCCAACTCACAAAGGACTACTGAGGCGATGGTGGATGCCGGGACTTGAGGTGGCTCAATCTCGGGTTCTTGAACAGGCGTCTTCCATTTTCCTTTGCGTTTGCTCGTGGTGGCTTTTGGAGGTGCCATTGAATCCTACAATCAACACATTCAATCTTTAAAAAATAGTGGCAATACAACGAGTTAGAGTTCAAGTATGAGGTGCCTAAGTTTACTTGAATTCGACTATATATCCAACAAAAACAAGTCAAAGTGTATCAACTATGCAATGACAACCAATTCACACTCAAATGAGGTTATACATTACGATAATATCAACAATTGGGCTTAAAAACTAGATAAAATAGTCGAAATTGGCTAACTTAAGCACCACAATTTAACGCATATCACATGTTCGATGAATTGCCACAATATATTTATCTTCCCAAAACTCACAATCTTTACTCAACAATATACCCACTCAATCATCAAGCAATCGTACGAGCTATCATGTTAATTCTATCATTCGAATGCATAAATACATATCAATTGGCAAAAATCAATACAACTAGTTGTATGTATAACCAATTTCAATAAAAATGCAAATAAACGAGAAATTAACCCCCAATCTCAGCAATGAATTCAATAATACCCAATAATGGATCGAAAGAGTAAGATAGCCGTACTTATCGGTCGAGTTTAGACGAAGAAATTTGAATTGGTGATTTTCGCGCCCTTTTATGAACCGACCAGAAATTTACTCCAAATCCGAAATTAATCGGGTTAATATGTGTGCAATGGAATGGATAGTGAGTGATGTGTGTTTTGAATTAAATTTAGAAGTGAAAAAAATCATGAAAATTTTGGGAGATTTGTGTGTGTGTGTTTCAAAAAAAAAAAAAAAATTCGAAGGGAGGGGGAGAAATGACCCTTTATTCCGCTTAGAGAGTCGCGGGCGCGACGCCCTACTCGCGGGCGCGATTGCCTCAAATGTCGCGGGCACGATAAATGTTCGCGGCCGCGAACGACTGTTTGAAGGTCTTCCCTGCTTCACCACTCGCGGGCGCGACTTCGATTAGCGGGCGCGAGAGCCTATTCGAAGGTGGCCCCTGCTTTTGCTCCAGATTGGCCTCGGCCGAGATCAGTATGGGCCTCGGCCGAGGCGATGTCCCCTCCCATTTTGTGCTATTTTCTTGCATTGAAAGACTAGATTGGTTGTGTGTTTATCCCTACACATTTAAAATAAAAATTCTAAGACACAATTAAAGAAAATGAACAGGTGAACAAAACAAACACTATCTATGTAAATATATACCCACGTTTAACAGATAAACACATAAAATAAAATTGTTCTAAATCGTTCCTCGGCAACGGCGCCCAAAATTTGGTAGCGTCGTTTCTTACTACCAAATTAATGTATAGAAATATACACTTAACCTTAGCTTACTACTCTAACTAGTAGAGTGGCAAGTAAGGGTCGATCCCACGAGGAACGGTCGAACAATTTTACTTTATATATTAAGCCATTATGATCAAGAAATATAATGTAAATAAACTAGAAAACAATAAAGAAGTGGGGGAATTTAATGAAATAACAACTAACACCTAAATAAACAAAGACAAATAAAGAGATTTGTTTTGGTTTTTGGTTTTTAAATAGTAAAACAAGCCACCCTTGATCATGCTTCCCCTTGGTCTTAGACCATTGATGCAACTATTGTTAATGCCCTATTCAATTGTGATTCTAGCCCTTATCTCAAAGCTATTAACAGGCTCTAATAGCCTTGTTATCCCTTAATCTTAGTTAATCAAAACAAGCTCTTCGAATAACCCTATTCAATTTAATCGAATCCTCGAACAAGCTCTCTTAGATTCAATAACCAAATGCATTAAACACTAGGATAACGAGATAAATTCAACATAAAACTCGCAAGCTCGGTTTTAGTGGTTGAACTTTGTGTTATCACCAATAAATGAATCTATTGTTTGCTACACGGGAATCGGAAATCCTACAATTACGGATAGTAATTTCCTATTCTAGCAACACATTTACAAATCCCTTAAAGGGTGATCAATCCAATAATTAATTCATAAATGTGAGTCAATAAGAGCAAATAACACAAAACACTTGAGTACACAATATTTTCGGTAACATTAACCGTAATAATCACATAAACTTCTTAAACTCAGGATTTCCACAATAATCAAGGGTGAACAAAAGGGTGCTAGCCACCCATTTTACCTAATACAAAGATAAAATAACAGAAAATTAAAGAAAACATGAAAATAAGATAGAAAGAACCAAAAGTTAGGGTTGAAGATCCCCCTTCCATTCCTTTGCTTCCAATGGAGAAAAGTGGCTGATTATGTGTGGGGGATGGGTTCTAGGTTAGGTCAAATTCGAAAATGACCTTATATATATAGAGGAGAAAGTGTTGGGCTGAAAAAATGGGTAAAAACGTGTTTCAGGATTGAAAACAGGGTATCGGGTCGCGGCCGTGAACCAAGGTCGCGGCCGCGAACCCTTCATTTTGCTTAAGTTGTAATGTGGTTCGCGGACACAGTCGCGGGCGTGACTCTGAGTCACGGGCGTGAACCCTTCATTTTGCTTAAGTTGTAATTTGGTTCGTGGACACGGTCGTGGGCATGACTCTGAGTCACGGGCGTGAACCCTTCCTTTCTCTTTGATAGGTCGCGGCCATGAATCCGAGTCACGGGCGCGATCTGTGCCCTTTCTCTTTGATAGGTCGCGGCCGTGACTTGTATTAGCGGGCGCGTCTAGTCGTTCGAACCTCTTCCCCCTTGTTCCATCCTTGGCTCGTTCTCCGTTTCGGACTTCTTCGATACTCGTTTTTCGGCCTTAATTCACCTGTTTTGTCCTGAAACGAGCTCAACACATTAAATGGCCTAATAATACAAATATGCAAAATACACGATCAAATGTGCATTAAAATATCATTAAAACGACACTTAAAGCGACCTAAAATGCATGCATTTTCACGTGTACCAACTAGCTAACTACAGCCCCACATACGCAAGAACAAAATGGCATCACTGAGCGCCAGAATCGTCATATTCTCGAAGTTGGACGAGCTCTTCTTCATGATACTGGTCTTCCTAATGAATTTTTGTCCTTTGTTGCCCAAACTGTTGTGTATCTTATGAACAGACTGCCTATTCCAAATCCAACGAGAAAGAGCACATTCATCATTTTGTTCAACAAGGATCCAATTATTTAAAATTATGAATGTTCAATTGTGTGTGCTTTCGTGGTTACGCCCTTAATTTCCCCAGAAGTTATCATTCCCTTCTAAATCGTGCACATTTGTCGACTACTTTACCTCCCAAAGTGCCTACAAGTGTTACGAAACAAATCGCATATATCTATCTCATCACGTAAAGTTTAGTGAATTTTGATTTTGGCATCCTAAATCACAACTTATCATGTCTGACAGCTGCAATTCGAGCCTTCTTCTATGTCCATGGTACACGTAATTATGCGTGCATAATAGGTCGATTAAATTGCCTAGTTAATAACATTTGCATGCATAATTAGTCGTGTATTGCTCATATTGGTATTATTGGACAAATTAATGTTGTTTGACTTGTTTTGAAGCATTAAGGTGAAATTAGACCAAAAAGTCGAACTCGACTTAAACTGGATGCGAGAACAAATGTCGCGTGTCAAAAACCGAGCGAAAATTGATCCAAGTTGCTGGGAATTGGTCTCGGCCGAGCCAGAGGAGCTCGGCCGAGCCAGAGGAGCTCGGCCGAGCTTGAAGGTCAGCGAAAGACGCAAAAATTGGTTGTTGAAGATTCTCGGCCGAGCCACTTTTATAGGGAGCTCGGCCGAGCCAGAAATTCTCGGCCGAGACAGGCAGTGGCCCAGCCCAAGTCATGCGCGGATTAATCCTTTTCTGGCCCAAATTGAGCCTAATTCATCCTCGACTATAAATAGAAGATCCAAAAGTCCGAAAATTACACTTTGACATTGATTCGAGAGCGCGAACTTGGAAATTCTGGAGCACGAAGACTCAAGATTCAGCACTCGGGTTTTATAGTTTTATAGTTTTAATGTTTTCTTTTTATAGTTTGTTCTTAGCGATCGCTATGATCGGCTAAGCGTTTATTTTCCCGTCTTTGACTATGTTGAACCCTAGACTGTTATTTATGTAATTGATTCGGTAATTGCTTAATTTCATTATGTTCTGAGATTACTTGTGTTATTGGATTACTCTATCTTTTATATGTTTGTTATGTGGACTGATCACCCTAGTAATTGGCATATAGCTGTCGCTAAGTCATGAATTCATAATTCGTAATTGTTATGCGTTTGTGCCCAAAAGTAGCAAAAAGTGGTTACTAGCTAGGATAACATAAAGTCGCGGTCACTTGTACCGCGTTCGTGAGTACAACACCGTACCTACTCCGTTGCCTTAATTCCCTATGCGTCTAATTACGATTGTTCTAGCGAGTGTCTCCTAGGACTACTTAATTGGATAGGATTAATTGCTAAGTTCTTAGGATTAATTATACTTAAGGGGTAACAAGGGTTAGCTAAGCGTACCTGTTAATTCTTGGAGTAGGGATCTCAGAACTAATTAGTTAAGTAGTTGCATTAGTTACATGAATATTCAGGCTAGGGGGATACTGGGTTAAAGGCGGGATACCTTTTATTCACTAGTTAATTCGTCTTTAGTTATTTGCATTAGTTAATTAAATCTAATCAAAACTCCCCCCACCCCCCCTTATTATATTTATATTATTAGTACTTATATAGAATTGGTTAATATAATTATTTAGTTAATTCCTGTTCTCTGTAGGATCGGCCCTGACTTGCTCTAGCTACTGTTAGGAATAGTTAGGTTAAAAAATCATCTTATTTGACTGCACCCGACAGCGCGGTCAAATTTTGCCGCCGTTGCCGGGGAACGGTTGAAATTAATTAAATTTATTAGCCATTATTATTATTTTATTCTATATACATTGGGCATTCACTTGTTCGTTTACATCTTATTACAGCGGTGAATGATCACTCGTTCACGCAGTAACAAAGACTTGCAATTCGATCCAGAGATCACGCGAAGAGACTGAATCCTGCGGAGGCAAGCAAGGGAGAGTCAAGAGGAAACAGGACCTATCCTTTTTTAGTCAGAAATTGAGCAAGAGGAAATGGCACAAGAAAAGTCCATGAAGGAACTGGCCAACGCTGGAGTCACTCATCAGCCCTTGTGCATTACTTTCCCGACCTTGGGAGAAAACACTACATTCGAACTCAAATCGGGGCTGATCCATCTTTTGCCCTCATTCCATGGCCTTTCAGGCGAGGATCCCTACAAGCACTTAAAGGAGTTTCACACCGTCTGCTCGAGTATGAAGCCCGTCACTGTTACTGAAGAGGCAATCAATCTGCGAGCCTTTCCCTTTTCTTTAAAGGATTTGGCCAAAGATTGGCTCTACTACTTGCCCCCCTCATCCATTACCACTTGGGTAGAAATGGAGAGACAGTTTTTGGAGAAGTATTTCCCCGCCTCTAGAGCTACGAACCTCCGGAAAGAGATTAGTGGAGCTAGACAACTGCAGGGGGAGAATTTATATGAATATTGGGAACGGTTCAAGAAGCTGGAGACAAGCTGTCCACAACACCAGATCACCGACCAGCTACTTATCCAGTATTTTTATGAAGGGTTGTCAACAGCAGATCGGAATATGATAGACTCAGCTAGTGGTGGAGTTCCAGTTGAAAAGTCTCCAAGAGCAGCAAGGGAACTAATATCCAAGATGGCTGCGAATGCACAACAATTTGGGTATAGGGATGCACCACTCAGGCCAGTGAGGGAGATAACTGATTCAGCCATAGAAGACAAATTGGAAGCATTGACGACTCTAGTAAGAAATGTTGCTTCTGGGGGCAAGGCTATTATCAAGCCCTGCCGTATTTGTGAGACATTGGAGCACTCAACCGACGAGTGCCAAGTTCTAGGGAATGAGTTGGAGGCCCATGCTAACGTCGTAGGCTCGGATAATTTTCGACAAAGGAAGTATGACCCCTACTCCCAATCCTATAATCCGGGATGGAGGGATCATCCAAATTTGAGGTATGGAAATCAGCCACAGCAGAACCAGCCGCAGCAATCGGGAGAGTCAAACCGCTTTCCGCGGGGTATGTACCAACAAAAACAGTCGGTTGAACAAGCACCCAGCTCCTCGCTAGAAGACATTGTCAAGAATCTGGCCAACAACACGTTGCAGTTCCAAAAAGACACCCAGTCGAGCATCAGAACTCTTGAGACTCAAATGAGTCAACTAGCTACCGCGGTGAGTCGATTGGAGAGTGCAAACAGCGGCAAACTACCCGCTCAGCCTGAGATTAATCCAAGGAACGTTAGTGCCATTACACTTAGGAGTGGAACGGAGCTTGGAGAGCCTAAGAAGCCCGGGCAAAGTTTAGATGAGGATATTGGCGAAAACAGAGGAAAAACTGAAGAAAATGACGATCAGCAAGTCTCGGCCGAGAAAAACTGTCTCGGCTGAGAAAGTGATGAGGTGGCAACCAGGCTCGGCCGAGAATCGTCTGTCTCGGCCGAGATACAGCTCCGACAGAAGAAGATTCCTGCGGCACCTATTCAAACCCGACCATTGCCATTTTTGAGTCGACTCACACCAAAAGTGAAGGATACGAGGGAAAAAGAGATCGTGGATGTATTCAAGAAAGTCGAGATAAGCATTCCGCTAATCGACGCAATCAGACAAATCCCGAGGTATGCAAAATTTCTTAAAGATTTATGCACTAACAAACGCAGGTTGAAGGGGGATGAGAAAGTAATAATGGGAGAGAATGTGTCAGCTATTCTCCAAAGGAAGATTCCTCCGAAGTGCAAGGATCCAGGTATGTTCGTAATACCATGTACAATAGAAAATTACACCGTAGAACAAGCTATGCTAGATCTAGGTGCATCTATAAACGTCATGCCTCGGTCTATTTGCCATGCACTAAAACTTGGGCCATTGAAAGAAACGAGGATAGTGATTCAATTAGCTGACCGGAGTACTACACACCCTGATGGGATTTTGGAAAATGTGCTAGTAGAAGTAGGTGATTTAGTATTTCCGGCGGATTTCTATGTGTTAGACATGCACGGTGATCCATCAACTCCTACCCCTATATTGTTAGGGAGGCCGTTCTTAAACACCTCTCAAACAAAGATAGACGTTCGTGTGGGATCACTCACGATGGAGTTCGATGGACACATCATTAAATTTAACATATTTGATGCAATTGAATCCTCTGAAAAGGGCCATCCTGCTGTGCCTAATAATGTGACTAACCCGTTTGTTGAAAGAAACCATGAGCTGAGTTGCAGGGATAAACCGAATACTCCCATATCTTGGAAGCATCACGGAAAGGAGCGTGAGAAAATGAAGGAGGTATCATGCTTACATTGGTCAGGGCCAAGGTGGAAACCGCCATGGACTAAGCGCTAAGGGACAAGTGAATCAGTCGAGCCAACGACGTAAAACAAAGGCGCTTGTCGGGAGGCAACCCGATGTTTATCGTATTTTTATTTTATTTTATCGTATATTTATTTTATTTTATGCATTTTGTTTTTATTTTGATGCATTTTTATTTTTGAAAAGTATGTAGGAACTAGCTGGAGCAGAAGGCACCGAACCATAACATTCGAGGGATAAAGCACGGAACAGGGGGTCAAAAGAACGAAAAATCGTAACTGGTAAGTCTGCTCGGCCCGAGCTAACTTTTCTCGGCCGAGATTCAACCCGGCCAAAAACAGGGGAAATTCGCTGGACACACATCTCGGCCGAGCCACAAAATCTCGGCCGAGCCACTTGTATACAAGTCTCGGCCGAGCCTCGTTTTCTCGGCCGAGACACTCCTACGATGAAAACAGGGGAATGGCCCTGGACTCAGATCTCGGCCGAGCCACAAAATCTTGGCCGAGCCTCTTTTATACACGGCGCGGCCGCGCCAATAATTCTCGGCCGAGCCGAGTGCTGACAGTTTAAAACTCGCGAACAGAAACAAAAACCCCCCATTCCCTTCTTCCCCCTTTCGAAAAATACACTCACCTCACACACTTTCACCCTATAAATCACCTAATACCATATGTTTCTTCCACCAAAACACTAGAAATCAGTAGCACACACAATTTCACACACCTATCACCGATTAATTTCGAATTTGGTACAAATTTTTGGACGAGCTAAAAAGGGCGCGAACCGACCTAATTCAAATTTCCCTCGTCTAAACGTGTTTGGTAAGTGAAGCTTCTCTCTACCCTTAATTTTTAGTGGTTAATTTCATTCGACTATTGAAATTTGGGGGGATTTCGTGATAATTTCTTGTTTATTTTTGGAGATGAGCCCTACTTGACTTTGGTCGAAAGTATATTATTAAGAAGCTCTATTGACATAAATTTGTGGGAATGTGTATGAATGCGGGATGATGATGTTGTGGGTAGATACAATGTAGATGATTTTGGTTACAATTTCGAGTTATCGCTCATTGAGACAACTAGTCGAACACCTTATAGACATTGTTTTGTTATGACAATTCCCTAGTTTTAGACTGATTGTACTTGTGTTTAAGTAATTACATTCTGATTTTGAGATATAATGGTTCATACTGAGGTGAATCAACTTGATTTGTCAATAAACATGGATTACTTGGTACAATTGATCCGAATTAGTGGCTATTAGAGGTTAATCAATGTGTATTTGGTGTTTGCAAGAACTTAAATTGAACTCGTACTTGTTGTGTCATGTGTGTAGGCTACAAGAAATGGGTCCCCGAAAAGGTTCCGGATCATCGAGTCGAGGCAAGGGAAAGGGCAAAGAGCCCATTATGGAGGACCCCATAGTCAGTCCTCAAAACTTCCCACCTACTGATAGCAGACATTATGGGTTCGTCCTAGAGAAAGAGGCTCATCCGGCCCGTTTCTCCAAACTGTGCACACGCCCGATCATGCCCACTCGATTTGGCAACGATGACATCCTCCGCCGACTAGGCCTACTAGAGAATGTGCACACACTGCTGAAGAATGCCGGACTACTTGGGTACATGAAAGCTCAGGCCACTTATGCGGGCCTCACCCTCGAATTCCTCAGTACGTTAGGGATCACAATTGACCCCGACAAATGTGGGGCCAAACCGGGGCGTATTTCCTTCCAATTAAATGGAGAGTCACATGAGCTGTCCGTATCCGAGCTCGCGGTACTTTTCGGACAGGCTCCCGAATGGCTCGTCGATAGGTGGACACCCAGAGATGCATATGAAAACCAACAGAGGATAGCCGAATTCGAAGTCAACCAAATCTGGGGGCGGTTGACTTATGCACCAAGCCTCGTTGATCCACAGCTCTATACGAAGAATGCCAAGACTTCATGGATTCGGAGCCCGGTAGTCCGTTACATTCAAAAACTTCTCGCACTCACTCTTTTTGCGAGAAAAGAAACAGGGGCCTCCCGAATGCAAGAGCTGGAAGTTTTGTTCACGATCATGACCGGCTGCAAGGTGGATGGGGCTGAAATATTGATTGAGCAGTTCGCACAGGTGGTGAAGCGGAAGGAGCCAATATACATTGGCGGTCTCATAACTCCGATCGCGGCTCATTTTGGAATTCCATTGACTGACTTGGCCCCCGTATCCTCTCGATATCAGCTCGACTGGGACGACTTCGAGCACATGCGAATGGTAGTCCGCTCCGTTCCGAGTGGCATAGCTCGTACCCCGACCAACCGGACGATCATGTCCGTGATCCAGACATACGGACCATTCTTGATATTACCCAATACTCCGTTGACCTTGGTCAACAGCCTCCGAGACCGGCCGAACTTGGCTTTGGCATCCCCGGCCCACATCGCAGCATCGAGGATACCGGACCCTGATGAGGTCCGGAAGTATCATGTGGCTCAGGTAGCCAATATAGAGGAGGACGAGGATACTGAGGCGGCCGAGGAGGCAGAGCCTGGCACAGCCGCTGAAGAAAGCAGTCGGCCATCTAGGCCGAGAAGGAAGCACCCAACTACATCCATTATGAGCGAGGCAGAACACCGAGAGCATATGGAGGATTTGGTTTCGTCCCTCCAAGAGGATGTCTCTCTCATTCGGGGAGAACTGCAGTCTCGATACCAAATCGAGGATGATCGATGGGCCCAGCAGCAGTCTCGATATCAAATCGAGGATGAGAGATGGGCACAACAGCAGTCTTGGCATCAACAGCAGCTGGACTGGCAGAGGGCACTAGAGGACCGTTGGAACATGCCACCACCCTATTGGGGTCAAGGCTACCCGCCTAACCCACCACCGCAGTAGGAGCATTGTGAGTAGCACCAATCCGAACCACTCTTGTCCCCTACAACTTTAGGTTTTCAACCTAAGTTTGGGGGAGGGGGTGTAAGTGGGTCGGATTGGTTGCATTTCTCTTTCATTGTCTTTTTGTTAAGTTTTTGGTGTTGCTAGATTACAAACTTGGTCTGCATTCTATGGTTGATCGTCTGGCCTGTGAGCCAATGTGTGGTTGATCGTCAGGCCTGCGTGCCTTTATCTGTGATAGCCAGTTAGTTTTACTTTTTAATTGTTTTTATTTATGTATTGTGTTTTGCATTTGAGTCTAGGATTGAGTCGAGCCCGTGATTGTACTTGAGTCGTGTTTACGTGTTTTAAGGATAATTTGGGACATTGTTAAGTGTGCAACGAGTTCGTGATGATCATAAAATGTGTTGAATTTGAATTTATGACGTATGATAGAGCATGACATGTAATGAAGATAAAATTGAGCTTGGTCTTGAGACTTGTGATCAATTATAACCCGGTGAGTTGTTGAGCCAAAATTTGTACTCCCACCTTTGGAGTAATGTCTAAATTATTTCCGTGTGAATTCTTTGGTTATATGTAGTCGGCTCTAGAACTTGCCCGGAGTCTCTATCGTGAATATGTCAAACATGCTGTGATGTAGGATATGATATTAGGCGGTTTTTTATTTTTACCTATTACTCAGCCTTTCAATGTCTTCCTCTGCACCAATTAAATTTTCCGTTGGAGCCCATTTGCGCTTTATAGTTTTTTCTTTGATTGCCCTATGTTACAAGCCACATCCTTTTCATATAAACCTTTGGCCCATTTGGACTAATAGTGAGTATGAGGGAGGAGGATTGAAAGGTAGTTGGGAATTAATTTGGGTAGAGATGGAGAATGTGGAAGGAAAAAGGGGAATGCAAATGATAGGTGAAAGAATCTAGCTTAAACTAACCTCTCTTAAGTGTTATGTTTTTTTTGAACCAATTCATCCCACTATTTTCCCCACAAACGTTGGCTTTTAACCAAGTTTGGGGGAGGGGGTGTAAAGTGTGACGTATTGGTCAGTGTTGAATGGTAATTCAAAAAAAAAAAAAAACGAAAAAAAAAAAAAAAAGTTGTTGTAAATAAGTGTTTTGCTATTTTTGTCCAAGGAGAGGTTAGGAGGCTAAACAATGCTTATTGATTTGAATTGATGTGAGAAATTGGGTAGTTCCACAAATTGTGGTGCCCGGAAATTAAGCATGAGAAAGTGTTGGGTTATGATAAAGACTTTTGTTGGGTGAAGGAGTTTCCTTGCGGGGGAGTTTGCTGAAATTAAAAGAGTGAGGATTGAGTGATTGTTTTGAGGGGTGGTTGAGTAGGAACAACTCGATTAGTCCAAAGATTAGTCACTTGTACCCAAATATTTCCCACCTTACCTTAAGCCTACATTAGAACCTGAATAAAGACCTTTTTGATCCTATATCACACATGTCAAGTACGAGGTCTGATTTAGATAACGGGCAAGCATATGGTAGGCGTTGCATGTAGTCAAATGTGAGTGAATTAACTTTACCTTATACACTTGAGAGAAGAGTGATACACTTAACCCGTAAGGATCACTTGTTGAAGTATCGAGTCTCGAAAGTAGTCTAAGTTGCTATGTTGGATATGCTCACGTTATCGTATTGTCTTTCTTTATTAAAATATGTTCTGAAACTTTGGTTTGCCACTTAAAGTCGCTTTAAACATGTGTCTTTTGTTTTTCTTCTTTGCTTTGAGTTGTTCGGGACGAACAAAGGTTAAGTTTGGGGGATTTTGGTACACGTAATTATGCGTGCATAATAGGTCGATTAAATTGTCTAGTTAATAACATTTGCATGCATAATTAGTCGTGTATTGCTCATATTTGTATTATTGGACAAATTAATGTTGTTTGACTTGTTTTGAAGCATTAAGGTGAAATTAGACCAAAAAGTCGAACTCGACTTAAACTGGATGCGAGAACAAGTGTCGCGTGTCAAAAACCGAGCGAAAATTGATCCAAGTTGCTGGGAATTGGTCTCGGCCGAGCCAGAGGAGCTCGGCCGAGCTTGAAGGTCAGCGAAAGACGCAAAAATTGGCTGTTGAAGATTCTCGGCCGAGCCACTTTTATAGGGAGCTCGGCCGAGCCAGAAATTCTCGGCCGAGACAAGCAGTGGCCCAGCCCAAGTCATGCGCGGATTAATCCTTTTCTGGCCCAAATTGAGCCTAATTCATCCTCGACTATAAATAGAAGATCCAAAAGTCCGAAAATTACACTTTGACATTGATTCGAGAGCACGGACTTGGAAATTCTGGAGCACGAAGACTCAAGATTCAGCACTCGGGTTTTATAGTTTTATAGTTTTAATGTTTTCTTTTTATAGTTTGTTCTTAGCGATCGCTATGATCGGCTAAGCGTTTATTTTCCCGTCTTTGACTATGTTGAACCCTAGACTGTTATTTATGTAATTGATTCGGTAATTGCTTAATTTCATTATGTTCTGAGATTACTTGTGTTATTGGATTACTCTATCTTTTATATGTTTGTTATGTGGACTGATCACCATAGTAATAGGCATATAACTGTCGCTAGGTCATGAATTCATAATCCGTAATTGTTATGCGTTTGTGCCCAAAAGTAGCAAAAAGTGGTTATTCGCTAGGATAACATAAAGTTGCGGTCACTTGTACCGCGTTCGTGAGTACAACACCGTACCTACTCCGTTGCCTTAATTCCCTATGCGTCTAATTACGATTGTTCTAGCGAGCGTCTCCTAGGACTACTTAATTGGATAGGATTAATTGCTAAGTTCTTAGGATTAATTATACTTAAGGGGTAACAAGGGTTAGCTAAGCGTACCTGTTAATTCTTGGAGTAGGGGTCTCAGAACTAATTAGTTAAGTAGTTGCATTAGTTACATGAATATTCAGGCTAGGGGGATACTGGGTTAAAGGCGGGATACTTTTTATTCACTAGTTAATTCGTCTTTAGTTATTTGCATTAGTTAATTAAATCTAATCAAAACTCCCCCCTTATTATATTTATATTATTAGTACTTATATAGAATTGGTTAATATAATTATTTAGTTAATTCCTGTTCTCTGTGGGATCGACCCTGACTTGCTCTAGCTACTGTTAGGAATAGTTAGGTTAAAAAATCATCTTATTTGACTGCACCCGACAGCGCGGTCAGTCCATTAACTGATAACTCCATTGCGCCTATCCCAAAGCCTATTTCACCATCTATATCTCAGCCCAGCTCAAACTCACCAACTCGCTCGACTAGGCTGACTTCCGAGCCTATCTTCGTCCCTTCTTCCTCGACGAGCAGCTCCACTAAATCGCCAAACTCCACTTCTGTATCTCGCAGATCTACTATACCGCTCAGTGACTCTTCCACTGACCATGATGCTCGCAATCCACCTCAACGGACTCATGATATGCGAACACACAGTAAGAATCATATCTATATGTCCCAACAACTATTTTTTGCCACAAAGTATATTGAGCCCACTTGTCTCTCTTAAGCCTTCTTCGGTCCTCGATAGCACAGAGCAATGGCAAAAGAATTTACAGCCTTACAATGGCATGGCACCTAGGACTTAGTCATCCCCCCATCCCATGCTAATGTTATTGAGTGTAAGTGGGTTTTTAGAATCAAGTGCAAACCTGATGGGACGGTTGATAAAGATAAGGCTCGTTTGGTTGCTAGGAGTTTCATCAACAGTACAACATTGACTACAACGAAACTTTCAATCCAATCATCGAACCAATCACAATTCGTATGGCCCTATACCTAGCTCTTGCATCCAACTGGCCCTTGCAAAGCTCTCAATGGGAATCTCAACAAACCAGTTTACATGACGCAACCTCTGGGTTATGTAGACTAGTAAATCCTCCCATGTTTGTCTTCTTTGCAAGTCGTTATATGGTTTTCGCCAAGCCCTGGCGCTTGGTATCGGGCTCTTAGCTCCACCTTTGTTTCATTTGGTTTAAAGTAGTCTCGTGCCGACACACCGCTATTCACGCTTCATCGAGGTTCCTACGTCTTCTCGTCTTAGTATATGTTGACGATCTTATAATCAATGTCTCTAGCACCGCTCACATTCATACCTTGACCAAACACCTAAAATCGTCTTTCATTGTCAAAGATCTTGGTCAACTATCATATTCCCTTGGAGTAGAAGTGGGTTGATGCAAAGAAGGCTTATTTCTTTCCCAACATTAATACACGGTGGATCTCTTAGTTCGACATCGCATGGACGGAGCTAAGCCCCTCTCTACACCAAGCTCCACAAAAAAACTGGTTCGGACTCCACTCCGATTGACCCCACGACGTATCGAAGTGCCTTCGGTGGTATCCAATATTTGCGATAACACGCCCGGACGTATCCAATATTCGTTATTTAAAAGGGTCGCTTCATTTTGGCTTACTACTACGCCCAACTTCCACATTTCATCTTACGGCGTACTCTAATTTCAACTTTGGTGGTGATACGCGTGATGGAAAAACAACCTCAGCATACATAATCTTTCTTGGACCCAATCCAATTTCATGGCATTCTTGCAATAGATTGGTGTTGCTCGCTCGTGTAAAGCAAAATATCGAGCCCTCGCGGTTGCTACATCGGAACTCTATTGGATTATCCATCTATTTCAAGACCTTGGTCTCACTCCATGCTCCACCCCTCGGATCCTGTGTGATAACATGAGTGCAACTCGCTTAGCGCTCAATCTCATTCAACACTCTTGCATGAAGCACATTGCTATCGACCTCCATTTTGTCCGTGATCTTTCCGCCAAAGGGTTGTTGAATGTTTCTTATGTTAACACCATCGATCAGGTGGCTGATCTGCTCACTAAGCCGCTATCTCGAACCCGTTTTACGAACTTGAGATCCAAAATTTCTATCGCTGACGGCACGTCAATTTTGCAGGGACCTATCAATGATCCTTCTAGAGGATTACCTTAGCATAATTTACAGGATTTGATTTACTAAAATCTCGCCTTACCATATATGTATATTTGTTGTTGTATATAAGTCATATATTGTAACTAATGAAAAGCAATCAATACAATATCAATTATGTATATTCGATATGATAGGGGGGAATAGGAGTTGGTGGTGTATGCATAAAAAAATGGCTTCGGGGATGGGGTGAGTGGTGGGAGCATAAAAACTGTTTTTTTTTTTTTTTGTTGGAAGGTGAGGAATGGGGGTGGTGGAAGCATTAAAAAGATAAAATAGAACTGATATATATATGCCTAGGAGAGAGGGGCAAAGGAGTTGTAGTGGCTTGGGGTGGGGTGATAGAAATTAGGTTATTAGGTTAATTACAGGACTCTATAGGAGTTTTATCTGTCATTGACTCGATAGATAGATCAACCATCAATTCAGAACCCCAAAAGAAAATTTATATCAATCTATGACCTAAAATATTTGAAATTGTAAATGGAAGACACATAAATCTAGAATCATTATAAGGTATGTTTGAAATTTTGAAAAACCCACAAAATAATATTGTCTCGAAGTGATAATCCAGGGGCATAAACGTCTAAAGTCTTTCACTGCATTTTTACTTTTAAAATTATTATTTGATAAATCTAAAATAATCAAATAATTCATAAATTACTTTTTCAGATATGCAAATTAATTAAAAAAAATTATATTTAAATGAACAAAAAAATACATTTTAGTGAACTATGTGTATATTAATTTAATATTCATGAACACAAAAAAGAAATTAGAGATTTTTTTTAAAAGTAACAATTTTCCCCTACGTCTGAATCAAAAGAGACATTACAGTAGTAGTAATAGTAGAGAACAGTAAAATATACATAGTGGTGGTGGTGATCATTGTAACAATTAAAACCTTGATCAGTTTCTTTCAACTCTTCCTTCATACTTAATCGTTGGCAACCGTCTCAAAGCCAACTTTGAGCACATTTATGGCCTTAAACATTTTAGGAGACAATGAACTCCTAAATGCATTAAGAGCACGGTCACCACTGTTAAATATATACCCTAAAGCAACTGTCGAGGCTGGAATTGGCAACACATCGCGAGCTAAATTAGAAAGAATAGTAAACCGAGCTGAATTCACTCTTCACAACAACAATACATCAAAGTTTCAATTTCCCTGATCCTTAGCTTCTTCGCTTAAGTACTTCTCTAACTCTGACTTAGACATTTTCAGTTTTCGCTTCACATTTAAACCGGTCCAACAAGAAGGTCCTAGTTAGTGCTTGTTAGTCACCCATGCTTTGCTTTGAACTAGAAGTCGAAGGCCTTGAAGGTTGAGAGGAACCAGTCTAAGTGTGTCATATATTGGCCTAAATTTATCAAACAACTCTTGCATATCAAACTCAATATTTGCTTTCATTATCACCTGAACAGACTCATCATACAATGTTTTAAGCACGAAGTCAAGAAATGACATTTTTCGACAGGTATCAAGTATCACAACATAGTATAGGTTCATATTCATTTTCTCAATCGAACCCCAATACTTATCAATCTTCGATTTCATCCTTCTTTACATCTCCTTCAACTGGAAATCACTCTCCAACCATTACTTGAGAAGCAACTCCACAAAACTTATTTCATGCAAGACATTATTAGATGTGATATATGAAGAATCGGTTATGCTCAAGGTGAGTTTGTAGAACGACTCTAAGAGATTCAGCAACGATTGAGCTCTCTTCCAATAATCCTCAGTCGGGATCCCATCATATGGTGGTTTGGCTGGATCACTAACATAACAATGATCCACTTCTTCTAGTGCATCAAAAGCTCTCTTTAGGGATGTAACAAATCTATACATAAAGTATGAGGGATTCCAGCTGGTAGACACATCTAGACTTCACAACTTATTTGTTTTGATTTCAACACAATCCAAGAATCTCTTATACTTTGTTGGGGAGCTTTTCACATACCTTATAGCCCTTCTTATACGAGAGATATCCAAAAGCTCATCCTTGTTGTTCAAATCATAATGCACAATGAGGTTCACAATATGTGCAATGCCCTCATATGGACACCAAGGATATTTGTACTCTTGTTCTTAAGTTTCTTAACCGAATGCGTCACTGCATCGTCATTTGAAGAAGCATTCTCTATAGTGATCATATATATTTTGTCAATTCCACAATACAATTAACATTTCTCTACACCCTTACCCATCTCCTCACTTTTATGTCCAGTACTTGATAAAAGTTCAAGACCCGTTTGTGCAATATTCATTCATCATCAATAAAATGCGTCTGTAATGATGCAGGTTCTTTGAGAGTGGTTCATTTTACAATCCTTCTACGTCTTTTTTTCGGAGACATACACATTATAAACATCTTTGGTAAGCGTCTTTCGGGTAGGAATATCAAGCATAAGGAAAATGGTATAAGAGTAGCGTCTGAAATCACATTTCTCAACTATGAAGCTCATCAACTATTATTACGTAGCACAAAGCTTCTCTTGCTTTGACTTGGTCAAACTTCCCTGTAGAGGGGATACCTTATCACCTAACCGAGTTGAGTTTGATTGTCTTCTCCTTCAGGTTTTTTCTCGCAACTATTATAGTAGTTGTTGAGAGGCTCCACAAATGAACTTTTCAGACGAACCTAATACTTTGATCCAAGCAAGCACGAAGTCTGATCCAAGAAAACATGGCACAAAGCCACTCAAAACCACTATAATTGTTGCGAAAAAAACGTGAAGGAGAAGGTAATCAAATTCAGACTTCAAATCAACCAACTCGGTTAGGTGATAAGGTATCTCCCTCTACATGGAAGTTTGATCAAGTTATAACAAGAGAAGCTTTATGTTACAAGATAATGGTGATGAACTTCAGTTCAAAACAGGTTTCAGATGCTATTCTTATACCATTTGCCCCATACTTGACATTTCTACCCGAAATACCATTACCAAAAATGTTTATATGTTAGGTTAAAGGGTTTTATTATAAACCACTCTCAAAGAATCTGCATCACTATAAACTCATGGACGTTGATTCATAAAATGAATTATATGTGCCTCACTACACATTTCATTGATGATGAGTGAAAACTACACAAACGGATCTTGAACTTTTGTTCAACCACTGGGCATAAAAGTAAGGTGGTGGGTAAGGATGTAGAGAAATGCTTATTGAATTGAGGTATTGACAACATATATATGATCCCTATAGATAATGCTTCTTCAAATGACAGTGCAGTGGCGTATTTGGTAAAGAAATTTGTGAACAAAGGTACAAATATTCTAGGTGGAAACTATGTCCATATGAGATGCATTGCACATATCGTGAATCTCATTGTGCAGGACGGTGTGAAGAATAAGGATGAGCTTTTAACTCTCTCTCGTATAAGAGGGGAGTTATAAAGTATGTGAAAAGCTCTCCAACAAGGTACATGAGATTCTTGGATTGTGTTGAAATCGAAACAAAAAAGTTGTTAAGTCTATGTGTCTACCAGTTGGAATCCCACATACTCTATGTTGGAATTTCGGTACACGTGTCCCGTGCACGCACTTTAGGGCGCTTTTAGTGCCAATTTAATGTCATTAATGTGCATAATCACGTGTATTTAGTGTTTTTGAATTCTCATGGGAAAAATAATGTGTTTGTGTTATTTATGTGCTAAAACAGGTTCAATTAGACCAAAAAACAGTGAAACCAGACCAAAAGGGGTGAAACAACAAAGGAAGAGGTAGGACTTGGCTGCGCAAGGCAGCCCTCGCCCGTGGAGAATTCCAAGGTCGCGGGGCACCTCACCCTTACCCGCGGGGGAAGGGAACAGTATAGATCTCAATTTTCAACCCCAAAAGGCCGCGCCCGCGGAGGATTCAGTCCGCGCTCGTGGACATCCGAAGCCCGTGCCCGCGGAAGATTTAATATGCGCCCGTGGACAAAGGCTCAGAAGACTATGAAGAAATCAAGCATCCAAGTCCACAACCGAGGAGCTGTGAAGACCTCAACCGTGGCATCCTACTCCATGGTCGAGGAGTGAAGCCAAGCCGCGACCGCGGTCCCAAACCTGCCTAAACCCTAAACCCTTACCCATTGTCGCGGCCGCGGCAAGCAACCCCTGTTTTCTTTAGCAAATACGATTTTGCCTATTTTTTACCAGCACTTTTCTCTCTTATATATATCCTCCCATTCGAATTTACCCTATCTTTGGCACGAATTTGGAACACTTTTCAGCCACCATCACTTCTGATAAAGCGCAATCCGGTATCCAATCGATTCAGCCTAAAACTAGTGCAAGAAATATAAAAACACACAAGATATACGTGGTTCGATCCGGAGATCTACGTCCACGGGCAGAAAATCACTCTTGCCGAGGTGTTTCTTTCACTAAAACTTTGAGCTTACAAGCAATAATCCAGAATACAAAGTGCGAACCCCCATTCAGAGTTCTTTTCTCATACTTATACTCAACTTTCCTAAACCCTAACCGAACCCTAACTAACTCCCTATTCTCACGCCTATTTCCCGCTGCATGGCAGTTGGGAGCGGATCATGAGCCATGATTCGCGGAACAAACCGTCTGTTGGGCCGACGCGTGTTCCTGGGCCTGCTGGGCCTACGCGTGCTGGGCCGGTCAGTGGGCTTAGGTATTAACCCGACCCGAAGTGATCGGGTTATCCCTATCAGATGCCCCCCCCCAGCCGAAGCGAGGAAGGAGTTTCGGTTGTCACCGGGGTGGAACCGTAAGCAAGAAGGGCCGTAGTCGCGAGCGCGCCGAAGTGTTTATGGATGATTAAGTCTATCCGCGTCCCCGGGGACTCCGCGGAGCATTCTGCGGATGCGGAGTCGAACTAGGCCGAAGTGCACAGGACATATAGCGAGATACCGAATTTCCCAGAAGCAAGAAACGCGTTGGAAGTATATAACATCCTGGCCGAGGTGGAAGGTACACCGGAGTGTAGTGGTCTGGCCAAAATGAAGGAAGCACCGGAGTGTGGTGGTATGACCGAGGTAAAAGAATCACCGAAGTGTAGTTTGAAACTTCCTGAAGAAGGGTGAGGTTGATGTGATTGGCGGCGCCATCATGAGAGAGAGGAATGTGAAGTGACACGCTCTGCGATTTCCAAGAAACCTGTTCCCTACGCGCCTTGGGAACTGTAAAGCGCGTGAGCAGCACGTTTAAATCTCCATCACTGAATTTGAATAGGCTGCATTAGAGCCGTTGGTTTTTTGCGTATATAATTGAAATAATTGCACAGTAACTCTTCATCTTCTTCATTGCGATTTACCAGTTTAGAAAGCGGGAAAAAGAGGGATTCTGTGCTTGCAATCCATCTCAAATCAAAACTTCTCAAATCCAACCCAAGTAAGTATGTCTTCCTCTTCGTCTTCTTCATCTTCTGCCTCATCTTCTGCCTCTGTTGAAGAAGTAGAAGTAGGGACTACGGGTACCATATTAGATGTCCCCCCCCTTCGATACCTCATTCCGGAGAGAAATGAGATTAGGACCGTAGACAGGGCCGATGGGCTGGAGAGCAACGTTATGATGGTTGCCTTCTATCCATGCGCGGAGGAGGGTTTGGAGGTGGCCTCTGTAGCGTTACGGATGACGCGAGAGCAAATCGAGAGAGAAATTCCTTTATTTTTCTTCCCCTTCAACCTAGAGTATATAATACCGAACCCCGAGGATAGGGCCTGCTGCCCACCGCAGGGGTTTATTAGTGTGTACATAGATCCCCTTAGAATAGGCCTGAGACTGCCCCTGTGGGACATTATGATCCGGTTGCTGCAATACTACGGTATTGCCCTGAGCCAACTAGCGCCGAACGCGGTGAGGCAGGTAGTGGGGTTTACCGTGGTGTGTAAAAACGCCGGATTAGAACCGACCGTAGAGCTTTTTAGGTTTTTCTTCCAATTAAAAAACTTCGGGAAGTCCAAGGGGTGGTACTCCTTCAGTCCCCGAGCCCGAGGTGGGTTCAAGGTTCAAAACCCAAGTAAGGTAGAGAGGTGGAAGGAGAGGTTTATATTTATAAAAAATAAAGTAGCTCTCCCGAAGTGGAGGAGGGAGGAGGTACTGGATACCGCTCCGGTGGAGAGCCCGGAGGCCGAAGTGATACATACATTCCGGTCAGTGGGGACTTTCAAAACCCTCTGCACCGAGGAAGAACTGGAGGAGGCAGGACTGAGCCCGTATTATTCGGGCAATGCGGGTGCCGAAGAGGGTAGGAGTCCTTCTATATTGCCTTTTATAACTGTCGTTTTGCGAAGGACTAACCATAACCTCTATATGCAGGGGGACGCTTCGGAAAGGAGCCTGCCGGAAGCCCCGCAGCGTCGGCGGCGGCCAAAAAGAAGGGGAAAACCGCTGAGGTGTCTCCCCGGGGGAAGATGCCACCCAGTGCGCGGCCCAGCGCTGGGTCGGAAGAGCAGGTGGGAGTGGCGAGGCCTGCTCCCGGATCTAAGAAGAGGCCGGAGCCATCATCCGGGACTCCTCCATCAGCAACTAAAAGACTCCGCCCGGAGGAGAGTATGGAGGTACATTTCCGATATACTGTTAGTTACCGCAAATGCTTCGTATGTTATCTGTGCTGACTATGGTCTGTTGTTATTGGTGGCAGGTGAGGGAGCAGGGGCCCTCAAGTCTGCTGGGGTTGGAGGGGCCCGATGCCGAAGAACTTCTGCGCTTGGCGCGAGGTATCCTAGACCTCGGCCGCAAGAGCGAGAAGGAAGGGAAAGAAGAGCTGGCCGAAGTGGCCAGGGAACTCCGGGCGCGCAACGACCGGCTGACCCACGATATGACCGAGGCACGGAAGAGGACTGCCTTGGTCGAAAACGAGGTTGCGCGTCTGCGCGGAGTGGAGGCGGAGAATAATGTCCTCCGTGGTGAAGTGCTGCGGCTGCGGGCAGAGATGGAGTCTCGGGAAGCTGCCGTAGTCGAAGGGCAAGGAGCGATGCTGAAGGCATTTGCCGACCAATTATTCCAGACCAGCACGTTCCTTGACTTCCAGACGGAGTTCGTGGCTATAGGGGACCAGGCCACTCGATCCGCGCTGCTGGAGCAGGTGAAGGAGGTCTACCCGAATGTGGACGTATATCGTCCAGAATTCGGGTATGACTTTGAGGCAGTGGCCGGAGTGGAAAAGGCCTACTATGCGGCTCTAGCGAAACTGCCGGAGTGGCCCCTGGTGAAGGCTCTCGGGGAGAAGAAACAGCTGCTGACGGCCGCGGAGGTCGCCAACTGTGAGGTGGACCAGGACCCAGAATTCATGGCATTCCGCCGAGGTGAGCTGGTCACCGCACCCCGAAGCAGAGAACCCCCTCCACGGATGGAGGTCGAAGCCATAGCTGCGGACGAAGCGGTCGCAGCAAATGAGGAAGGAGAAGCCGAAGTGTCCGAGGGCCGGCGAGAGGTGTTGCCCGAAGAGACTGAGGCAACTGAGCGGGAGGTCAGTCGATCCCCGCAAATTAAAAAACTATAGATGATAGGATTATATGCAAACATTGTACGAATCATGGATATTGTACTCTCATTTAGTGAAATATAATCCTTTGTTTCTCAGACGCTTCATCTTCTCTTTGCTTGCATGATCAATTTGTGTTTGTTTTCGAACTGAACTCCAGCTCTTGACATACTTTAAATTAATCGATTTGGTTGACTCTTGTTTCTGATTAGAATTCCGCGGAACTACACGAAACAATAAAGAAACTCATGCGATCACTTGAGTGGTTCCGCGAAGAGAAGAACAACCTGCAAATGCACGTAGTGCCGAAGCTAGAGAAGCAGGTGGCCTCGGCAGAGAGGAAAGTAGTTGAAGCTGAAGAGCGAGCCAAAAATTTCGAGATGAAATACCGGTCTACAGCTGCCGAGATGAGCCGTGTCCTCGTTCATCAGAGGGAGTATGATCGGATACTGTCGGAGTTCAGTCTTCTGACCTTTGAGGAAGTGGAGGAACGGGTCGTAGAGATCCAGGGCGAAATCTCAGCGCTTACGGCAAATAACCCCGCGGAGGCCTCGGAGCTCGTAAGAAAGCGGGAAGTTCTAGAGTTGCTTCTGAGCATGTATGAAGGGCTAAAGGGCCGAGGCAGGTGGAGGCCTTCTGCCGAGGAATTCATCGCAAGTTCAAGCCGGAGACAAGGTACCCCAAAAGTGCCTCGGAAGGACAAAAAGAAACCCTCTGGAAAGAGCCAAGGCATTGTTATTCGGGAGCCAGCTCCAGTGACCACGATCTAAGAAGAGCCCGCTGTGGTTGCTGAAGAAGTAGTCGAGGAGCTGGCCAGAGAAATTGAAGTGATGGCTCCGGAGGAGTGGGACCCTGTGCAGTGGGCCCAAACCCCGAGGTCCGCTCCACAACCAAGTAGCCGAGCTCGGACTAGAGACGAAGTCCCCAGGCAAACGCCCAGAGCAAGTCCTCGGCGTCGGGAAGCTCGCGGTGGAGAAAGAGCCAGAGCCCGAGGTCGAGGATCTACAAGATCCCGGAGGACACAGCGCAGATCGAGGAGCAGGCCGCAACGCCGGGGCGCTGAATATTGGCTCGGGGGCCGTAGATAATGGCTTTTCTCTTTGTTGTTTTGTTTGTTTGTTTTTTTTTTTTTTTTTTTTTGAATCTTATGTAAAAAACTGCTTGATGTTGTATTATTCAGAAGATAATAAAACTGTTGCGGTGTGTATAGACGGGTTTAAGGAAAGCAACAAGTTACTAACCATTTTAACCGGGTGTTCGGGAACACACTACGAAAAATTATTAACTATTTTAATTGGGTGTTCGGGAACATAGTATGGATAAATCCAATCTCCCCGAACGGATCAGGCGGGAGTAACATCTCCCCGGACGGATCAGGCAGGAGTAAACACTTCTCCGGTTAAACAGGCGAGAAAGTGATACGAGTCCGGGGACTAAAATGCGAATCTCCTCGGACGGACCGAGAGAGAGAGGTTTAATTGTCCGGAGACTAAAATGCGAATCCCCTCGGACGGACCGAGAGAGAGAGGTTTAATTGTCCGGAGACTAACAATGCGAATCTCCTCGGACGGACCGAGAGAGAGAGGTTTAATTGTCCGGAGACTAACAATGATAATACGACTGCGTTAGGGCTTCCCCGTAACGAAAAAGGAAACACAGCAGGATGCATAAACAAAGAATTTTTATTCGATGATAAGTGCCGGAGCAAACTAAACAATACAAAGGTAGATGATAATCATAAAAGAAACATACAATGAGCAGAAAGAGCAGATGGTACTTGTGATTTGGCCTTCACAGGTAGAAGCGCCTCAAGTTGGTTACATGCCAGCTTCGGGGAATCGGGGTTCCGTTGAGATGCTCTAGCTGATAGGATCCGGAATCGTGCGCGGCAACGACTCGGTAGGGGTCTTCCCAAGAAGCATGTAATTTCCCCTCGGGGGCAGCTTTGCTGGCTGAGTTTAGCCGAAGAACTAGGTCCCCGACATTGAACTGAGTACCCCGGACCCGGAGGTTATGATACTGGGCTGCTCGTTGTTTACACCTGGCCTGTTGAATGAATGATTGGTCACGACGATTTTCAAGTTCATCCAAATTTGCCCGGAGAGCCTCGTCATTATCCTCTGGAACCAATGTGAGGAGGCGGGGGCTTGGTACACTGATTTCAGCAGGGATAACGGCTTCGGAACCATAAGTAAGGCTGTAAGGAGTCTCCCCGGTAGAGGTGTGCGGTGTTGTGCGATAAGCCCATAGGACTTGTGGAAGGTTTTCAGCCCAGAGACCTTTGGCATTATCCAGGCGCTTCTTTATTCCCGTGAGCAGTGTCCTATTGGTGACTTCAACTTGACCGTTGGCTTGAGGGTGAGCAACCGAGGTGAAAATTTGTTTGATGTGAAGCTCTTCGCACCAAGACCGAAAGGGATCATTGGCAAATTGTTTACCATTGTCCGAGATAATAGTACTCGGGATGCCGAAGCGACAAACAATATTGCGCCACACAAATTTCAAGATATTCTGACCAGTAATGGCCGTAAGTGGTTCGACTTCGACCCACTTAGTGAAGTAGTCTACGGCAACGACCAGGAACTTCAATCCTCCCGGAGCAACGGGGAATGGGCCAATAATGTCGATACCCCATTGAATAAACGGCCACGCACTCTGGATTCCAGTGAGCTCGGTCTGCGGCAGATGCTTCACACGGGAGTGCAGCTGGCACTTGCTGCATTTGGTTACTAAGTCGTGGGCATCGTTAAACAAAGTTGGCCAATAATATCCCCAGCGGAGAACTTTCTTGGCCAATGTCCGGGACCCGATATGGCTGGCACAGGCCCCTTCGTGAACCTCCCGTAAAACTTGAGTAGCTTCGGCAGGAGTGAGACACCGGAGACTCAGTTGCAGGTACGACCGCCGGTACAAGACTCCATCATGAAAGGAGTATTTGGGCGCTTTGAGGGCAACTTGCCGAGCTCGTAGCTTGTCAGTGGGCAGGATTCCATCTCGGAGATATTGAATGATAGGAGTCATCCAATTCGGATCGCTATCGGTCAGTACCGAAACTGTGGCCTCATGAATTGCTGGATGTGATAAGTCTTCGACCATGATATCCGGAGATATATTAGTTCGGACCGCGGAGGCCAATTTGTTGAGCGCGTCTGCTCTTGCATTCTGGGCACGTGGTATTTTCTGGATAACAACTGTATCAAGAGTTGACATGAGCTTGAGTGTTAGAGCACGATACCTGATCATTGTTTCATCCTTGGCGACATAAGTCCCCTGGATTTGCTTGGACACGACCTCGGAGTCCGTGAAGAGCTCAAGATGACGAATGCCTAAGGATTGAGCGAGCCGGAGCCCGGCGAGAACTGCCTCGTACTCCGCTTCATTATTAGTCACCTTAAACTTGAATCGGATGACGTATTTTACTTCAACCTCCTCGGGGTCGATGAGAAGCACCCCGGCACCACTTCCTCGAGTTGTGGATGCTCCATCCACATATAGCTGCCATTTCCGAGGTGAGGATACGAGGGTAGCGGGGTGATGTGTATCACTGTCTGTCGGAGACTCATGATTGTCTCCCGGGGTTTCAGCCAGAAAGTCGGCGAGTGCTTGACCCTTGATTGCTCGGCGGGGAAGGTATTGAATATCATATTCGCCTAACTCGACGGCCCACTTTGCAAGGCGCCCAGACACCTCGGGCTTGACAAGAATCTGGCGGATAGGATGATTGGTCAAAACCCGTATTTCACGTCCTTGGAAGTATGGCCGTAGACGCCGAGCTGCCATAACAATTGCCAAAGCGGTTTTTTCTAACACGGAGTACCGTGTCTCCGCCCCGTGGAGAACACGACTTGCGAAATACACGGGATGTTGAACCCCATTGACTTCGCGCACAAGTGCAGCGCTAATAGCTTCCTCGGCGGAAGCCAAATATAAGTAAAGCGGCTCTCCGGGGAGAGGAACTGACAAAGTAGGCAGCTGCTGTATATGACGTTTCAAAGCCTCGAAGGCCTCGGTGCACTCCGGAGTCCACTCAAAGGACTTCGCCTGTCTCAAGATTTTGAAGAATGGGAGCTGGCGCTCCGCCGCTTTAGATAAGAATCGATTTAAGGCCGCCAAACCACCTGTGAGGCGTTGAACGTCCCTGAATGTCTTGGGTGGCTGCAGTTCTAGCACATCCCGAAGTTTGGCCGGGTTGGCCTGCAACCGTGTTGTGAAACCATATAACCCAGAAACTTGCCGGAGCCGACGCCGAAAGTGCATTTTGCTGGATTAAGGCGCAAATTGTAGCTTCGCAGGGTGCGCAACGTTTCGGCAATGTCTTGCACACATGAAGAATGGGAGATACTCTTTATAACAAGGTCATCAACGTAGACCTCGACGTTGCGGCCAATCTGGCCGTGGAAAACCCGGTCCATGAGACGCTGGTATGTGGCTCCGGCGTTCTTGAGCCCGAAGGACATTTTCTTGAAAGCATAGCACCCAAAAGCAGTGATGAATGCCGTTTTGATGGCATCTTGCGGATCCATAAAGATCTGGTGGTATCCCTTATACAGATCTAAGAAACAAAGGGCCTCATACCCAGTAATGGCCTCGGCCTTTTGATCTATGGAAGGTAGGGGATAACAGTCCTTCGGACAATGTTTGTTGAGGTCGGAGAAGTCGACGCACATCCGCCATGCCCCACTGGACTTAATCACCATTACTGGATTCGATAGCCAGGAGGGGTAATATACTTCGAACAGGATGTCCGCATCTAAGAGTTGTTGCACCTCGATTCGAATTGCGTCATTTTGCTCCGGGGCGAACTTCCTCTGCTTTTGCTGGATTGGCTTTATGCTGGGATCGATGTTCAGCTTGTGTGTTATTATGTCGGGAGAGACCCCGGGCATATCTAGAGGAGACCATGCGAAGACATCGGAATATTCTCGGAAGGTCTGAATTATAGCCTGGTGTAGCCATGGCACATCCACGGCTCCGACGGTTACAGTCTGTTCCGGCTTGGACGGATCAAGCGGTACTTGAGCGGTGGCATCCCCCAACGAGGTACATTCCCGAGGTTCCAGAACCGATGATGCTACCTGAAGCTGCTGTATGGGAGGAACTTTAGCAGTCTTTTTGAGTGCCACGTACATACATTCCTTTAAAACCCGCTGACTCCTGCGGATAGCCACTTCGCCATGCGAAGTGGGAAACTTTAATGCGAGGTGATACGTGGAGCATATGGCTTTGGCGGGGGTAAGCCAGTCCCGGCCCAAGATCATGTTGTACGGTGATGGGGAATTCACCACATAAAAATCCACGAAAATGGTTTTTATTGCCGGATACGTCCCCAAAGACGCCGGGAGAGTGATGATACCCTATGGCTGGACTTCACCCTGAGTGAAAGTCTGCAGTGGCCCGGGGGCCGGCCGAAGTTGTTCCCAAGGAATCCCCATCCTTTGGAAACAGTCGGCAAATATAACACTCACCGCGACCCCATTATCCACGAAGACCCGCCTTATTGTTATGTTGGCTACAGTCATGTCGATGACAATAGCGTCAGTATGAGGTGTTATCTCCGGAACCGGGTCTCTATCCGTGAAGCTGACAGTCTCGGATTGATGGAGGCGTTTATGACGTGGCTCCTCGGGAGGAGGACGTCGAGCCTCTGCCTTCAAGGCATGTCGTGAAGCCCCGGTAGGGAGGGCCCCATATATCACGTTTATCACGTGAGGGGGTGCGTTGTCTCCGGGTCCTCCCGGAGGAGGAGGTGGTGGCGGAAGACGTGGTTGTTGGCGATTGCCAGAATCTTGCCGTGCGTAATTACTAGGCCCCGGCCGATTATTATGCCACGGCGGTCGATTTTGTTGTGTACCGCGGTCATGATAACCTCCACGATTATGGGACGACCCCCCATTCTGACCTGTCCGAGGCTTGTCATCGGTCCGCGCAATGTATTGGCGCAAGAAACCTTTCCTCAGGCACTCCTCGATCTCCTTGCTGAGTTCTCGGCACTCCTCTGTCTCGTGCCCATGATCTCGGTGGTACGCACATCACTTTCCACGATTCCTCTTCTCGGGCGGAGCAGTCATCCGCGGACAAGGTCGTAGATCGTTCTTGTGAATAGAAAGGATTTCGGCTCGTGACTTCGTCAACGGAGTCAGTTGTGGAATATCGCCTCGAGAATCTGAACGCCCCGGGTTCAGACGGGAAAAAGCACTGGGTCGTGTACTAGGCCCAGTTTGTGCCTTGTCGGACTGCCGCTTGCTAGCATGTTTCTCACGTTTCCGGCGAGTCTGCTCCTCGGCCTTAGCAAATTTGCACACCGTTTTGAATAGTGCTCGGGTTGTGACCGGTGTGTTTCGAACCAGCTCGGTGTAAAGTGTTCCAGGACGGAGTCCATTCATGAACGCGTTGATGACTACGTCTTCGGGGCAACTTCCCACCTTGAGGCTTTCCGCTGTAAAGCGGTCAAGAAATTGGGTAACGGTTTCACCGTCCTGCTGTTCCATATTCATGAGGTCGGCCAAAGTGGCCATGGGCTTCACCCGTGCTTCGAACCGTGCCCAGAAGTGTTCGGCGAGTTCTCTGAAAGAGGATACGCTGTTGCGCGGTAGAGAATCAAACCAGACCCGAGCCTCGTCCTGTAAGTACTCGGGGAAAATTTTACAGTAATGGAGGGATGTAGTGTTATCGCGGCTAAGCATGTTGTGCCGGAAAGCTCCAAAAAATTGGCTGGATCTCCGGTGCCATCGTAAGGTGGTATGGCCGGCCGTTTAAACCCTTCGGGAAGGGAGGTGGCCATGATTTCTTGGGAGAACGGTGTGATGATATCTCCATTGGCATCAAGGCCCAGAATTCTGTCCAGTTCAACATTGCGTTGAACTCGCTCATACTCTTGAAGATCTAGAGCATGAGGATTGGCATAGCGAACTCTCTTAGCCGCGTTGAGTGGACGGCGGCAATCCATATCAGTAGGTTCATCGTTGCGCGGTCGTGATTCGTTAGAACTCCCATGGTCCTCGGAGGAACCAGGTCGTTCCCGTCGCCGATCCTGACGCCCGCGATGCCCCGGGTCCTGTTGATCACGCGAGTGCTGATGAGGTGGAGGCACCGCGGGATTAGCATCATGCCCGGCAGGCCCCGCGGCAGGCCCCGCGGGACGTAGGCGATTAGCTGCCCAATCTTGAAGAACATGTGCATGCTCTTGTTAGAAAGCCTGGAGCAATTCTGGGGTGATTTGAATGTTAACCGGTGGTTGGGCAGCAGCGGGATTAGGGTTTTGCATGTTTTGAGGGGGTGGAGGTAAATTCTGATTGTCTGGATTCGCAACCGGGTCTTGATTACCCTGATGATGAGATGTGCTCCTTGCCGGCAATTGCCTCGGCGGCAAAACTTGATCCACGGGTGGATCCTGGTTGGATTGATCCCCGTGGTGAGATTGATTCAAACGAGTCGTCACCATGATTCTTGAATACACTGCGAACGTCAAAAATTGCCTTTCGTTCCCACAGACGGCGCCAATTGATAAAGCGCAATCCGGTATCCAATCGATTCAGCCTAAAACTAGTGCAAGAAATATAAAAACACACAAGATATACGTGGTTCGATACGGAGATCTACGTCCACGGGCAGAAAATCACTCTTGCCGAGGTGTTTCTTTCACTAAAACTTTGAGCTTACAAGCAATAATCCAGAATACAAAGTGCGAACCCCCATTCAGAGTTCTTTTCTCATACTTATACTCAACTTTCCTAAACCCTAACTGAACCCTAACTAACTCCCTATTCTCACGCCTATTTCCCGCTGCATGGCAGTTGGGAGCGGATCATGAGCCATGATTCGCGGAACAAACCGTCTGTTGGGCCGACGCGTGTTCCTGGGCCTGCTGGGCCTACGCGTGCTGGGCCGGTCAGTGGGCTTAGGTATTAACCCGACCCGAAGTGATCGGGTTATCCCTATCAACTTCCAAGGAGGAGAGAAGGGCAAGAAGGAGTCATCCCATCTTCCCCATTGATCAACCTTGGGTTCTATCATTTTATTTTCATGATTTCTTGTATTTCCTTTAAATTTCTGTTAGTTTTGGGTAGAATGGGTGAGTAGCACCCCATTTTCTACCCTTGATCATGTCGAACCTTGATTGAAGATAAATATGTGATTAATGCTTTTGGTTTTACCCTTTTTATGCATTTAAATGTTCCATAATGCTTATTTGAATTGTCTCATGCCTAGATGCTTGTTTTAGGATTGATCACCCTTTAGGAAGCATTTATTGTATGTTGCTAGAGATTGGAATTCACTTTCCGTGATTGTTGAAGCTTCAACCTCCCTTAGTAGTGAACAATGTTTGATATCATTGGTGGCATTATAGAGTTTGGCCTCTGAACCCGATCGATTCGAGGTTTATGCTTTATTTATCCCGTTGTTCTAGTTCATGATCATCCAATATGAATTAGTGTGAAAAGATCATGTTTGGATCACTAATTGATTTGGGAAGGGATAAATCGATAAGCGGACCTTCGATTTATCCACAATTAAGGAACAACACAATTTACATCAGCGGACCCTGTAGATTGTGGGATAAGGGTTTAAATTGTATTGAATTGGGGCATCAACAATAATCCATAGGTAGTCGGGTTCAAGGGGATATTAGATCGAGGGTAGGCCTTTTTAATATATTAAAAAACCGAAAATATTTGTTTGTTGTCTTTCTTTGATCCTTTGATTAATCTAAAACACCAAAAACATCTATTGCTTTTCTAGATTGGTACTTGGTACTTGGTAGAATTTAGTTGTTAGACTCAATCAAACCACCCACCCCCCCCCCCTCCCTAATTTACTTATTTATGTTTATTGCTTTTATTCCAACTTAAATCATTAATTGCTTGAAATATTTGAATCAACACTACTCAATCGTTCTCCGTGGGATCGACTCGGACTTACAACTTTACCTAGTAAAGTCGGGATAGTTCGGAATTCAATTAATATTCTAATTTGGTAGAGCAAATGGTTCACCGACGCGTTTGTTTTCTCCTACCAAATTTTGGCGCCATTGCCGGGGAACGGTGTGTGTAGTGTTATTTTCCTTATCAAGCATCATCTCTAGCATATTAATTATCTATTGTATTGCTTAACTATTAATTGACACTTACTAGTTTGTGTGATTTTGGTTGTGTAGTGCATGTTCACCCGCTCCCAAGGTGACAAAGGGCTTTGGTTTGAACCGAATATCATTGAGAAAGAAAGAATACTAAGAAGACGAGCTCGATTGCCTGACGGGATTTGGAAGTCTTTTGAAAGCCTCGATATTGAGAGCGGAGAATCAAGCGAACCTGAAGCAATGGCAGCAGAACGAGAACCTGAGAAGACACTGAAAGAACTGGCCAACACAAGGGTCAACCAAGAACCCTTGTGTATTACTTTCCCCGAGATTGGAGCTGATACACAATTTGAACTGAAGACAGGGGTAGTGAACTTACTACCCTCCTTTCATGGCATGGCTAGAGATGATCCACATAAGCATCTAAAAGAATTTCACGTGGTATGCTCTTCCACGAAACCGGCACGAGTCACCGATGAACATATTAAGCTTCGAGCCTTCCCATTTTCTCTCAAAGATTTGGCTCGTGATTGGCTTTACTATCTTCCGGTCGTCTCGGTTACCACGTGGGATCAGATGGAATCTCTCTTTTTTGGAAAAGTACTTCTCAGCATCAAGGGCCACAAACATTCAAAAAGGGATAAACGGTATCCTGCAGATGCAAGGGGAGACGCTATATGAGTACTGGGAAAGATTTAAGAAGCTCGGGTCGAGTTGTCCTCAACATCAAATAACCGAGCAACTGTTAATACATTATTTTTATGAGGGCTTGTGTATAGTTGATAGAAACATGATCGACAGTGCGAGTGGAGGAGCATTATCAGACAAAACGCCCACTGAGGCTTGGTCCCTTATTTCGAAGATGGCTGCGAACAAGCAGCAGTTCGGGACTAGAGAGAGTGTCAGGTCAAGTCAGGGAACCCAAGGATCCGATATAGAAGACCGGCTGGATCAGTTGACAACCCTTGTGAGAAAAGTAGCGGCTGGAACTATGTCTAGCCCTAAACCGTGCAGAGTGTGTCATGTCACAGATCACAATACTGACAATTGCCCGATTTTAGGAGAGGATATTGAGGCCCATGCAAATTCTTGTCACAATTGGTACGACAGGCCAAGGTCACCTCCGGGAAGAAGGAAAAATGACCCGTATTCGAATAGCTACAATCCGGGATGGCGGAATCATCCGAATTTTAGCTACGATCCACAGAATCAGAATGTTCAGAAACCGGGAGAGCCATCAAAATAGGCCTCCCTTCCCAAAGGGAATTTACCAACAGAAAGTACCGATCGACTCAAATCCTTCAGACCCATCCCTTCCAGATATTGTTAAGAGCCTCGCGAATAGTACAATCCAGCTGCAGAAGGACAACAATTCGAGATTCACCAATCTCGAAACTCAAATGAGCCAAATCGCCTCTGCCGTATCAAGGCTAGAAAACACCCAAGGGGGAAAGTTACCGGCTCAACCGGAAGTCAATCCAAAAATGTGAGTGCAATTGTTGTTGTTAATGAAGAGTTACTTGTAGAGCCTGAAAAGCCCGGGTATACTTCACAGGCACAGACTGAAGAATTGCATGAAAATCCGAGGATAGAAGAGACACCATCTCCCCATGTGGCCGAAGTTCAAGTTAGGACACCGAAGTGGAAGATTGCTAAGGAGTTGAGAAGACAAACGGAGGCATTAGCTGCATGCTTTCCGGATCACCTATTGCATTTTCCTACCAAGTGATACTCTTCACAGAATGAAATTGAAAATGTCAGCGTGGGAGTCTTGAGAAGCGGGAAGGTACTTGAAAAGGAGAAGATAAGAGATGAAGAAAAAGACAACGCAGAGTACACCACGGCCGCAGGAGGAAAACCCCTCGACCGTGGGGAACCTCAAGCCTCGCTCAAGGGAACATCATGCCTCGACCGTGGTCAACGGGACAGATTGGGTGGAAGGTGCACTGGAAGAGCTTCTGCGCCCGTGGAAATTAAAACCTCGACCACGGGAAACACCACGACCGCAAAATCTGAACAACACGACCGCGAAAGGAAACAACAAGAAACAAGGGGTCATTCTGTTCCATTTTCCACGACCGCGGACTTGCATGCCTCGACCGCGGGAAATCCCACACCTGCGGCCCCTAGTTTAACCTCGATCGCGGCACCTGGAAGTTCAAGACCAAATTTCCCAACCCCTCCACTTCCGTTTCTGAGACAAATGAAGAGGATTCCAGACAGAAATAGAGACAAGGAGACAATAGAGGTATTCAGGAAGGTCGAAATCAGTATTCTCTTAGTGGATGCCGTAAAACAGATTCCTAGATATGTAAAGTTTTTGAAGGACTTGTGCACAAACAAAAGGCGGCTACAAGGGAATGAGAAAGTCCTTATGGGAGAAAGTGTTTCGGCGGTTTTCTAGAAAAAGATGCCACAGAATTGCAAGGATCCGGGAATGTTCGTCATCCCGTGTAAAATTGGTAACACTAGAATAGAGAAAGCCATGTTAGATCTATGGGCATCCATCAATGTGATGCCCCGTTTTATTTTCAAAGCTTAAACTTGGGGCCACTGAAGGATATGAGGGTGGTCATCCAATTAACCGACCGAAGCACCTCGTTTCTGGACGGGGTGATTGAGGACGTGTTAGTTGAGGTGGATAACCTCATATTCCCAGCGGATTTCTATGTGCTGAATACGCATGGAGATTCATCAAATTCCACTCCAATCTTGCTTGGGAGGCCGTTCTTGAACACCTCCCAAACAAAGATTGACGTGCGAGAGGGAACTCTTAGCATGGAATTTGATGGCCAAGTGGTGCAATTCAACATTTTCGAATCGATGAAGTATCCCGAAGATTTGCATAGTGTGTATTCTATTGATTTTATTGATGTTATTGACCCATTTGTAGAGGAAGTTCTTGAGTATTATTGCAGGGACCAAGAGACACTTGAATTGATGAATGATCTAGAGGAGATAGAGCCAATGGACACAAGGGAAGAGTTGGTGGGGGCAGTGGAACAATCACAATCCTCAAAGCCATTCCGAACCAAGTCCATTCCCAAATTCATACCATTACCAGAATCTTAAGAAAAAGTGCTACCCTATACCATCAAAGCACCAACTCTTGAGCTCAAGACCCTCCTCTCCCATCTCAAATACACATATCTTTGGGAGGAAGAAACCTTAGCGGTGATTATCTCATCAAAGCTCACACCCACTCAAGAACAAGCATTGATCGAGGTCCTCAAGGTGAACAAGGAAGCTATAAGGTGGACCATTTCCGGTATCAAAGGCATTAGTCCAGCCCTATGCATGCATCGAATACTGCTTGAGGATGATGTCAAGCCTAGTCGGGAGCCTCAACGACGACTCAACCCGCCAATGATGGAGGTCGTCGAGAAAAAAGTGATCAAAATGTTGGATGTGGGGATCATCTACCCCATATCCGACAGTAAGTTTGTGAGCCCGACCCAGGTGGTTCCGAAGAAGTCTGGAGTGACAGTGATAGAAGGGAAGGATGGTGAAATGGTGCCTACGCGCCTACAGACAGGTTGGAGGGTTTACATAGACTACAGGAAGTTTAACGCAGTAACAAGGAAAGATCATTTTTCACTACCTTCATCGATCAAATGCTCGAGAGGTTAGCAGGGCATCCTTTCTATTGTTTCCTGGATGGATTCTCGGGATAATTTCAAGTACCAATTGCACCCGAAGATCAAGAAAAGACAACTTTCACATGCCCGTTTGGAACATTCGCGTGGAGGCGCATGCCCTTTGGACTATGCAACGCCCCTGCAACATTTCAAAGATGCATGGTTAGTGTCTTCTGAGTTTATTGGTCATTTCATAGAGGTCTTCATGGACGATTTTAGTGTCCACGGTACATCTTTTGAAAATTGTCTAGATAACTTGGTAAAAATCTTGCAACGATGCATTGAGAAATCTTTTGTTAAATTGGGAGAAATGTCACTTCATGGTGGAACAAGGAATTGTGCTTGGCCATGTAGTTTCTAATAAGGGAATAGAATTAGATAGGGCGAAAATTGATATTATTTCTTCTCTCTCTTACCCCGCAAATGTGCGGGAAGTGCGTTCCTTTCTTGGTCATGCAGGATTTTACAGGAGGTTTATCAAAGATTGTTGCTCCGTTGTGCCGGTTGCTACAAAAAGATGTGGAGTTTGATATGAGCAAGGAATGCAAGTTGGCATTTGATGAGTTGAAGAAGAGATTGGTCACTCCTCCGATTATTCAACCGCCAGATTGGGAATTGCCTTTTGAACTAATGTGCGATGCTAGTGAACAAGCCTTGGGGGCAATTTTGGGACAGAGAAGAGGGAAAGTGGCCCATGTCATCTATTATGCCTCACGTACTTTGAATCCAGCTCAGATGAACTACACTACCACAGAAAAGGAGCTGCTAGCTGTTGTGTTTGCGTTAGAGAAGTTTCGTTCCTACCTTGTTGTGACAAGGATCATCGTATATACCGACCACGCAGCATTGAGGCATCTCATGGCTAAGAAGGAGGCGAAGCCTAGGCTTATTCGCTGGATATTTCTTCTCCAGGAATTTGACCTAGAGATCAAAGATAAGAAAGGAGCAGAAAATGGTGTTGCAGATCATCTTAGCAGGATAACCCAATAGGAGACGAACCTGCCTCTCCGGGAAAGCTTTCCGGACGAACAACTACTTGCAATGACAGACGCAAAGGTTCCTTGGTATGCCAATATGGTGAATTACTTGGTGTCCAAGAAGTTTCCTATTGGGATGAGTAGACCTCAGAGAGACACGTTGAAGAGTGAGTCGAAGCATTTTGTTTGGGATGATCCCTACCTATGGAAATATGGTTCAAACCAAGTAATTAGTAGATACATCCCCGAAGACGAAGGGCAGTCGGTGCTTAATTTTTGCCACTCATACACTTGTGGAGGTCATTTTGGGCCGAAGAGGACGGCCTACAAAGTACTTGAAAGCAGCCTATATTAGCCAACCATTGTCAAGAACACCCTCATGTTTTGCAAAACCTGTGAGAGGTGTCAAAGGACCGGAAATGTGTCACAGAGGAACGAGATACCCCAACAACCAATTGTTGTTTGTGAGATCTTTGACGTGTGGGGTACAGACTTTATGGGGCCATTTCCTACATCCTATGGCAATGTCTATATTCTTCTTGCGGTTGACTACGTGTCAAAGTGGGTGGAAGCCAAGGCCACCCGGACTAACGATTCAAGGGTGGTTGTGGACTTTGTGAAATCCAACGTATTTGCAAGATTTGGGATTCCAAAGGCCATCATTAGCAACCGAGGAACCCACTTTTGCAATCGAACGTTTGAATCACTGTTGAAGAGGTATGGGGTTGTTCACAAAGTCTCCACACCCTACCAACCCCAAACGAACGGTATGGCAGAGACATCAAATCCAGAGATTAAGCAGATCCTGGAGAAAACAGTCCAACCAAACCGGAAGGACTGGAGCCTGCGTCTAGAAGATGCTCTGTGGGCTTATAGGACAGCGTACAAGACGCCGATAGGGATGTCTCCATATCGCATCGTTTATGGAAAACCATGCTACTTGCCTGTGGAACTTGCACATAAAGCCTATTGGGCAATCCGGAAATGCAATCTGAACTTGGATGAGGCTGGAGTGCAAAGGAAGTTGCAGTTGCAAGAGCTCGAGGAGATAAGAAATGAAGCATTCGAAAATGCTTTGTTGTACAAGGAAAAGACGAAGCAATTTCACGATGCAAGAATCTCGAGAAAGGAATTTGTGGTGGGAGACAAGATACTCATGTACCATTCCCGACACTGTTTCCACGTAAGCTGAGGTCCCGTTGGATTGGACCCTTTGTGGTTAAAGGAATATCACCACACAGAGCGGTGGAGATAGAAAGTGGAAAGACCGGAAAGAGTTTCAAGGTCAATGGGCATCTTCTCAAGCTCTATCTTGAGAACTCACAATGAGACTGCATGAGGGAAGAACAAGTGGAAGACTTGGAAGATCCACACATAGCATAAACGGGACCCGTCGAGCCAACGACGTAAAACAAAGGCGCTTGTCGGGAGGCAACTCGACGGTAATCTTTAAATTCTCGCATTTAAATTCGTAGTTAAAATTAGTTTAGTGTTATTTTGTGCTTTTTGAGGTTTTTGTTAAGATGTGTGCAGGTATTAAACAATCAAGACAAGAGATGGTGTGGAATGGGGGGTGAGGACACCCAAAATTGTGAAACTCTGCCAAGTGACTCACCACGGTCGAGGGACAGCATAGGCCGTGACCGCGGGTCTTCATCGCCCAAAATCATGGAAATGTTCTGGACAGATCCTCGCGGACGAGGCAAAATTTCGCGCGACTGAGGAGAAAATTGTTCCGCGCTCGAGGAGTTTAATCACCGCGACCGCGGAGAATCAGGACAGAATACTGCCCAACTCACTGGACGGAATCTCCGCGGTCGAGGCAAAATTTCGCACGACCGAGGAACAACAATCTCCACGCCCGAGGGTTTATTCTGCTTGACCGAGGATAGGGGCACTTAAAAACAGCGGCGATTGAACAGGTATAAATATCTCAAATTCGCAGAAGTTAGGGCACATAATTTCTTTCCTCTCCTCCACTGCGGCTGCGCGAGAAGAGCACACACACACACTCAAACTCCATTTACACTCAATCTTTTTCTCTCAAACTCTCAACACACCTCACCCTCATCACAATATATCATTTTCTCCGAACAATTTCGAATTTGGGCAAAAATTGAAGCGGGTCAAAAAAAGCACGAAGAACAAGTTTGAAATTTTCTTCGATTAAACCCGAGCGGTATGTATTTCTTTTGCTTCCTATTGATCTTTTCTGTTATACTATGATGTTAGGAAGTTGTTTGGCCTTCAATTTCGTATTTATGCATGATTTGGAATTGATAAAATGTCAACTTCTAAACCCTTTGAGTATTGCTTGTTCAAAGTCGATTGTGATGATGCATAGATACCATATTGATGATGAGTATATGTTTGTGATGATTTTGAGGTTTAGAATAGTGATTGGAATGATAAATTATGTGTAGAGTGTTGAATTGGAATGATTGAGTTGTGGTTAAGGTAGCCATTCAAGCATGATGTGTTGATTGTTATAGTTTTAATGGACGAATTGTTGTCATTTGAATTTTTTGGACTAGTTATTTTATGTTTTATGTGATGATGTGAACTAGTACCTATTTTTGTTGAAATGATATGCAATTTAAGTTCAATTGTAAACCATTTGTTCTTGGTGCTTGTTTGGTTATAATTTAATCAATTGTCCAAGGTCAAGTTCATATTTTGTAGAGTACTTGAGTCAAATTTTGCATGAACTTGTATTTACTTAGTTTTGATTGGAATGTGATTGTAGAATTAAGTTGAAATATGTTATCAAACCGAGTTTGATTGGTGTTTGCGTGTTTTTTAGATAAAAATGACACCAATAGGGAAGAAACAAAGTAAAAAGGCACCAGGGAAGGCAACAAGCACAAGAAAGGCTCCGAGTACAAGCCGAGGCCGGGGCAAGGGAAAAATGGTAATCAGCGAAGACCCAAAAATTGAGAGCCCAAGATAGAAAGACAAATTGCCTATCTTTTCTTTCATCTCGGGAGAAATACGATCGGAAGGAGCTAATTCAAACCCCTCCGGTAAAATAAGAACAGCCCCCACGTTCAAACCCCCTCGCTTACCATTAGCAAGAACTTGTTTCACTTGCTTATAATAAGGAATTCGAACAACTGCCTCAAATACAGTATCGGGAAGTATCGTTTGTGGAACCTCAATATCCACGGGTTTATTAGCTAAATGGCAATTGGCACATACAATACGCCCAGTTGCTTCTCGTGGATTTTCATAACCCTGTTGCACAAAAATGGGATATGCACTTGAAATGGATGCCCCAGTTATGATATATATCATGAGCGATAAAAAAAAGAGGCTCAAAAAACGGGGGTGGAGTCGGGCCATTATAACTTAGTCCTGAGAGACCAGAAACATTATGCACGTTTCAAGGCACTAATGAAACGTGAAATCGGGCCCTCTCGCTACATCAAGCCTCAGTGTCTGATCGCCATGGGAGTCAAAGAAAATGTTGACGAGCTGCTGGAGGCATCAGGCCTCACTGAACTACTCAGGCCGAGGCCCACTTACCTCGACTTTGTGGTGGAATTTGGTAGTACCTTTGAGGTAATTCCGAGCAATGACAAATGTGGCAGCCGGTACGCCACAATCTCCTTCAACCTTGAAAATGTAAGGAGAGAGCTTCGGATGTCAAACCTGAGGGAAATTTATGGACTTCCAGAACCGCCCAAAGGAGGTTCAGTATCCCCTTGGTGGAGGTCGTAAAACAGATTCCTCGATATGCAAAGTTTCTGAAAGACTTGTGCACTAACAAAATGCGGTTACGAGGGAATGAGAAGGTCCTAATGGGAGAAAGTGTTTCGGCTGTTTTCCAGAAAAAGATGCCACAGAAGTGCAAGGATCCGGGAATGTTCGTCATTCCGTGCAAAATTGGTAACACTAGAATAGAGAAAGCCATGTTGGATCTAGGGGCATCGATCAATGTGATGGCCCGTTCCATTTTCGATAGCTTAAACTTGGGTCCACTGAAGGATACGAGGGTAGTCATCCAACTGGCCGACCGAAGCACCTCGTTTCCGAACGGGGTGATTGAGCACGTGATAATTGAGGTGGATAACCTCATATTTCCAGCGGATTTCTATGTACTGGATATGCATGGAAATTCGTCAAATTCCACTCCAATCTTGCTTGGGAGGCCGTTCCTGAAGGCCTCCCGAACAAAGATTGACGTGCGAGAGGGAATTTGATGGCCAAGTGGTGCAATTCAACATCTTTGAATCGATGAAGTATCCTGAGGATCTGCATAGTGTGCATTCTATTGATGTTATTGATGCTACTGATCCCTTTGTAGAGGAAGTGCTTGAGTATTATTGCAGGGACCAAGAAACGATTGAATTGGCGAATGATCTAGAGAAGACAGAGTCAATGGACACCAAGGAAGAGTGGGTGGGGACAGTGGAACAATCACAATTTTCCAAGCCAAAGTCCTTTCCCAAGTTCATACCATTGCCGGAATCTCAAGAAAAATTGCTACCCTATACCATCAAGGCACTCACCAAAGAAGACCCAATCCTTCAAGAAGTAGAACTCGAATCTCAAAAACTGTTTGAAGCGGTTGATGAATTTGAGAGTGAGGTTAACAACAATGAAAGTGGTCTTAGTGAAGGTTTTGGCATAGTTTACGATGTGGAATATGTTTGCTTTGATGACTTTTTGATGAATGACTTTTCTTGCAAACATCTTTCAAATGAATTTTTTTTCCCTTGATGCATTCATTGATTTAGGTGAACCCTTCACTTGTACTTTGGAAAATGATGACGTCATCTTTTGGGAAAATTTTCAACTCTTGAGCATTCCTCATTTCCAAAAAGTCTTTGATGAAACACCCCCCACCCGTGCTAATAATCGGGTTTCTGGGGAACCACCCCTATTTGAGAGCGATAAATATTTTTCAAGAAAATGTGAAACCCGTAGACTTGACAACTTGTCTTCGAGGCATTTGAATTGCATCCCCACCCCTTCATATTTACCACAAGATGTCATGGAAGGGTTTTTAGAAATTGCCAATCATGATTTTGTTGGGACGGAAAATTTTCTCCTCACCAACTAACTTTACTTTCTTCAAAATTGCCATTGTTGTAAAAATTCTTTCAAATTGGGAAGGAAATCTTGTGGTAAAAATTGAAATACCCTCATTTGCAGAAGGGAATCATGAGAGCTCAATCATATTGGCTAGAATTGTCATATATTTGTTTACGCTTAAACACTTTGTTCTTGTTGAGAAACCTTTTTGTAAGGAGGGAAGGAAGCCAAAGGAAAGACAGAAGATGGAGAACATATGGGGAATAGTTGAATGAAAATTCCATGGATCAAGAAAAGCGACTCGTTGGAGATTCGCTAAAGGGCAAAGCTGTAAAGGCTCAGACGAGAACTTTTACTTCGAGCCTCCTTGACAAACAAGAGGATGATAGGGTCAAGCTAATGACCTTAAAGAAGCGCTTGTCAGGAGGCAACACGACGGTATCTTTCAATTTTTGCATTTTTCAAATTTCTAGTTAGTTGCTTAATAAATGCCTTATGGCATATTTGATGTTTTTGTTAAGATGTGTGTAGTTATTAAACAATCAAGACAAGATATGATGTGGAATGGGGGTGAAAAAGACCAAAATGAAGGAAAAATGCAAGGAAGGCCATCTTGGCCGAGACGCAGAAGCAATCTCGGCCGAGACATCATGCAGGTGAACAGGGCAACCCCCCTTGGAAACATATCTCAGCCGAGAAACATGAAGCATCTCGGTCGAGATTCAGAAGGGCCCAAGATGGAGTAAAGCTGCTGGAAGCTTATCTCGGCCGAGACACTACAGCATCTCGCCCGAGATGGATTTGTCTGGAATTGGGGCTGAGTTACTGGAAGCTAATCTCGGCCGAAACACACATTCATCTCGGCCGAGATCCAGTTGTCCAGAATGGGGGCAAAACTGCTGGAACGTTATCTCGGCCGAGACACTAAAGCATCTCGACCGAGACCCACTGCTGAACCAATTAGTCCTGAAAGCGAAGAACGGATCTCGGCCGAGACACTGAGCCCAGAATTCAATCTCGGCCGAGATTCCGCACAGGTATAAATACACCTGCGTGCAGAATTAGGTCACTTCTTCCTCCCCAATTCGCGATTTTCACACACACACACACACACACTCTCAAAATTACCTTTGCACTCCATTTCCTTCTGTCAAATTCACACCACACCTCACCCACATCACCACACACACTTCTATCCGAAAAATTTCAGATTTGGAGTGAATTAGAGGTCGAGTCAAAAAGGGCGCGAAAAATCCAAATTCAAATTTTCTCGATTAAATCCGACCGATAAGTATAGCTATCACTCTCTCTTAGTCTTGCATTGATTAATATGGACGTTTTTGTTAGATTAAGGATGAATTTTGTACTAGAATAACTTTTATGTTGATTTTGGTTATACACGACCCTTTTGTTGTGATTTTTTTGCAAATTTTGACTTGTTTTGAGCACTCTATGACTCAATTTGTTGTGATAGCCCTTATATTTACATGATTGGGTGATGTGGGAGGATGATTAGGTTGGAAAGCTTTAAGTTTGAGTTGAAATTGATTGTGACAATTCATCGAACATTGATCATGCATTCCTCATTGTTATCTTTTTGTCGTTTTCTTCGATTGTCATACTTGATTTTTAGATCTATTAGTTGACATTGTGGGGAGTACTAGATAATTTTAGACTCTTGCTTTGTATTGAACATAATTTGACCTGTTTTTGTTGAGTATAGATCGATTTTAGTTGCAATAGTTTATAATTGGAACTGTTTGACATTTGTGCAAGTCTTAACCAAGTCAATTGAATAATATAATTTATACGTCGCTTGTGAGTCTTTGTTGATTGAATGCTAGTAATTGATTAAACATAGTTGACTTTCTATTGGATTCTCTTTCAATTGCACTTGAACTGTTGATTGGTGATGAACTTGGACACTGATGCATAATGATAGATTAAGGTTGTCAAATTTGAGAATTTTGATTTGTGTGTGTTTTGACTGGCTCTAGGTACCCATGGCACCTCCTAAAAACCCGAAGAGAACCACTCAAGAAGGCACTTCCGGCAGGAGGGTCACAATGAAAATCCGAAAAAGCCAAGCCAAGGGCAAGGAGAAAGCTGTTGAGCCTACTCCAGAGGCTCCCACGCCGGAAATTCCATCAACTATCACCGGTAAATCCACAAAACCGATTGACTTCGAGATAGTGCTGAGCACGAAGGATCAGAGGAAAAGATTTGACAAGTTGATGAGGAGGGGGGTGTCAGCTACCGTTATGGTGATCCCAAGATCTTGGACACCATGGGAATCCGGCAAAATGTTCATGAACTGTTAGACGCCGCTGGTCTTGCCAAGTGCCTAACACCCCGCCCGATTTTCCTCAAATTCGTGCTAGAGTTCTTCAGCACCCTCGAAATCGAGGAGGAGTCTCTTTCCTGCTCAACCAAGATCCACAACATCAAGTTCCAACTTCTGAACGAGACAAAGACTCTGAGCCACGACACCTTGAGAGATATATATGGGTTCAAAAGGCCAGCTGTTGGCAGTACAGGCACTTTAAAAGGGCTCAATGTGCACCAATTTTTGGGGCAAATCACTGCTGCCCCTGGAATAGTTGCACCACAAGCTTACGACCCAAGGGGCTCCAGGTTGACTTTAATACGAAGTTAGGTCGTCAAGTATTTACAGAAGTTGCTGAGCTCGACAATCTGTGGCAGGAAGGAGATCAGCTCTCCTCGATCCTATGAGATGGAGATTTTGTGGGCAATTGTGGACAGAAAGTTGAGGTCTTCCAAGAAGACCTGATACTGAGCTTCGAGAAGATAGTAAAGGACTTGAGGACAGAGAAGAAGAAGAAGGAGACGAAGGTTCCAGACCCGATTTACTGCGGGGCTCTGATCACCCCCATTCTAGAGCATTACAATGTGCCCCTCCCAGAGTACACACCCATCAGCGCGGAGTACTACTTAGACTGGGAGGAGATGGAGAATATGAGGATATATATGCTCGGGTACAAAGAGTGAACCTCGGGACCGTCTGTCCCTTATGTCCTCCAAAATGAGGGACCTTACCTCCGCCTACCTAACCCCGGACTAACATACATCAGAGATTTGGGAAGCAAGTTGAACTTGGAGTTGAGCTCCGAGGCACACATCAATGCCTCTTTGGAGCCAACCTGTGAAGAATTAACCAAGTTCAAGAGGGCTAAGAAGCAACATCCGGTGGCACGGGTTCGGAGCACTGGAGTTGAGGGAGAAGGAAGTAGCCAGCCAGACCGACCATCAAGGAAGCGATCATCAACAGTCGTTCTATCTCATCCGAGTTCCAGGAACGACAAGAGGGATTGATAGCTGCTATGGGGGATGAAATCAAGGGCATAAGAGCCGAGTTGGTGGACATGAGGACATCCATTGGGGCTGAATTGAGAGGGATCAAAGAGACGATACAAGAAAATCAGACAAAGTTCCTCGACCTCTTCAAGTCCATAAAGGGAGGCTTCACCGGCTCGAGCCCCCGACCTTCTCGGTTCTCTGTGAGTAGAGTACCAAAAAGCCTTACCCCTTTCGTCCCAAACTTAGTTGAAAAACTAAGTTTGGGGGAAAACAAAGAGGTAAGACAATTTCGGCCGCTCGAACCTCCCAAACCCCCCTACCCCTCGTTATTTTCCTTTACTATCATTACTATTGGCCTATGAGCCTACATTTCTGTCCCTTATCACTGTTATTGTTGGTTTGGCTTGTGAGCTATTTGGTATGATGTTTTTTACAGATTTAATTTGATGGCCTGTGTGCCAATATTGATGTGTATTTTAATTGCCTTTTGATAAGTGACTCTGTTTTGCTTGTTGATAATGTTGCCCGGCCAGTAAGCCAATTGTCATCTTCTATGAGTCTTGGTTTAGGTAATATTGTTGAATATACATTTAGATGCTTTGGGTTATTGATAATTTATTGGTGGCCTTTGAGCCAATTTGCTTGACTGTGTTGATAGCTCACACACATTTTTAGGAGTATGAATCTTAATAGATTAGTTAATTAGTTAATTGCTGCGAAAAATGGTGCATAAATTGGTTGATTTCGACGAGCACCGACTTGTACTCTTCTTTTTCCACAAACTTAGTTTGCAACTTTGGGGAGGGGGTGGGATTCGTACAAGTCGGCAGCTCGAGAAAGCAATTGGATGAGTTTAGGAAGGAAAAAATGTGGCATTAATTAATGATGAAAATTTTTAACAAATATTTTTTAAAGAAGCATATGGTAGAGCATGATAGACTTTTTGAAACAAAATTGAACATACACTCAAAAATTTTGATCAAAATTGCAACCAAGTGAATCTTTGAGCCTAATGCGTACTCCCATTTTTGGAGTGAAATTAAATTTTCTTTCGGTGCGAAAATTCATTGAATGCATGCATTTTCCTCTAGAACTTGCCCCAATTCTCTACTTTTGAATAAGTCAATACATGTTGTAGCTTTGAAAATGATATTAGGCAATTTTTTATCAAAACTTATTTCAAAAGCTTGAAAATATTTCCGTTTTACCAAATTTGACATTGTCTCTAGTTAAGCCCATTTGAGCTTATGCTTTTTTGTTAGATATCCAACACTACAAGCAAATTTACCTTTCATTTAGCCTTTGATACCCAAACAAATTGTAGTTAGTTTGAAAATAGGGATTAAATTTGGGTAAACTAGTGCGAAACAAAGAAGGGTGAAAGGAAAAACGCGAAATAAGCTGTAATCGAGAATATTAACCTCTTCAAAAAAAAAAAAAAAAAAAAAAAACCCAGAAAAAAACCAGAAAAACGAAAGAAAGAGAACGTGTATATACCATTCTTTTTGAGAGGTTAATGAAAATCACATCATTTTGTGATTACAATCCCTTGTTTAGAAAACTCTTGAGAAGCATAATTATTGAAAGAATTGATAAATATGGGAAATGCAGGTAGGAATAAGGTGAAAAAGTCGAATCTTAAGTTCGACTTGATTGAGAATTAAAAGAGTGAGGTTGAGTGACCATTGTTTGAGGGGTAGATGGGTAGTGCACGACTCATTTAGTCCATTTTATAGTCACTTTTACCTAAAATTTTATCCCACCTTACCCCTAGCCAACATTACAACCCACATAAATACCTAATTGATTCATTGTCACACATGTCAAGTACTATTTCAGGTTTAGATGACTGGCAAGCTTATGGTAAGCATTGTGTGAATTTCAATATGAGCGTAAACACTACCCTTTTTAATGCACTCGAGAGAGAGATACACCCACCCGGTGAGAATCTTAAGTTGAGAGTGTTATGTCTCGAGAGTAGTGGATCTAGTTTATCACATATGCTCGTTTTTATCATGATTGCTTATTCTTTTTCATGAAAATTCTCTGAAATCAAATGCCACTAAACTCTGCCCTAAACACGTGTCCTTTTGTTTTTCTCTTTATTGTTCGGGACGAACAAGTTCTAAGTTTGGGAAGATTACACGTGTCTCGTGCACGCACTTTAGGGCACTTTAGTGTCATTTTATTGTCAATAATGTGCATCATCACGTGTATTTAGTGCTTTTGTATTCTCATGGGCAAAATAATGTGTTTGTGTTGTTTTTGTGTTAAGACAGGTGAAAAAGGATCGAAAAATAACACCAAACGATCGCGGAGTCGAGGGATCGGTCAAAGAAACAAGGGACAGGGCTGAGGGATAGATTTCGGCCGAGACAAGATGAAAATCTCGGCCGAGATGAGTTTCCACAGGATTTCAGGATTTTCAAAAGACCAAGATCTGGGCCGAGATGAAATTCAATCTCGGCCGAGATGAGTCAAACCCTAGCCAGCCCCAATTTCTCCTTTTTCACGTCTCAACCGAGATGAAGTTGAATCTCGGCCGAGATCAGCCTTCGACCCACCAGCTGAAAAATCCTTTTTCACGTCTCGGCCGAGACACACTTGCATCTCGGCCAAGATTCCTTACCCTTTTTAAAATCCTGAATGCGATTTTGCCTACTTTATACTAGCACTTTCTCCCCTTATATATATATCATCCCATTCGACTTTGACCCAACCTTTTTTATACTTTTGGAAGCACTATTCAGCCACCATCACATCCAAGGAGGAGAGAAGGGCAAGAAGAAGTCATATCATCTTCCCCATTGATCATCTTTGGGTTTTATCACTCTATCTTTATGAATTCTTGTATTTTCTGTAATTTCTTGATTATATTAGGTTTAATGGGTGGCTAGCACCCTAAATGCTACCCTTGATCATGTTGAACCTTGATTGATGATGAGAATGCTATTATTGACTCTTGATATTACCTTATTTATGCAATTTAAATGTTCTATAATGCTTGATTGGATTGTCTCATGTCTAGATGCTTGTTTTAGGATTGATCACCCTTTGGGAGGCATTTATTGTATGTTGCTAGAGATTGAACTTCACTTTCCGTGATTGTTGAAGCTTCAATCTCCCTTAGTAGTGAACAATGCTTGTTATCATTGGTGGCATTATAGAGTTTGGCCTCTAAACCTAATCGATTCGAGGTTTATGCTTTATTTATCCCGTTGTTCTAGTTCGTGATCATCCAATATCAATTAGTGTGAAGAGAGCTTGTTAGGATCACTAATTGATTTGGGTAGGGATAAATCGATAAGCAGACCTTCGATTTATCCACAATTAAGGAACAACACGATTTACATAAGCGGACCCTGTAGATTGTGGGATAAGGGTTTAAATTGCATTGAATTGGGGCATCAACAATAATCCATAGGTAGTCGGATTCAAGGGGATACTAGATCGAGGGTAGGCCTTTTTAATGTATTCAAAAATCGAAAATATTTGCTTGTTATCTTTCTTTGATCCTTTTCATTAATCTAAAACACCAAAAACATCTATTACTTTTGTAGATTGGTAGTTGGCACTTGGTAGAATTTAGTTGTTAGACTCACTCAATCCCCCTCCCCCCCCCCCCCCCCCCTTCTCATTTACTTGTTTATGTTTATAGCTTTTGTTCCAACTTAAATTATTAATTGCTTGAAATATTTGAATCAACACTACTCAATCGTTCTCCGTGGGATCGACTCGGACTTACCACTTTACCTAGTAAAGTCAGGAAAGTTCGGAATTCAATTAATATTCTAATTTGGTAGGACAAACGGTTCAACGACGCGTTTGTTTTCTCCTACCAAATTTATTACATTCGTAAAGAGAACTTTTGATGCATCTGAAGATGTGGATCATGGTTATGTAAGTGATCTTGTCAAACCATCATGTGATGGGCTCCCTACTGAGGAAGATTACAAGAGGCCTTGGCTCCTTCGTTGCTGGACTTTTTATATCTGTTGTACAAATTCACCTTGAGCATCTCTGGTTCTTCATATATCACATATAATAATGTCTTGCATGAAATAAGTTATGTGGAGTTGATTCTCAAGAAATAATTGGGGAGTGATGACTTCCAGTTGAGAGAGATGTCAAACATGATGAAATCGAAGTTTGATAAGTATTGGGATTCAATTGAAAAGATGAATATGAACTTATATTATGTTGTGATACTCGATCCCCGTCGAGAAATGTTATTTCTTGACATTATATGATCAGTATGTTCAGGTGATAATGAAAGCAAAGATTAAGTTGGTATGCAAAGATGTTTGATGAATATAGGGCAATATATGACATACTTAGAATCCTTTCAACCTTCAAGGTCTTCGGCTTCTTCGATTTCTAGTTCCAAGCAAAGCATGCATGACTCGCAAACACTAACTAGGATATTCTTGTTGGATCAGTTAAAATGTGGGTGGAAAATTAAAAAATATCTTAGTCAGAGTTAAAGAAGTACTTAAGCAAAGAAGTTGGGGATAAGGATATTTGAAACTTTGATGTATCATTGTGGTGAAGAGTGAATTCAACTTGATTTCCTATTCTCTCTAAGTTAACTCGCAAGGTGTTGGCAATTCTAGTCTCGACAGTTGCTTCAGGGTCTACATTTAGCACTGGCGGACGTGCATTCCATGCATTGAGGAGTTGACTGTCGTAGTTCAATCCCTTATATGTGCTCAAGGTTGGCTTTGGGACGATTGCCAACAAAGTGTGAAAGAAGACTTGAAAGAAATTGATCTAGGTATTAATCCTTTTTGTTTATTTATTATTATTATTTTTTTTTTTTTTTTTGTTGTTATTATTATTATTATTATTATTTATACAATTCTACTTGATGCATATTTATGGATTTAATAACTCAACTAGAATTGTCCCATCGTATGATGCACGAATCATTAATATATCACGAAAATATAATATAAATGATATATTTATATAATTATATTGAAATATAATAAAAGATGTAAATTTATATATTTAAAAGAAAAGAGCTTAAAAAATTAAAGATACATTAATATGAATAAGTTATAAGATAGTCATATTCACTGGTTAGGGTGTGAATATCTTTGTTATCCTTACATAAAGGTCGTTCTAATCTTCTTGTATGCTTCACAATTTATTGAGCATCACTCAAATTAATTTTTCAGAATATCTTCACATTTTTATTTTGTAAAAAATATTTCAAATATCAACATATATCAAAATTTACCCAAATAAAATATTTCACTAAAAATTTGGTATAGGAAATTGCCTTCTACTATATAAAATAATTTTCACAAATAACTTCAAATTTCGGTTAATATGTTGATAATTTTTGCAAAACAAAATCTTCAGCTAATCCGTTGATATTTAGAAATATTTCTTCTAGCATATATCGATGTAATTTATGATAAGATTCTACAAATCACAATTTTTTGCTAATTAATTGAATATATCAATATTTGGAATACAAAATTTTTTGCTAATTGGAATACATAGTTTCATGGTAAGGTTCTGCTAATCACAAACTTCAGCGGATTTCGGGTTGTAATTGCAGTATAATCTCCATAAAATTTGTGATTATTATAATCTTATCATAAAATTATTATCTCTACAATAAGTGTATTTGGGTAGAAAAATACTTAAATTACTATTTATAGAGAGTTCCATTATATTATAGTAAGATCATTAAGGTTGAATTATTAGGGAGGCAAAATCGTCATCTACAATGTACGATATTATAATGTAACATACTTGGTATGGTTAGTAATATATGGAATATGGATAAATGATGCATAATCTGTATTTAAGAATACTTTTTAATTGATTGTGAGATGGATTATGCTATGGCAAATTGCATCAGTTGACTCATTTTCTAAAATCGGACGGATATATTATCAATAATGAGTGATGGATTTTGGTGTTGATATTATTTTAAGAAGTAACAATGGTATGGTATTGATTTATAAAAATCCACTATCACAAATTAGTGATAGGTCAACTAATTGGCTAATTTGTGATTGGTCAACCAATTAGCATTATTTTAAGAAGTAATCAAATTATGGTATTGATTTTATAGGAAAAAAAAAAAAAATCGCAATCACAAATTAGTAATTGGTCAACCATTTATCAGAGAATAATTAAGTGGGCAAATCATTTTTACCTCAATGCACAATGTAATTGGCACCGAACAACGTTTTTGCGTTGATTACTTTAAAAAAATTAGGAAACGTGTTTACTGAAATTGGGGTTGTTTCATGGGCGGAAAAAATTTCATGTTTCTTGATTTGAACGTTTTTGTTGTTATAAATCAGAAGATGTCTTGATTTGATTTTTTTATTTGTAGAACTAGTGAAGTTGGAAATAAATACAACAATTGTGGATTTTGAATTTATCCAACAACATCATAATCTTTAAATTAAGTACTTTATCTCTGACATTATTTTATCTTTTGTAATTTTTTATTTTATTTTACATAAATGACTTTCTTTCACCAAAATATGTTCCTTGTGTTTTTTATCTCAGGTGAACGGATCAGATACACGCCACAATAACACTCCTTTTATCTCTTGTAGTGCTTCTAAATTATATTTATGAACGTTGTAGTGCAACTGAGCCCTTTATTTTGGATATTGCATCGCAGTTTGTTTTATATTTTTAATCAATGAAGTCCTTGAAATTGTTTTCATATTATTTATTTTAATTTTTAGAGTCATTCAAGAGTACTGGAAGATAGAGAACTTTTAATGTATACAACCTTTTTATATTTCATAAGAATTATGCTAAGGAGTTTGTATGTTGTTTTTCTTTACTTTTTTGGTTTATTTAAATATGTACAACACATTTATACCTTCAGAATCATGAACAGATTATTTTGATGTATGAATAAATAAAATTGGGTCAAATAAGGCACTATTCATGCTTGACTTGAATTGCATATCAAACTTGAAAATTGAGTTTTTATCTTAAAACAAAAGGATTAGTATTATTAGAATTTGGTGAAAATTGAAACAGGTTCATGGTTTTTTCAATAATTTAAACTAATTCATGACCCAAAATAAATTTAAAAAAAAATAGAAAAACCCGACTCCACCCGCCGAGTCGGGTACCCGCACTCGCGGGTTAAAAGTCGGTAAATTTTTTTGGGTGCCGGACCCAAAAAACCCATCCCTCCAAAACCCGACCCCATCCCACATAAAAAATGTACCTGGCGTTCTCCGGCGGCATCAATGACGAAAGCAGCGACAGCAGTGACGACGAGAGTAGCAACGGCGGACGGCGTTGTGCAACGACGGTTGGAAGTTGGAACCTTTTTATAAACTCAAACCCTTTTTCTGGATGTTGGAAGCTTGGAAACCAATCTGAAACTAAACACATTGGCCTTTTACCCTTTACTTTTAAAAATTCGGAAAACCCGACTAAAACTCGACGGAATTAAAAGAAATCCGACCCCACAAAATCCGATGTCTGCAGATCAGGTGCCCGAGTCAGTAAGATACTCGAGTCAGTAAAATACCCGACCTGATCGGGTAAAACCCGAGCGAGACAGGTCAAGTACCCGAACCCGATTTTGAAATACCTACCCCTAAGCTTGAGAACCAGAACCATGAATGCATAACCCTTGTATCATTGAACAAAATGAAACCAAATCACGTTCAGGCATCTCCTGCAACAATAAACTGGATTGTTCTATGTTGCCACACTTTGCATTCATAGCGAAAAGACTGCAGCAACCTGAGCACCCTTCAGATCAAAGGATTATTCCCTAGAATAGAATTTGATCTAGTTTGCTAGCGCCAAGGACACCAACTGAGAACAAGCAGACATCAAGTTAATCAGTATGAATTCATGGGGTTCATATTCTAAGCCAACATTTCAGTGAAAGCTTTCACAGCCTCACCCGGCTGCCGGCTTTCCGTTCTATATATATCCTGACACTAATGCAGACTATGAAACAAAATCCTTATGAGGCAATTCATCGAACAAAGACATTGCAGCTGCCATATCACCAGCCATGGGATACTCATTGATCAAAGTAGTAAAAGAAACCTCGTTTTTCTCAAAGACATTGCATGAAACATCTTCCTTGCACTCTTCATATCGTCCAACTTAACTAAACCCTTAATCATGGCGTTACATGCTGGCGCATTCCTCTTGGGCGTTTCACCAAACAAGCGTCTTGCAGCCTCCACATCCCCAATATTCAAGTACCCGAGTGTCAAAGCCGTCCATGAAACCTCACTTCTAACAGACGTTCCATCAAACACCTTATGCAATCACTCAATCTCATTACACTTGCCATAAAAATCAATCAAACTAGATCCCACAACCACATCCCCTTCAGTCCTACGCCTCACCATCACTCCATGAGCAACCCTTCCCTCCCTCAAGCCAGAACACTAGAAAAAACCTTAATCAGAGAGGGAAAGGTGAACTTGTCGGGAACCACATTGAATTCCCTTCTCATCCTACCTAGAAACATTCACTCGGAGCAGAACTTTCAAAATGGGCTTTTAACAAAATATTCCAAAGATAAATATTTGAGATGGTAACAAATTTGAAAATGCGAGTGTTGTATGACAAATTGCATGGTACTATGGCACTGATGGCAATGAATGATCTTGCTCATAGCCTCTGTGGCTTATTTGCGTGTGGATTTCGTCACTATCTCTTATTTTTTTGCAAAGCTTTCATGAGTTGTCTAAAGCTGTAAGGGAATGCACCAAGACTGACGAGAGGAGCGTCGGAGGAATAAACTACAATCAGCACATGATATGATTCCAAGGGATTTCTTGTTCCACTATCAGGGTTTTCATTGCTTGTTTTCAGCTAATTTTTGGTAATGAGGTGAACCTACTATTGTAATATCCAAACCAACCCAATCTTATTCTCTATGATTCTATCCATGGCAATCTACTAATGCAGCTTATGTTTAGGCAACAAGTCCTTAACATGTTCATCTCGCACTGTGATGTTAAGATCGAGCAAAATATAGACAAATATTAGTGATTATGCTCCCCACCAGACACCAGCCTAGAAATCATCAAGAGTACCCTGCCTAACTAATACACAAATTCCAACTAAATTTAACAGCCTTCATCCATCAAGCAATCAAATAACACACAGTCTAGGATCGGATGAATATTATCGATAAACTTGTGCAAATATTTGTTTTTATTGAAACTAGAGAAAATGAAGGGGGGAAGCCCAACATGAACGGTAAAAGTAGAAATTCCCAAAGCGTCTAACTATCACGAGATAGAGCTAATTCGACTAACGATTACTGCAACTGTGTCTCAGGCACAGCAGCCTCCTTCGAATTCTCCTCCGGATTAGGGTCCCCAAACTTCTGCTTGAATGAATCTTGCCTCTGTAACCACATCATATGCCCCTGCAGTTTTGGTTACAAAAGTAGAATCAAATAGAAACCGTGAAAATCAAATTTATATGCTTGTTGATTTGAATGAATTGGACAAAATACCTGAAGAGCGGCGGCCCAAGCAATGAGGAAAGAAGCGACCCAGAATTTCTTTTCCTTGAGAAGCTGCCGGAATTCGATTTTTCTCGCATTCATTTGTGGCAAATCGGAGTCTACTCGCCGGAAACCAATATGGATATTATATCAGCTGCGACTGCTCATCGCCATTTTTGAGGTGAAATTGGGCTGCATATTAAACCAAAATCCCAAAACTTAAGTTGTCTATTTCTGTTCATCATGGGGCTCTTGTGCTTGGGCCTTGAAACTAGTAAATTAACCTTTATATTTTATTTATTAGATTTGTTTTTTTATAGAGAAAAAATCCTACTTTAGTTTGAATAGGATTGTTCTTTGTTAAAGAGAAAAAAAAAAAATCCTACTTTAGTTTGAGTAGGCATGTTAAATGGGCGGGATAGGTCGAGTTCTTGATTTATCTGCCTAGCCCCGCGCATTGGATGCCCCGCCCCATAACCTGCCACGGGTTAGAGTTTTGTGGCCTATTCCCTGTCGCGAGTCCGCTGAACTTTTAGCGAAAATCGGTCTAAATCGATGTGATTAGAACGATCAATGTTGTCAAAATCTCGAGTTAACTCTTACGATTCTACGAGTTTACGAGTTATTTCTCCCTAAACGAGTTAACTCGTGAGAAAATCGAGATCTGATGAAATCGGAGTAAACTCTCGAGTTTGCTCATGCGATTTTACGAGTTTTACGATTTTGTACCCGAGTTTAACAGTTTCATAACATATTGCTTTTTATTATATTTTACCAATTATAAGACATACAATACCAATTGTAAAATTTATACCATATTTTAAAAAATTTCTAGAGCAAATTATACATAAAGAGACCAATTTTGCTGAAATTTATTTTCCTAACTATCAAGTTCTAAATTAAAATATAAGCTTCATAAAAAATACTACCTTTTTCCTGCTCTAACTTTCCTACTTTCCTTTTCGGTTTGTCCCAACTTAACTTACCAGCCCATAAATGACAAATTTCTCTCACAATCTTCACCCTCAATCTCCACCTTTAAAAAAATCAAAGATTCCATAAAATCTACTTTTTCTTAACCTCCGTGCCCGATCAAAGTATGAAAGTTAAGCTGGGACGGAGGGAGTATATCTTTTCTAATGAGGTTATTTTTTACTCTTCTCTTAAAATTAAAGTATTCATAATTATAATTTAGGAATATCTTATTAAATGTATATATGAACCATGATGGCTAAAACATTTCTTCATATTGTATATTTTCTTCTTTTTGATAAATTGTGTATATAATTCTATGTATTTCCAAATTCACTAAATGTCGAAGTGTATTTTGATTTGCATATCCTAATCTACCATGCCATAAATTAGAACACTCAAGCAAGTAATTAACTTCACTTATATTAATACTATGCTTCATGTCACGCTTTACAGTTATCACATTCATCTTGAAAAGGCTCTTCTCAAGATAACCTTTCTCAATAAATTGACCACCTTTGGTCAGTACAAAGTTATTAGCTTCAAACACAAGCCTAAATTGGGCCTTAGTCAACAAAGAGCCGAAGACTAAACTCTTGCGAACATCTGGGACATGCAGCACATCCACGAGAGTTAGTTCTTTTCTCGACGTCCTCTTTAACACAACCTTCCCTAATCCTATCACCGGAGATGTTGCCGAGTTTTTCATGAAGAACTTTATGTCATTGATCTCTTAGTAAGTGGAGAATAGTTCCTTGTCTAAACAGATATGATGGGTAGCCCCTGTGGCGATCCACCATTCCCTCGGATTATCCACCAAGTTTGCCTCGAACACAACGGTAGGCAGATCCAGTTCAGACATCTCTTCTGGCAAGGACTTGTGCTCGGCAAGGTTGGCTTGATTCTTATGACCTTGATTTGCCTTCTTTGGCTGTCGACATTCAATCGACTGGTCTCCGGGCTTATCACAATTATAACAGTTGCCTTTGAACCTTTTGTTCGAGGTTTTCTATTAGTAGAGCCAGCACCGAGCTTTCTCTTCTTACCACTTCCGAACTCAACCAAATTTACTCGTGCGTCTCCACGATTCAAGTCGCTCTTGACTTCAAATTTTCGGTTACCTTCCTCGATCCTTAGTCTCATGATCAAATCCTCAAGCCCCATTTCTTTGCGTTTGTGCTTGAGATAATTCTTGAACTCTTTCCACTGAGGCCTAGCTTCTCTATTAATGCAGCTACTTGAAAGGATTTAGATAGTTGCATACATGAATCTCATAGAGAATCAACTACAACTCTCGAACTTGGCCCAAGACCGACTTCGAGTCCATTATTTTGAAGTCGAGGAATCGTCCGATAATGAATTTCTTTATTTCGGCATCCTCCGTTTTGTACTTTTTATCCAAAGACAACCACAACTCTTTTGTGGTTTTAAAAATGGAGTAGATATTGTGAAATGAGTCGTCTAACCCATTCAAAATGTAATTGTGACACAGGAAATCACTATGATTCCATGCATCCAAGGCATATAGCCCCTCCTTATCACCCACCTCAATAGTAGGAGGATCTTCCCTCAAGAAACGAACAAGACTGAGTGTTGTTAAGTAGATCAACATTTTCTGCTGCCACCTCTTAAAATCATATCCGGCAAATTTTGCCAGTTTTTCAGCGTGAGCGGAAAGAATAGAATGAGTAGAGATAGAAGAAGACATCTTCGAATATACAGAAAATATCATCTTACGCTGTTAGTTATTGCTCTAGAAGGTGTATAGACGAAGATGAAATAAATTTCACACTCTTACAAACAAAGTCGAGGCTAGAGTTTGACTCTATGTCCGTAAGACGATATTGCCACGTACATAGGTGCAATACGTATCAAAGAAATCACCTCCAAGATACAACGACTTTAAAACTTTAGACCGTTGCACTACGAATAAGAAGTTATCGATGAACGAACTTAGATATTTCCGACATTCTTGACACAACTAATGCAGAATTAAGAGAACTAGAATGCCTTTTTCAAGCTGTATTTTTCTTGTGAATTTTAAGTGAGAAGAATGCAATCTGGAGGGGTCAATTTATATATTTTGAAGAGTTGTGGTGCCTTTTCAAAAAGGCACCTTCTGACGCTTGGTGACACCAGTTCAGCTAGGCTCGAACCGGTTCGGACCAAGACCCACCGGTTCGCTAGGCGATCGCACCCGCAGGCTGACTTGCGCCCCATTGGGCGACGAATCGCATCAATTCCAGGTCCGGGCTCATACCCGTTCGATCCGTGTTGGTCGCTGGCGGGTCGGTCCGACCCGGCGTGCCCCTGTTCCACCTCGCTAGTGTGCCAGCACCCAACTCGAACTGTTTTTAAGTCGCGAGCCACCTGGCCAAAGCTTTAAGGCTCCTCCAACTCCTCGCGACGATGTGTACGTACGAAGTGCAAAGTGCGCCTACAAAGCGACTCAATGCCGGTTCATTTAGCCAAAGGCTAAAATTCCACTATGATCCACCATAAGGTCCACCATAGGGAGCACACTTGATAACCCATTATCAAGTGCTCTACTAAATAAGGAGTATCAAAATACTCCTACTTTTCTATGTGGGACAAGTTCCCACATTTTTCTTTTTAAACTCTTAAAATTTTCAAATTTAAGTTGCAACCTTTAGGCATTAATTTTTCATTCATCCAAAATAGGATTTGAGAACATAAATACACTAAATTCAACTACTCGAAACGTAGATCGTGAATTGGCAACTTATTTTCAATTTCCACAAATTGATTAATATGATAAAATTGGTTAAATTTAGGTCAATACCCAAAATTCCAAATCAATTTCCAACATAACCGGCCAATGAAAGGGAAAAAAAAAAGTGAAAATTCTCGAAGAGTTTGTTGCCCCGTCCTAAACATGATGAAATGAGATCTAGAAAGTTGGGGTTTTTACCTATAGCATTGTTAGTATCTTTGACATATTCTTCAATGTTCATATCAAAATTTGAATGAAGCATTAGATCTGAAAACTTTGGTGGTATAATCATCATTTATTTTTCCCAAAACAGACGTGCAGATATTGCACTTCTTGGGGAAAGAGTAACAAAGGAGAACTCTAGATTGATAAGTGATTTTGTTAAATCCAAAGAGAGATGAAAAGTGACAAATGCTGGGGAAGAGAGGGGTTATGTGAATATTTGGTAATTAGGGGTTGATGGAGATAAATATGGAAGTGCGTGTTATTAACGCGGAGGGGAAGCTAGGTGGGTGTATCTTTTGATTCTTTCATTTTTCTTTATGAGTGACTTTCATTTGCATCGTATGCACATTAGTGTTAATGTACATCTTGTGGGCTTCACTTATGATTTTCGCGCGCGTGATATATATATATTAAGGTATGTTTGAAATCACAAAACAGGCGCTAGCTTAATTGGTAAAGGCGCGACATTGTACCCTTTAGTGCGTGGGTTCGAATCTTAACAGTACTTTTTTTATTTTTCACCAACAGTATATTCAAATTCCGAGCATAACAGTATATTCAAATTCCGAGCATAGTATATGTTATAAAGCCTGACAGTATATTAATATTTCGATGTTGTATACGTTATGTTGCATGACAGTATACGTTGTTCCTTTTTATTTTTCACCAGCAGTATATTCAAATTTCGAGCATAATATATGTTATGATGCCTAACAGTATATTTAATATTTCGATGTAGTATACGTTATGTTGCATGAGAGTATACGTTGTTTTAGTTAAGTTTTGTTTTATATTGCGAAATATTTATTTTTTCCAACTTACAATACTCACAGTATATTTAATATTTCGATAAAATATACGTTATGATGCCTGACAGTATACGTTGTTTTAGTTAATTTTTGTTTTATACTGCGAATTTTTTTTTTTCCAACTTACAATACTCACAGTATATTTAATATTTCGATACAGTATACGTTGTGATGTCTGACAGTATATGTTGTTTTAGTTAATTTTTGTTTCATACTGCGAAATATTTATTTTTTCCAACTTATAATACTCATAGTATATTTAATATTTCGATACGGTGTATACTATGATGTAAAAAACTTAATAATACAATTTATAATTTTTTCCACACTCATAGGCTAAAAGATAAAAAAATTAAAGGGAAAAAAAAAAAAAAGAAAGAAAAGGAAAAAAAATGCAAACAGAATTGAACCCTGGACCTCTAGGTTGAGATATTTAAGATTGCATTAAATACCACCAAACCACTTGCTTTTAGTGTTCAACAAACAGGTCATTAGGTATATAACATGCGCGCGCGAAAAAAATCAATATAATAATAATTGGCCGGTTCAGACCGGTCTGAACCGCGCATTTTTTTTTTTACTGAACCGGTGGGCCCACAAGTTTTTGCCTTCCTTTATATCTAAAATGAAAGACAAAGACTAGGGAGACCGCCACATCATGTAATGACCGTGTGACGGGAAAAAATATCATTTTTTTTAGTATAAGTATCACTTTTATTTAAAAAAGTACTACTTTTTGGAAAAAAAAAGTATCACTTTTATCTGTAAAAGTATAATTTTTCTTGTAAAAATGCATTCCGTCACACGTGAGATCGTCATACATAAGACTCACTCAAAATTAGTAATTTTTTTATTCAGTGTGCGATTATGATGGATTTGATAACCTTTTCCCTTTACTCTTTTAATATCAATTTCTTAATTATTCTTTTTAAGTTAATATCTTGTTTTTCTATAATTTTTTTAAGATCTTTATTCATTGAATGTGTTTCTATTAAATGTCCATTTTTATTATCATAGAAATTTCTAAATACTACCTCCGTCCCGATTTATTTTGCACACTTTTCCTTTTCGATCGTTCCATTTTATTTTGCACACTCCTAAAAGAAAACATCTCCCACAATCTCCACCCTCAAAATCTCAACCATCAATCTCCATCTTTAAAAAAGTCCAAAAAAAAAACCAAAATATGCTTTTTTTCTTAACATCCGTGTCCGATCATCTGTGCAAAATAAGTCGGGACGAAAGTAGCAATAAAAATATATGTAATATAGTGAGAAATCATAATTAAAAATTAATTATTTGATTTATACCGATTAAACTGGTCCGATTGATTAAATTGCTAATTGGTAGTAGTACCGGTTTAATCCTTCTGAGCGGGTGGCTTGACTCGAACTTCGATCCGGTTATAACAACACTGACTTTTTATGTATAATATTATATATACTTTTATATTTCTCTATATATATATATGTAATATATATAAAATATTATATAATATATATTTATAAAATCTAATTATATACATTATACGAGGCATGGCGGGGGCAAAGCGGCTTACGAGACCCGTGTCCGACTCGACCCATGAACGGGACGGGGCTATCCTGCCCCGTTCTTAAACGGGTTGGGTTTTACCTGCCCCAAAGATCTCAGGACGGAGTAAATCGGGATGAATCGAATCGATTTTGACGTGCCTAAATTTGAGTGAGGATATCTGGAACCATCTTGTAGAGGCTATTGATCTGTTAATAAACATAAATTACATTTTTTCAGGGGATGGTGATCAAATTCATAATTATCGTGATAATAATTAGTTGGGCTAGCTGGGCATGCAAAAAATATGTGAATGTATACAGTTTCATTTTGTGGCTGCTCAATGTTATTTACTAGAGCTCCATGCGTCCGCGATGATCTTCGTGTAAAAATTAAAGAATTTAAAATTATAAATTTCATATACTCCCTCCGTTCCATATTAATTAACGTTTTAGGATGAAAAAGAAAAATTAAGGATGAAATATTATGACAGATATACCCTCAACTAAATATTTGACCAAATCAAAATATCTCTGATAGATTGAAAAGTAGAGATATTTTAGGATTGAGTCTAGGGAGAAAATTGGTAGAATTGGTGAAAAATATGTAAAATGTCAATTAATTGGAAAAGAGAATAACATCCTAAATCGTCAATTAATATGGAATGGAGAAAATACAAATAATCACTTATGCTAATTTTTAGGACAATTAAAGTGGTGTTTGCAAACTCAGTTAGTGTCTCAAAATCAATTCTCAGAATCACTTTTTAAAAGTTAGTGTGTTTGCAAACTATTTTTGGGCTTCAAAAGTCATTTTTAACTGGGTTTAAAATCTACTTCTAAGAATCCAAATTATGGCAGCTTTTGGATTATTTAGGCTTTTATGTAATTGGATGGAACATTTATGTTATTTTATTTATCATTAAAATTTATCTTTAAATCCTTTAATTAAAAAGATACCCCTGCCACCAAACCCCAATATAAAAAAATTCACATTAATTTTTTGTATGTTAAAAGAAATGGTATTTGTGTAAATTAATTGTTAAGAGATGCTTTTTGTTTTGCAAACACCACATATATAAAAACACTTATAATTTATTTAAGATTACGTTTTTTCTCAAACACTCTCAAATTCTCATTTAACAATCACAATCAATTTAAATCACTTTTTCAAAAGCAACATTGTTTGCAAACAACCCCTAAGCACTTTACCATTAAAAAAATGCCAAATAAACACCTTCCTATCTAATCGGAAATAATTAAACACCCATATCCAAATTCCAACTAGTGTCGATGTTAATATATTTTGTTGGCCCAACTTAGTGGTGATCCATATATTAGTAGTCTCCTAATGCCCCTTGAGTTCCCTACTAAACCCTAGCCCAACACCTATATATATGTATAATATATGTGGCTGTCAAATGAGAAGTAATCAGAGTGAGGCAGCAATAGAGAGTAAGTGGAGCAGAAGAATAAGCTTAGTGCTTAAGAGCTTTGTGCTATATTTCTTCTTCTTTCTTTCTCGTGGCTTTGTGCCTATAGTGTGGGGCTTAAGGTTTGGTGTATCTTTGTGGTCTTGGTGGTGCCAAATAAAGGAGTGGGGTTCCGACTCGAGGTGTCCTGAGCCGACATTAACGACAAGTCCGACCAATAGTGGTATCAGAGTCGGTTGCGTCATTGCGACCGGTATTCTGACTCTCGTTGGAAGGCTCCTGCCGCTGCCCCCTGTCCTCTTCGCTATCCGCTGCCTTCGGTAAGTCGAAATTATATCGAAGAATTTCGCTCAGGTAAAGAGGCTGAAATTCCTTTCTTTTATCGTTTTCGTAGCACCGCTTGTAGCGGCTTTAGGTTGAGATTTACATGATGCTACAATACTAGTTGTTGTATGTGCTTATTTGATTTCTATGTGATTTCTTGAGAATTTTTAAATTGCTAGTGTACTATTGTGTTTCGTAGTAATTAGTTTGTGATTTGTGCTTCCCGGTGAATTCGGTTATTTGCATTTATCATTTTTCAGTTCCCTACATGTTTCTACTTTATATGGAATTATGTCGTCCTCTGTGAATCAGTTTGGCATGCTTTTGTTTAATGGAAAGTCTGATTTTAGTATATGGAAATAAAAAATGAAATGTGTTTTAATCCAACAAAAGACTTTCAAAGCTGTTATGGAATCCAATTTGAAAACTGATGACGAAGATAAGAAATTGAATGAAATTGCTTGTTCCACCATTTACTTAAACTTGATTGACTATGTGTTTAGGAAAGTTGGTTTGTTGGAATCTGCAAAAGCTCTTTGGGATAAACTTGATGAACTTTACAGTGATACTTCCTTGCCGGGAAAAGTTTTCTTACTTGAAAAATACTTTCGATTCAAACTGGATTTGAGTAAAGATATTGATGAGAATCTCGACGTGTTCATAAAATTAGTTCAAGATATTAAACAAACTGGTGATAAGCACATTGATGATTATACTCCTATTATGTTGTTGAATGTTATTCCTGACTCTTACAATAATGTAAAATCACCTATTAAGTATGGTAGAGATGAGATAGGTCTCGATATTGTTGTGAATGGTATCAAGAGTAAGGAACTTGAGTTAAAACATTCTGGGAGTAGCAATAAAAATTTCAGTGAGGTTATGCATGTGAAGGGGAGGTATTGGACTAGATTCCATAACCAAAAGAATGCTAATAACGGTGAATCCAGTGATAAAAATAACTTTAAGAGCAAGAAGAGATCTAAGTCTAGGTCTAGATTGTGCTATCATTGTAAAGAAAGTGGTCATTTTATCAAATATTGTCCTAAAAAGAATAATCAGAGTAATAATCATGATGAAAATGCTGGTAATTGCAATTTGGGTATGGTATTTGTAAATGTCAGTTCAATATCATCAAGTGTTCATGGAATGTAGTAGAGATTTTGAGGATTCTAGAACCGGGTTTAGAATGTTGAGAACCGGGTGAGAGAACCGGGTTTTAGCCGGATTAGTTAAAGAGGTTAAAATGAAAACCGGAGTCAAGGTTGTTATAACTGCCGTTTGCAACAGAATTAAACCGTTGCATGAAGAACAGTTGTGGAAAGCTCGCAGCAGTAGTTTTGAGCAGTTGAAGACAAAATTGGTTACAACTACTTCTACTCCCTGATTCAAGCTCCAACCTTTATATACATTGTAAACACTTGAAGTTGCGAGTTGATTCAAGTTTCTTTCCCTCTGAAAACATTACTCAATCAAGAGAATTAGATTGCCAGGGTTCTTAAGCTCAATTCGTTATGTGAATTAGGGTTTCTAGTTTTCTGGATTAATTCTTGTAATTGATTGATTAGTGGAGTGAATTGAGGTGTATAGAACCTCCATGGATGTAGATCACATTGATCGAACCACGTAAAATCCCTGAGTTCATCATTTTCTCTTCCTGTTCTTGGTTCGGTTTCTTGTGGCCGATTTCCGGGTTGAATTTCATTCAATACTGTTTGTGTGTTGTTTGTGTGTGAGTGAGACTGATTCATAACAAGTGGCGCCGTCTGTGGGAAACCTCCTCACGCAACAAGAAGATAGAGATGTCAGGAATGAAGATGGATGTGGAAAAGTTCTCAGGGAGGAATGACTTCCATCTTTGGAAGATCAAGATGAAGGCTATTCTTGTTCAAAACGGGCTGGTTGGTGCACTAAAGCCTGAAAATGAATGGACAGAGACAGAGAAGCCTAAATATGCAGAGGTGGATCAAAAGGCTCTGAGCTTGATCATCCTGTGTCTAGGAGATAAGCCATTGAGGGAGGTTTCAAGATGCTCGACTGCTATAGAGGCTTGGACCAAGCTGGAGGAACTATATCAGTCCAAGTCTGTATCAAATAAACTGTTTCTCAAACAGAGGTTACTGGCTTTCAAAATGGTACTGGCTTTCAAAATGGTGGATGGAAAAGACATTTCTGATCAACTGGATGAGTTTTCTAAACTTCTTGATGAACTGGAAGATCTTGGAGTAACTATGGAGGATGATGACAGAGCTTTAATGGTATAAAATGCTCTACCAAGTTCCATGGAAGGGTTTAAGGACACTTTGATGTTTGGGAGGCAGGATAAACTGAGTTATGACTCAATAATCACTGCTTTGAAGACCAAATGCCTACAGAATCAAGGAGATAAGAAGGTGACTCAACCTGGTGAAGGTTTGAATGTAAATTTCAAGAAGAATTACCAAAAGAAGAAGGGCCAAACCTCAAAGAATTACAAGATTGGCAATACTGCTCCAAAGAAACCTGGAGAATGGACAGAGAACAGGAAATGTTTCAAGTGCAAGCAAGTAGGGCATCTAAAGAAAGATTTTCCTCAAAAGGTGAAGAAGAAAGAAGGCCATGGTGGAGAAGCTGCCACTGTTGAACATGGAGAAGACACTCCAGAAGTCTTGAATGTTACTGAATCAAAGATGGAGTTGGAATGGGTACTGGATACAGGCTGTTCATTTCATATGTGTCCTCACAAAGAATGGTTCCAAAACCTTAAGAAAGAAGATGGAGGGTGTGTACTGCTGGGAAATGATTAATCCTGCAGGGTTCAAGGTACTGGATCAGTAAACATCAATATGTTTGATGGTGTGACCAGGCAAATTACAAAAGTAAGGTATGTGCCTGGACTTAAAAGAAATTTGATCTCCCTAGGATCTCTAATTGCTACTGGCTGTGAGTTTAATTCTGTTGATGACCAATTACACATAACCAAAGGAAATAAACTGGTAATCAAGGGAAGAAAACACAATGGATTGTTTATTTTGATAGGAAAACCAGTGGTTGGGAGTGTGGGGAATATTCTGGCTAATAATGAACTAACCCTGTGGCATAAAAGATTGGGACACATTGGTGAAAGAGGACTAAAAGAACTATCCAGAGAGGGATAATTGGAGAGGTTGGGAATCAGACACTTGAGTTCTGTGACAAATGTGCATTGGGCAAATCACAGAAACTGCCTTATGCCAAAGAGATTCACATCACTCAAGAACCTCTACATTATGTCCACTATGATATATGGGGACCATCCAGGACTGAAACACATGGAGGAGGAAAGTATTTCATGTCTGTAATTGATGATTTCAGTAGGAAAGTATGGGTGTTTATTTTAAGAAATAAGAGTGATGCCTTCACTAAATTCAAGACATGGTTGCTTCAAATGGAAACCTTGAAAGGAAAGAAACTCAAGCATTTAAGAACTGATAATAGCCTAGAATATATATCTACTAAGTTTACTACCTTATGTAATGAAAGGGGAATTACCAGGCACATAACAGTCCCCATGAATCCACAACAGAATGGTGTGGCAGAAAGATTCAATAGAACTGTCCTAGAAAGAGTAAGGTGTATGTTACTTGATGCTGGGTTGCCAAAGGTGTTTTGGGGAGAAACAATAAACACAGCATGTTATCTAATAAACAAATCTCCTACATCAACTCTGGGATTCAAAACACCAGAAGAAGTATGGAATGGAAGAATTCCAGATTACTCAGGATTAAAGGTGTTTGGATGCTTGGCATATGCTCATATGAAATCAGATAAACTTGATCCTAGAGTTTACAGGTGTGTGTTTCTGGGATATCCAGATGGAATCAAGGGTTACAGGTTATGGTGCATGGAATATGTAAATCAGAAGTTAATGATTAGCAGAGATGTGAAGTTCAATGAATCCATTATGGGATATCATTTCTCTGGAAATCTAGGGAATCAGAATGAAGGCTCTGAAACAGAAAGGATATCAGTTCAGGTGGAGACCCAGGAGGAGCATGATAGACAGAGAGGAGAAAATTTGGCTGATCATTCCAGTAGTAGTTCTTCAGAAGAAGAAGACACACCACACAGAAATCCAAACCTGAGAGAGTACAGCATTGCCAGAGACAGGCCAAGGAGACAAATACAGAAACCATATTTTTATGGACAAGCTGGAAGTGTACATTATGCACTGAGTGTTGTTGAAGACATAGAAAATCATGAACCATAGAACTTCAAAGAAGCAATCAGTGGTGATGAACGTGAACACTGGATCAGTGCAATGATGGAAGAAATGGAGTCTTTGGAGAGAAATGGCACTTGGAAACTGGTGGATAACCCAAAGGGACAAAAGCTGGTAAGTTCCAAATGGATTTACAAGAAGAAGGTTGAAGCTGGGGTCTCAGACAAGATAAGGTATAAGGTAAGGCTGGTAGCAAGGGGTTTTACTCAGAGGGAAGGCATTGATTTCAATGAAGTCTTCTCTCCTGTAGTAAAGCACTGTTCAATCAGACTACTTTTGTCAATAGTAACACAAGAGGACATGGAGTTACAGCAGCTGGATGTGTAAACAGCTTTCTTACATGGAGACTTAGTTGAGAACATTTATATGAAGCAGCCTGAGGGATTTGTGGTTCCAGGAAATGAGGAAAAAGTATGTTTCCTCAAAAAGTCATTATATGGATTGAAGCAAAGCCCAAGGCAGTGGAATAAGAAGTTCAATGAGTTTATGTTAAAAGCTGGTTTGTCAGAAGTTTGTATGACAGTTGTGTTTATTTTGGTAAAAGTTTAAGTGCTGATCCTGTATACCTATTGTTATATGTGGACGACATGCTCATTGCAAGCAAGAGCTCACATAAAATACATCAGCTTAAGCAGAAATTGAGTTCTGAATTTGATATGAAGGACTTGGGAGAGGCTAAGAAGATTCTGGGAATGAGCATAATCAGAGACAGAGCTGTTGGATGTTTATGGTTGTCTCAGAAGCATTATCTTCAGAAAGTGGTGGAGAGGTTTCAAATGCATGAGGCCAAGACACTGAGTATTCCAGTAAGCCAACAACTCAGATTATCAAAGAAGCAGAGTCCTAAGACAGCAGAAGAAGAGACATACATGAGAAATTTGCCTTATGCTAGTGGAGTTGGGAGTCTGATGTATGGGATGATATGCAGCAGGCCAGACTTAGCATACTGTGTGTCCTTAGTCAGCATATATATGTCAAATCCAGGAAAGGCTCATTAGGAGGCTTTGAAGCAGGTGTTGAGGTATTTAAAGGGAACAGCAAGTCTGGGGTTGAAGTTTCAGAAGCAGGAAAAATTGGCTATTCCTTTGGAAGGATTTGCAGATGCTGATTTTGCTGGAAATGTTGATACCAAGAAGTTAATCACAGGCTATGTTTTCACATTATATGGTACTGCAGTTAGCTGGAAAAGTGTGCAACAATCAGTGGTGGCTTTATCCACTACAGAAGCTGAATACATGGCCTTGACAGAGGCAATCAAGGAAGCTATGTGGTTAAAAGGCATTCTGAAGGATCTGGGGATCAAGCAGGACTGTGTTACTATATATTGTGACAATCAGAGTGCGTTACATCTAGTGAAACATCAAGCTTTCCATGAGAGATCCAAGCACATAGATGTCAGATTGCATTTTGCAAGAGATGTGATTGATACAGGGTCTGTGGAGGTTAGGAAGGTCCATACAAGTGACAATGTTGCTGATTTTCTAACCAAAGCAGTGCCTGGGAGTAAGATGGTTCATTGCTCAAGCCTAATTGGGCTTGAACGGTGTGATTAAAAGTTGGAGAACAAGACAGGTTGAGGTGATGAAATACACTTGAGTTCATTGAGGTGGAGATTTGTAAATGTCAGTTCAATATCATCAAGTGTTCATGGAATGTAGTAGAGGTTTTGAGGATTCTAGAACCGGGTGAGAGAACCGGGTTTTAGCCGGATCAGTTAAAGAGGTTAAAATAAAAACCGGAGTCAAGGTTGTTATAACTGCCGTTTGCAACAGAATTAAACCGTTGCATGAAGAACCATTGTGGAAAGCTCGCAGCAGCAGTTTTGAGCAGTTGAAAACAAAATTGGTTACAACTACTTCTACTTCCTGATTCGAGCTCCAGCCTTTATATACATTGTAAACATTTGAAGTTGCGAGTTGATTCGGGTTTCTTTCCCTCTGAAAACATTACTCAATCAAGAGAATTAGATTGCTAGGGTTCTTAAGCTCAATTCGTTCTGTGAATTGAGGTTTCTAGTTTTCTGGATTAATTCTTGTAATTGATTGATTAGTGGAGTGAATTGAGGTGTATAGAACCTCCATGGCTGTAGATCACATTGATCGAACCACGTAAAATCCCTGAGTTCATCATTTTCTCTTCCTGTTCTTGGTTCAATTTCTGGGTTGATTTTCATTCAATATTGTTTGTCTGTTGTTTGTGTGTGAGTGAGACTGATTCATAACAATATTCATGATGTCTGATCTGTGTGATTATGCATATGCAAATACTATATCTAATTCTTTGTTTGAGCATGAGTGATTAGTTGACTCTGGTTGTACCTTTTATATGTCTCCTATTAGAAATTTGTTTTCTAATTATAAATAGCTTGATTGTGGCTATATGCTTTTTACAAATGAGAAGAGAAGTAATGTGTTGGGAATTGGTGATATATGTCTTAAGTTTTCTTTTGGCTCTGTGTTTACTTTGAAGAATGTGAGACATGTTCCTGACTTATCTCATAATTTGCTTTCTTGTGCTGCTCTTGAGGATATGACGATTTTGAGGAAAAATGGGGGAATGGAGTTGTAAAAATTTTGAAAAATTCCTTGTTGTTTTCAAATCTGAAAAGAAAAACAACTTGTATGTTTGTTGTGCTAAACCTGTTCTTGACTTTGTGAACTCTGTGAAAGATGATAAGTCTGTGTTATGGCATAACAGATTAGGTCATATGAGTAACAAGGGTCTTGATATTTTGCATAAAGGTGATCATTTTGGTAATGATAAATTGTCCAATGTGCCTTTTTGTGAATCATGTGTGTTAGGTAAACAACACAAGGTTTCATTCCCCATTTCCCCTTACCCTAATCCGTCTAAGTGTACTGAAGTACTTGAATATATTCATGCTGATGTGTGGGGTCCATCTACTGTTTCTACCCATGGTGGTAAGAAGTATTTTCTGTCCTTGATTTATGATTTTTCTAGAAAAGTTTATGTTTATTTGTTGGAACAAAAATCTGATGTTTTTTATAAGTTTAAAAACTGGAAACTTTGGTGAAAAATCAAACAGGAAAGAAAATAAGAACCATTAGAACTGATAATGGACTGGAGTTTTGTAATAAGGAATTTGATCAGTTGTGTGCTTCCTTTGGTGTTAAGCGTCATAAAATTATGCCTTATACGCCTCAACAAAACGGGGTTGCTGAATGCATGAATAGACCTCTCTTAGATAAGGTGAGGTGTTTGTCATCCTCATCTGGATTATCTAAGAAGTTTTGGGGTGAAGCTGTATGTGTTGCTGCTTACTTGATAATTAGGTCCCCATCTGTTCCCTTAGGAGGGAAAGTGCCTGAATCTGTGTTTTCTAGAAAACCTCTTGATTTGTCTAATTTGAGAGTATTTAGTTGTGTTGCTTATGTGCATAAAAAAAAGTGATAAACTTGACCCTAGATCTAAGAAATGTGTTTTATTGGGATACCCTGAAGGGGTTAAGGGTTATAGATTGTGGATTAAAAGTGAACCAGGCTTTATGGTTGTGACAAGTAGAGATGTTATTTTCAATGAAAATGAATTTTCTTGTTTGCATATTTTGTTCCCGACTCTGATACTACTCCTTTTAAGTTGAATCAATTGCCTGTTGTTAATCAATCTGAAAATACTCTTGAATTTCATGATAATTTGGATAATTTACATGTGAAAAATCAAGTTGAGAATGCTTCTAATGAGGTGGAGCATGATATGCATGAGTTGCATGGTATGCATGATTTGCATGATGAGCATTTATTTCGTAAGAAAATAATGATACTAAATTGTGAACATAAATACATATCCACAATTTTATCAAATGTTAGTTTCTCCTCGTATGGAGACTATATTATTAAGTCTTCATACAAGAAGGAAATTATTTTAATAAACAATAGTTTATTAATTCATGTAAAGTCAAAATGAAACTATAAAAATGCATAAGTATATTTTAACTCTACATTTTAATTCATATAAAGTCAAAATGAAACTATTGTAATAAAAAGTAGTTTATTAATTCATATAAAGTCAAAGTGAAACTACTAAAATACATAACTATATTTTAACTCTAAATTTATTAATTTTTTTTTTAAAAATTAATTAATATGCATAATCAATAATTTGTACTTTATTTATTATAAGATAATATTTCGTAAAATTATATGTTTCATGTGCGGAGCACGTGCACCTTACTAGTACCTTGAAACATATGGCATATTACTTTTATTTTTTAAAGTAAGATTTAACTTTAATTATTTTTAAAATAGTAGTATATTATACACATATAATGTTAGGATTATTTTAATAAATTTACCGACTAAATCATATCCGCCGTACTGTTTTGTCGCTAAATAGTCGTTATTTTGTCGTATTGAAAATTAGTACATTATTTTACTACTAAACATCGACACAACAAATTATTCGCTAAAATAGGTTGTTAGTCTGTCGGCAATCCGTCGGAGGATTTATTTTGTAAAGATATATAAATATATTTATATATTCAATGAATAAAATATATTGCTAATAATGAACAATAATCTATTAATATTGTACGCAGGAAAAAAAAAATTGTACAACTAAATTCAAAATACTAGATAGGCCAATAGTAGACATCGAGGAAATTAAGAACAATTTAAAAAATTAATAATAAATATTATTTAATTGTAAAACATTAAAAAAAATATTTTAATCTTGTAAATATGTATTTAAAAAAGTTAAGAAAATTAAAAAGGACAATGACAACGTTCGATTAACTACAGTTAGCTTAATCGTTGTCGTTGATCACACAAAAATAATTTATTTATGTAATAGGTATTCGACTACGGCTAAACCACAACGATTTTGCAAATCGTAGTCATTTAGCGAAAATAGGTATTCGATCACGGTTAAACCACAACGGTTTTTCGAACCGTAGTTTTTTAGCGAAAAATAGGTATTCGACTACGGTTAAACTACAACGGTTTTGCAAAACCGGTAGTCTTTTAGCGAAAAAAAAAATGTAAAACACTACGGTTTGTACAATGACCACGGTTGAGCGCTAAAAGACTACGGTTATTGCGTAAACCGTTGTCTTTTGGGCGTAGTAATTAACAGTTTTTGTTGTAGTGAATAGATATTTTTAATTGTAAAACATTAAAAAAAAATTAATCTTGTAAATACGTATTTAAAAAAATGACATAAGAAAGGATAATGACAACATATGATTCACAACGGTTAGTATAACTGTTGTCGTTGATAACACAAAAATAATTCCTTTTATGTTATTTATAAAAAAAAAATATAAACAACAGTCTTTCAACAACAGAAATAATAACCGTTGTCTTTAAGCGGAAAAAAAGAATCGACAATAGTTAAACGACAACGGTTTTCCGAAACCGTTGTCTTTAAGCGAATTATTTTTCCAGAAACACTATGATTTCTACAAAGACAACGATTACGCGCTGAAAGACAACGGTCTTTGAGAAAACCGTTGTCTTTTATGTGTAGTCTTTGAGCGTTTTTGTAGTAGTGAAAGTAAATAAAATAAAAATTACTGATTGTGAATATTAATTTTTTTTGTTAAAAATAAATTAATTTGGAGTTAAAATATAGTTATGTATTTTAGTAGTTTCATTTTGACTTTATATGAATCAATAAACTATTGTTTATTACAATAGTTTTATTTTAACGTTATATGAATTAAAATTTAGAGTTAAAATATAGTTATGTATTTTGGTAGTTTCATTTTGACTTTATATGAATTAATAAACTATTGTTTATTACAATAATGTTCTTCTCGTATGGAAACTCATTGTCTTACGAAATAAAGTAAAAATTACTGATTGTGCATATTAAGTTTTTTTTTTGTTAAAAAAAAAATAGAGTTAAAATATAGTTACGTATTTTAGTAGTTTCATTTTGACTTTATATAAATTAATAAACTATTGTTTATTACAATAGTTTCATTTTAACTTTATATGAATTAAAATTTAGAGTTAAAATATAGTTATGTATTTTGGTAGTTTCATTTTGACTTTAAATGAATTAATAAACTACTGTTTATTACAATAATTTCCTTCTCTTATGGAGACTTAATAATATAGTCTCCATATGAGGAGAAACTAAGGGTCCGTTTGCTTAAGACTGGGGAGTGTTTGGCCAACCTAACTGAGGGAGTTAATGAGCGTGCTTTATCGGGATTCGCTCCTCTAAATTTACTGATCACAATCTCAAGCAAACGAACCCTAACATTTGATAAAATTATGGACATTTTTTTATGTTCACAATTTAGTATCACTATTGTTGTTATTATTATTGTTGTTGTTATTATTATTATTTTGGTCTTATATGAAAACTTTTTAGAAAATTTCATCCTATTATAGACTCAAGTAATTAGAAAATGTCGAGAAAAAAAATATAAGGGTATTTTACTCACTAAATTAAATTATAAGAAACAACCCATACTTTTATAGTTAGGGAGAAAATAATAAATTATCGCTACAAGAAAATCGACCAATAATGACGAAAATTTAATGACAGGCTGAAAAATTGTCATTAAATGTAACTTTTAATGAGAGAAAAAATAAAATCATAACTAAAGAGTACCTTATTAATGAGAAAATCTTAAACCACTCATTATTGATAAGAAATCTTCTATAGGTTGAAAATTAGGATGTCTCTCATTATTTAGGCAAAACAAAATAGGCGGTAAACTAATTTTTAGCCTAGCGCCATTTTTTCTCTCTTTTCTTTTTCAGCAAAAAATAATTAAATAGAAAGTGTTCAAAAGAGAGTGATAAACGTAATAAGAAGAAAACCCCAAATTTCCCCCAAAAATGCCCTAGTCTCTTTCTCTATCTCCCCCCCTTGCGACCGGCGAGACCAAGCCTTCTGTTGCAACCGGCGGGATGGAACCGGCAAGATCATATCAACATCTCCGAGATCTCACTCTCCATCACAAATGGCGGGACAAAGAAGAACTATTGACAGACTTGTTTTACTAATTGCTAATTGGTATTTGCTTTCAGTTATATATTTATTTTCCTTACCTTTTTCTCATCCCTTTGGTTTGAAATGTATGTAGGCTAGGTTTTGTATACATAGCTACTACTACTTATTGTAATTTGACTGTATGTTGTTAAATCTGTTGTTGAGCCAAATCCTGTTGCTAATCTTGATTTTGTGACCGATGGAGGGAAGGAGAGTCAGTTCAAGAAAGGGCTGAAGTTAAAAGTTGTATTACATGGAGGATTTCAGGAGAAGGGCAAATTCTCCATACATTTCTAGATATTTGTAAGTCCACATTCATGTAATATTAGGTTAATTTTTTATTTTATTTTTATTTTTTTTTTAATCTCAAGTGGTGTTTGGTAGGAGATAAGTAATATGAGAATAGTGTATGGAATGGTGGATTATGGGGGTGTGTATGCTGAAATTATGGGGTTAGTATTCTGACATTTTGGCCTTCTTTCTTTCACTTGTATGACTAAATCAACCCTTTCCTGCTTTCTCATTTTGCATTATCCATGCTCTTTAATTGTCAATAGTGTGATTAGTTGTTAATTACAGCATGTGTGTTTCATTTTACATAAACTTAAGTGTATTAAAAAATTCCTTCCGAAGTGCATCTAGACCCGAGTGCAACTTGGAGTCCGAATTCAACTATATACAACTACTGTAAATTTCGTTGCATGATTGATCAATGTGCATTTGTAAATGCATTTGTGTCTTCTATTTTCACATAACATATGACATCATGTTGGAGGTTTTGCTCCTTGTAGTATCTTGAATTTGTGTTGCATGGGGTTTTCCCTTTTCTGAAATTGATGATTTTTTGCTTTGCTTTGCTTTGTTTTTTTTTTTTTTTTTTTTTTTTTTTTTTGGCTTTCCCCTCCCCCCAAGATGAATCTTAAATATGGCTACGTAGGAGTATAATATCTGAAATGAACATTTACATGTTCTCATTTTTTTACGTGGTAGGGTCATCTGCTTGTTCTTGAGAATTTCAAGCCTTTTGTCCTTAATCGTGGCTTATAGAGATGGGCTATGTCAATCATGAGTCTAAGATACTGAGCACTGCTACAGATTCAGAGACTGGACATGATGTAGATACTGCATCAGTTTCAATGGCAGCTACTGAGGACATCTCAGGAAGGCTTGTTCTTGGTAAACTTTTTAGTTTGCTCAACTTTCTCTGTGTATTATCTGTGTGCACAATCATGAAATTGTTTTGTTTCCTATGTTTAAACTTCAGAGAACGAATAGTTGTTCACTTGGTAATGCAATGACATTAAGCTTTGTGAATCTAATTCTTTTGGTGTCGGCTTCCAGTCCTTTATCAAAGAGATTTCTCAAGAATAAAACAACAGTCTAAATATAAGATTTATTTTGCATATGCTTTTTAGTTGTATTAGAGTTAATCTCTTGCAAGCTCTCATGCCCCCACCTCAATACATAATGTATCGATTTCATCTTGTTACAATAGTTCATAAGTTTTTAGTTGTAGCATAATGTGCTTAATTAAATGTCAGATATGGACATATACTGACTTCTGGCCTTCTTTAATCTCACAGTCCTTTTGGATTAAGCTTTGATGATTCTGAGGATGATGTTTGCTAATATATATACATAGTTTCCTAATATTCTATATTGCAGTAATGGTTTTAATCAGGCGACGAGATCAGGTACGATAACAGCCTTTACATGTTAATATGGAAGGTAACTCCCTTTTGCTCTGCAAATGTTTGACACATCGTCTCATAAGCCAAATGCAAACTCTACTTCTTCTATGAAACTATTTTATGCAGAGTACCTGCTCATTTCGTTTGTATAGTAACTATAAATGGAAAAATAATGACAAAGAGCATATATTTAGTTTGAGTGAATTAACTCTACTCTTCAGTTAAATTTTAGTAAGTATGTGCTTGTTTTCAACTCATCACATGGATTGACATTTATCTTCTTGTTAATATTTATGATTAAACATTTGGACTTATGGTTTAAATTGACAATTGGCTCTCGAATATAAATTTGTCTTCTACTTTTCATTTTTTACTTTATATTTTGTTGATGCCTACACTTTTGTTTATTTGATTAGATCCTTTTTTATCTTGAAGGTCAACAGAAAACTGATCCTTTTGAGGTTTGTTAGCAATTATATTTGTATTATTTTTATGCAAAGACTTAGGTTTTTTTTTCCTTCTCCAAAGCATGAAAATTTGTATTATATGAAGAAGACTATGTGAAGAAAAATCGCAATTGACTAATGTTAGAACTGTTGTTTCAAAGTTTGGCACCTCAGTTTCGACAAAGCAAGTACGAATAATGTTTTAGATTCTATATCCTTGTCATTTTCTTTCAATCGGATGGATGCATTACCATAGAAAGGTACGTATAAACTTGTCTAGAAATTTAGCTTAATTAAGTATTAAGATGCACATCTAATTTTTACCTTTTTTTTTGTTTGGGTATTTGGGATTTTTTTGGTTATGTGATTATGACAACTATACTGTTGTTTTGTTTTATTGAATTTATAATGTGCTTCTTTTATTTTTCAATTACGAGAACAGTATGTGAACAAAATCTAATTTGTAAACTGACAAACCACATCATCTTCAAATTTCTTTGAGATATCTTCTATGCCAAATTTCACTATTAATTTTTCTACTTTAATTTGCTGGTTGTCGATCAATTCCTCATGTGGCTATGTTATTATCTTTTGCTACTATAGATCTACTATTTTTTGGCATTGGTTTGGAAAGTATTATAATTTGTTGTCTGATATATATAGATGTAGATATATTTATATATCATAGTAATATTTATGTACTGAAGTAATTCTGGGGAACATATCAGGTACTCCGCCGAAGGTTCAAAATAACCCACAATCTATCATCAAATGGGATTCTTGACTTCTTAAACTCAAAGTTTGTGAGAGCCGTCACATCCCAGCTCACCCAACTTTGATGGATCCATTCTAAATTTCTTGATACTTTGAGGTAAGCAACTGAATGGACTTGTGTTTCTTTTATCTTTGTTATTGGAAACAAAAAGAAGGTTCTTAGTTGTGTTCTTTTCAATCTATGTTGATATAGGGTAATACAACTCATATGTTATTTGTTTGTTTTGATAGATCTTATTGTTGAAAATTGCTTATGACTGAATCATGTCCTAGCACATTGCTCTGGGATCTAATCTTTGCTCGGAGGGTACCGTGACAAGAAAATAAGTTAGATGATTGGGGATTTTTTGTTTCACTTCAATGTTATGTAGTACTTCTTTTTGTAGTTTATTCTTGTTTTTGACACTTTGTACAATTATACTTCTATTGATATTGAGAAACAAATTTGGAGCTATTTTTCTTCGTTTTTACTACATTTCAAATCGTCGTCAATTAGAACAAAAAAACGTAGTTATTTCAATATACGACTACGGTTATCATTTTCAATAACTACGGTTGTTAGTTCAACTTTGAACCGTAGTCGTTAATATATATTACTACGGCTCAAACCGTAGTAAAAAAAAATTGAATCGTTGTCATACATACCGTTGTGGTAGATATTAAATTTACAACTACGGTTTTCAACCGTAGTTGTTAGTGTATTTTACTACGGTTTAAATCGTAGTCAAAGTAATTTTCTAACTGTTGTCATTTGTCGTGTGGATACGCTACTAGAACGACTACGGTACCTAACCGTGGTCTTTAGTATTAATCACTACGGTTTTGAACCGTAGTTATTTGGAGAGGGTCTACGACTACGGTATGTACCACTACGGTCACAACATGTCTGTAACCACGGTTTTTTACCGTAGTGTTAAATGTTTTTTGTTGTAGTGATTTTAAGTAGTATTTCATATAGTATTCTAAAATAATCATCACATTTTACGTGGAATAGCTAATCTGGTTTGGCCTATGAAGAATAATCAAACTTATATCTTGATTTTAAATGTGATACATGCAAATTAGTTTTCTAACTTCAATTTTCTTTTAATGATTTCTTAAATGCCTAATAGGGGACAAAGGACAAACTATAACAGAGTTCGAAGGTCTACTTGGTTTTTTTTTTTTTTTTTTTTTTTTGTGTATTCCTTCATTGGGCTATTTATTTATTTTATTAAAATTTTGCTTATGTATTAACTGCCAGGAGTCCGAATTGTCTATTTCTGATTCTTCTCTTTTTTCGCATCAAAATATGGTTTTGGAGGTAAGACATTTTTATCATCACTCTTTAGCCTCCTTATATCTTTATTTATGTATGTAGGGACCATTTTACCTTCGTTATTGTGGATTTAGATGAATCTGTTAGCTGTTTAATCATTTCTCATTAGATAGATAAGTTGTATATTTCTTTTATTTTAGCTATAGGAAATTTTCATTTTAATAATGAAAAATAGATTGGTCAACAAAAAAACCAATGTGATAGGAATATAATAGTGATGAAAGTGACATAAAAGCTTTTGCATAATTAATTTTCACTTAGCTACAAATTATCAACAATTAAATATTAGAGAATATGTCTCTATTCTAATAGAAAACTAGATGTCTACCCGTGCCATGCACGGGTAAGATTTTATTTTTACAATGTCAAAAATGATACATGTAAAATTCATAATGTATAATATGTATAATGTGCTGTAGCGCCCCAATCCCATTAGCTCGGGATTAAAGTGCTACTAAATTTTCTTTTTTTTTTGATTAAATAATAAATTAAAAAATGTGCGAAAGCGTGACATAAAATACTTATTGGATAAAAGTAGAAATTTTATTGACAATAAGATACTGCCAAAACATATTTACACTAGTGGTGCCAAAGTTTATAAGAAAATGAAAATCCCGGATTTTATGACACACAAACTTATCAATATACACAGAAGAGGCGAAAACATCTTTGAGTTGCGGGTAGAAGAAGGAACCCTGTGACCTTTGCCGCAACAGTCCCGCCACCTTGCTCAATTAACCTGAAGATTTGTAATTATGGGCATGAGTATAAACTCAGTGGGAACTTTGTAAGCAGTTATACTTAACGAAGGTGCACAATAATAAACATATCCTTGACTTAGGAGCCCATCTTATGACTCAAAAGCCATATTGCTGGACTAGGGAGCCAATCTTACGACCCCCAAGTCCCACTCAAAAGCCAATCTTACGACTTAAGAGGTATCTTATCATTAGCCCGAAGGCAAACATATTTATCAAGTACAAGTTCAGTAGCATAATATACTTACAAATAGCCCAGTCACCCACCTTGTTTGCTTGCTTTAAAAACTAAAGGTAGGTCGCAAATGTCCCAAGGCCCGATCCGCACTACACCAAGCACATGTTGTTTGTTTAATTAGTATTACTTATCGGGTTCAGTTATATTTTAAAAATAATTAATGTAGTATCCTTTTCTTTGGATTATATCTATTTTTACAATATTTAATATATAAGCCAAGTTATTATAAATTACAATTTTAAACTAAGAAGCATAATTATCTACTAAATTTAAATTACAGACAACATTAATTAAGACATACTTAAAATTAACTAACATGCAAAATAACAACTACCTAATACGACCTAAAAGAAAACAACTAAATATTAACAATTAAATTCCTAAATTTAAATAAACTATAAAATAATGGAAAAGTAAAATTATTAAAGAAGACATACCTCCAAAGTTTTAGACACTAGACGAGAACCTCCGGAAACACTAGTTCGAACGTAGTCGAAAAATAACTTATAAGGACCTCCTAATTAAAGGAATTCCTTTTAATTCATTCACTGAAATGTTTAGTTATTAATTCATTTCCTATAACTTATTTATAAAGGGATTTTTCAACAATGTTTCAATTTTTTTTCGATGTGGGACGATCCCAAATTTTATGTTAGTTTTACGTATACGTTTGTTTGTTTAATATTATTATATAATTTGTATTATTTGTTAAATTTAGTATGTGTGTGTAATTTACTATATTTAGTATAGTATTATTATATTATTACTATTTTGTAGGTTAGATATATATATATATACGTTATTATCATTATTATTATTATATTATTATTATTTTATACATACATATTTATATAGTTTGTAGTTTATAAGTTAATTTTTCCTTTTCACTTTTAAAACTCGATGCTAATTTTAAACTTCTGTTTTGTAAACTTCTAATTCTTACCCCTTTAGGTGCTAGGAGTGCAGTCGGCCTGGTATATTGCGGTCACACTTATTTTCTAAATTAAAATCATAAGTCAAATAACTTTGTAATTTTAAAATACAAACAATGTATTTTATTGTGTTTCAAAGGTTCGGGGTATCACATGTGCAAACTATTGATGTAAATGAAATATTATGAAAGTTAAAGAACAATGTAAATTAGATAATTTCATATAAGATATTGATACAGTTAACACAATGGAAAACTACAAATTTTTGAAGACTTTCCTATTAGTGACTCGTGAAAAAGCAACATACAGTTAGCCATGACTAGAAACAGGCTTACGCAAGTAAAGACCAACATTAGTTAATGGTAGGCATGGGCTTTTGTTATGGTTATGGCATATGAAATTGTGATAGAAAATTGACGTCACTGAAACTTGAAAGGTACTTTTGAATCTAAATGAGTTATATATCGATTATCAAGGGATCAACACCAATTCTTCTGTGCTTGAGCCAGTTATTATCTTCGCTTCAAGCACGTGATCTCCAAGTCTTGTGAGAAGTAACCTTGTACCATTACACAAACCTCGGCTTGAGTCAATGTTCCTCAAAAACATCACCGGCGTCCCTACCTTTAAATGCAATTCATGATTTGGAACTCCAGAACACTTAATTCCATTTAGAAATTCAAGCGTATGGACAATTGTGCCTACATCTACTGTCATATCTAACTTGCTTACGCTATCGGAGCTGAAATATGGATGACTGTCGCTAGTATTTTTCTTAATCATGTATTGATTTGTAGAGTCAACAAAATACAAAGTTGGCGCAAGTATAACGTGCTGTTGTAGATATTTAGTGTCATGAATTCAATCACATAAGTTTAGATATGTACTTTTAACAATTGTTGCAATTGGACCAGGACCATTTTGCAACAATATATCATCAGGAATTTATATTATTGTCGAACCATCATTTCCTTTGCCAATGGTCTCATTTCCAATATCTTGTAACAACTCTGAAAATTCAGCTAAAGTAGAAACCTCACTTTCTGAGCCCAGACTTTGCAACCTCATATTCTTCATCAAACGAAGTACTTCGCAAGATTCCCATATGCAAGATCCATTAATCATTGCGCTGACAATATCTTCTATTCTTCCTTTTTGTGTTTCTTATGTCAACACACTTCATAACATCCTTAAGACTTTTATCCAAAGCTTGGAAGCATAATTTATGCATCATAGGAGCTTCATCCTTTATGATGAGCTTATATGAGAAAACAACACTTTGTTCACTAGGAAGGTGAAAACTTAACCTTTCCACAGGTGGATCTCTATACGCTATATCGAATCCAAAAATTATCCATATAGACTCGTATAGAGAAAGGTATCTACAGTCTTAGTGCATTTGTACCTCGTCAATCACTTTGTCACTCTCTATATCCTTCTTGCTCTTTAGGAACTATACAGTTGCACGATCACATCCTTTGTTTGTGTATTTGAATAAATACTTAATGGAGCGTGATTGGTTACATCATTCCATATTCATATTACCTACGTACCTTAGCAAGAGATAAGGGTTATGTGGCCCTACAAATCGATTATCAATAGGGACTCCATTTTTCATGAGATTTATTCCAGTACCTCCTCCAGTAAATAGGATAACCTTCATCACTGATACTAGTGTTAGCTACAAATTCCTTTGGAAAGAACTTGGTGCAACTTTTTTTAGACATACATAGAGAATCTATGTTAGCATCTCCACGCGGCCCATGTATCAGAAATGTCTAAACAATTGAGTAGTAGGCAGGATAAATATTAACATCTGGAATTCAGCTGATATGATCTTGTCTATATCAATCCCAGTGGGATATCTATCCTCAGCTGCTAGGAACAACAATATGTGTACATGTGGTAATCCTCTCTTTTATTAGTCCATCCAACTTCATCTTGAAAACTCTGCAAATACTATATGGGCAATCTTAAGAGTTCAAGCCCTTTATGATAGATAGTGAGTGATCTCAGGCTATTTAACATTGCATGTTAAGGTTAGAAAAAAATTAGGATATCCAGCCCACCACACATAGTTATAGCATCCTAAAAAATTTGAATCATATATCTCGGACCTCCGATGTATGAGGAAGGCAAAACCAATGGTAAACCCTGATTGGCAATTCGAGCATCTTGCTCGATAGGAAATGCTTCAGTAAGAAACGCGTGCTCAACTCGCCCCATGTAGTGACATCCTCCAGAGAGTTAAATCATTGTACAACTTTATCTTTTAGAGAGATGAAACAATCGCAGCTTAACCCCAATTCATGTCGCACTTGATTAACCTTCAAGGTTTCAGATACTCTCTTGAATCGACCTAGATGAACATTGGGGTCTTCTAGTGGTCCCCTACCAGCCTGATTTTGTTGTACTATCGATATCAAAGTCGTCTTGAGCTCAAATCTGTTGGCTTGAATTGGTGGCAGTTCAACTCCTCCATAATGCTGATTAGGCACAGGACGTAGACAATCCTTGATAGGTGTTTGATCACCCTCTCATACAGCTTGTAGATGTGGTTATGGTTGTGGCTGTAATTATTGTTGTTGTTGTCTCAAAGTATTTATTTCGGTTCGCGTACCAGTCATTACCCCAAACAACTCTCTAACCATTTCTTTTTTGGTCATGTTTCCGGTAGTTCGGCCATATCGTAAAACGGGCTCTTTCTCGTGTGGTATCCTCGAGCAGTTGCTTCAATTTCTAAACCCAAAGGAACAAGATTGTCGTTTCCTTTAGATCGAGTTTGCATATGCTAACTGAGAACACAAACAAAGAAGACCAACGTAAAACCGCATATAAACTAAAAAAACTGAAAATAAAAGTGCAGAAAATAATGTCTAGTCTAGTATCGAATTATTTATCAGAATAAAAACTAATACAGTTACCAGTCCCCGGTAATGGCGCCAAAAACTTGTTGCACTATTTTTAATCCTAGTGTTATTGAAGTATACGGTGCTAGTGTAGTAATAGCAAATAAGGTCAATCTACAGAGACTATTTCTGAGTTCAGTTTTATACCCTAATTTTAATAGGACTACTCTACCTAGACTATGAAATAAGTGGTTTGATTTGTACAATAATCTAAATTGCAAGACTTAACTAATTAACTAACTGACTGCCTGGTTAACAAGAAAACAAATAACAAGGAAAGATTCAGATGAGATTAAAACTTATTCTAGGGCTACGATTTCAATTACGATTTCCTATGTTTGATTATCATAAATTCTAGACTTTTAAATCAATTCTATCATTTATTAGATGGCACGAATATTGATTAATCCTCTTCTCTGACGACCCTAATGTGTTGGTTAATTAGAGATAATTACTCTCTCGGGTTAATTATAACCTAAAGACTCCTAAAAGTACCTAAATTAGTGCCTACATAAACACCCCACTCCTCTCGACGGATAGTGGTATTTACGCTACGTGTTGTAAGTCTATTAACAACGCTCTCCTCTCGGATGCCAAATCGTTAAACTTATAGATAAATATCAAGTGATCGATTTGACAAAATTATATGAATAAAAAAAACATATAGATAAGCGATAAAACTAGAGTCTAGAATTAAACAAATAAAGTCAAAACATAATCAATACGTATTTTACTTTCCAACCCAAGAACACAAGAAGTTTAGTTGCTCATGTCCAAAGGTAAAATCAACATAATTCATGGACAAACATTGTTGATTAGTAAAAATAAACAAAATGAAATAAAACCCGAAATCTCGATCTTCGTCTCTTCGTTCCTTGTACTTCGATCCTAGCCTCTAAAGTTTTTTTCAGTGATAGAATTCTCTTTATTTCGGACTTGGTACCTTGTATTTATAGTTTGGAACGGATTGGGGTTGAAACGGGCTGAAAATATGCCAAAACGTGTAAACAAAATAAAGATCGACAAGCACGGACTCGACCGAGTTAGGCGCTTCTGACCAAGCGCTTATTTCTTCCAAACTCGGCCTCGACTGAGTTAATAGTTTGCCTCGACCGAGTCGATGATAGCACTCTCGTCACTCGACCAAGTCACTGCAATGAATCGACTGAGTCATGTCATTCTGCCTAGCTCACTCAAACCCTTCACAAATCAACTTGACCGAGTCCAAATACGGACGAGTTGACTTCCTTTGGACAATTGCTCTACTTCAACCATTATTGACTCGACTGAGTCCTATTGTAGACTCGACCGAGTTGAGCCATTCTATTCTTTCTTCAATTTTTCTTCGTTTCTTCAAGTCAAGTTCCTCGTTTCTTAAATTTTGTCCAAAAGGACTTGTTGGCATAAAATTACCTGAATAACCTCAAAACAAGCACAAACATGTCATACGACACAATATGATAAATATCAACACATTTCGACCATATACACATGCAAATGTCATAAATTACCCTTCTAAAATCGACCAAAAATGCATGTATACACAACGTGTATCAATATTTAAAATTAAAAATACAAAAAGTTCAAGCAATATTTTAAAGTATTTATGCTTATATATAATCGAAAAATTGTTTAAACGGAACACTAAAATAATTTAGTTCCGAAATATCTCGTTGGAGTGAGAAATTTAAAACGATGGCCTAAACGATATGGATAACTTTGCGTAGTGGTGTAATAATATTAAGACATAATGTAGAAATCGAAGATGAGATAAAGTTGAGTTTTTCCTTTTAGGTTTCAGAAAAAAAGAGGGGCATGCAGTGAGATGATTCATGTGAGAGGGGACAATGGTGGGTACAATAGCATGATTGAATCCAGTAGAAAGTGAGTATTATAAACTGCAGCTTCTGCCTTTTCTTATCTCTTTAAAATTAGACCATAAAAGAGAGTTGAAGGCCCCCCTTTCACTTTCAGCTTTCCATGCCATCTCATTACATTATTGCCTCCACCTTCAACACCGCTTTTTTAGGGATTTATTATCCTCCAGTTTAATATATATGTTAATGTTAATGTCCTTAAAGCTTTTAGGCTTTGTTTCTTCAATCATCATTTTATTTTAATTCATCTCTAAAGTTTTTAAATTTTGTTTCAAGAGTGGTCCCTAAAATACTTTTTATTTTAACTAGTCCCTAATATCTTAAAATTATTATAATGGGTCCTTAAATTATGACAAATATCTATTTTAAGGCTCCCTACAAGAAAAAATACATAAAATATATGAGATTATCGATTTACTTCATAATGATACTATAACATATCTATTATTAAAAAAATATTTTGTAATTAGTTATTATGATACTATTACCCTAAACGAAGGTGAGTTACACTAGAATATGAACTGCACAAAACATCAAAATTAAATTTTTTTTTCAAGAAATTCATCCAAGGTGAAGAAATACTTTGAGATAATTTATTTTTAGATGGAAACATGCTAATTTTGATTTAATTATTTTGGACTTTGTCTATATTTAAATTTGAGGTAAAATCGAACATTATCAATGAAAGGACTTTAAGATACTATTTTTCAATACTTTAAGAACCTTCAAACATAAGTGATATTTTGAGAAGTTCTTGCAAACAAAAACTAATATTTTGTATGCTAATATTGTCACAATTGGACCGAGTTTGAATGATCTCTAATTAAGTCCACAATAATAATAAAAAAGAATTACTACAACAACTAAATTTAACTTATCAAATTAAATAGTAAATCGGAAGCCAAATTATTTTCTAACTTATGCTACCTCCGTTGTTTTTTATATGTCTTTTTAGCTTTTATGTTTTGTTTATAAATAGTTGTTCTTTTAGCTTTTTTTTTAACATTTTTCCAATAGTACCCCTATAATTATTCCTAAAAAGCCTCTAATTATCTAACCTACCATATTTTATAATTTAATTGAGAATATGATTGTTCATTTTCCATACCTCTTAATTTTCTTATCCAAACCTTAAAAGATATCTAAAATAAAAACAGAGATAGCGATATATGTAAAAATAATTATGAGCGTTTGATGCCATAAACTATATTTGCATCTAGATAGGGATGAAAATAAGTCTGGCTACCAAAAAATTCACGGCCTAGCCTTCATTAGGCTTGTTTTGTTTCGTCTATTTAATAAATGAGTCAGAAATAAACTTTTCTTACAATCGAAGTCATGTATCCAAGATTCACCTCCTAATATTTTTGTTGTACTTTTACAAATTAAAAAGATAATTAAATGCAGGATAAAATTATCAATCTTTGAACTTCATATGGAGATTCAAAAATATGTTACATTAAGATAGTTTCTCACAGAAAGATATACTCATAATATAACAAACAATTATAAACAAAAGCAAGCAACGGGGTAGGACAGGAGATAAGGAGTAATTGAGAAAAACTATGATTTATGTTATCAAGGAGGGTTTAGCTTTATAAAATGGAGTAGTTGTATTGTGGTATTTATTATCTGACAAGCGTGTTTTACATGGATCTAGTTAAGCCTTCACGGGCTGTCTGCAACTTAGAGCATCTCCAGCCCAGCGCGCGCTGGGTGTGGAGATGCAACTATTCATCATTTTCTTTCTCCAGAGCTGCGCTGGGCTTTGCGCTGAGTGGGAGAGGCCCTTTTTTTTTTTTTTTTTTCTTTTTTTTTTTGTTTTTTTTTTGTGTAATTATATGTATTTATGTTGATTTTGTAATTAATATTATGCATTTGTGTTAATTTTGTTGTATTACGTTAATTAATGTGTGTACCCATCACTACAAGAAAAATAATTGATTGCGACAGAAATTTTCGTCACTAAACTGAAAAATTCCGTCACAATGAATGAATAGTGACGGATTAGTGACGGAAATGTTTTGTTACAAAAACCTTTGTCACTAAACCGATAATGACGGATTTTTTATTCCGTCACTAGTTTAGTGACGGAAATTCCGTCACAATTCTAAAAAAATCCGTCATAAAATTATGACGGAATATTTCCGTCACTAAATGGCAACGACTAAAATTCCGTCACTACAGGATTAATGACGGAATATTTCCGTTACAAATTAATGACGGAATATTTCCGTCACTATCTTGCCTATATTAGAAACAGAATTATTCCGTTACAAAAAAAAAAATCCGTCTTTATTCCGTTACTATACTATCTAATTTTTTTTAAAAATAATTCTCTTTTATTAAGTGTAAATTAATTTTCATAACAGGTTCTACATTAATTTTTAAATAAACATATGGATGATCGAGATTAAATGATCGTGTGAGATGAACGGCCTTGATTAATTCACTGTTAAAGTAAAATCGACTATTCAAACCGAAATCCACTTAAATTCTATCTTGAAATAAAAATAAAAACAAAAAAATAAATTCAGAAACGACGATTTAAACCGTACCGTCGATTCATGGACAACTACAAACCGTAACTAAAACCGTGATATACACGATTCGTTCAGTTCAGAGAAGGGATAATTTTCGAACCATCGGTTTAAAACTAAAATCAACAGATTGAATCGTATGCCCACCTCTTGGGCTAGGACTGGGCCCGGCCAGATAGAGAGTGCCCTAATTGACATTTCTTCATAACTTGAAAATGCAATTTTGATTGGACAGGTGGAATATGTGAATTTGAATCTGCTGCACAATCATAATTCCAGAAACTTCTCCGATCACTCCGGCTCGCCGGAGACTTCACTCCGGATAACAAGCTCACCGTATTCCGCCGCACCTGCCGGCTTTTCATATCACGGAGATCCATTTCCGGTTGCAGCTTCAGCGGACCAAACATCATAACAAACCACCGCGGCTTCGAGACCTTCCACCCTTCCGATTTCGTCGAACTCTTCGACAAACTCCGGTGAATATCAGTAATTTCAGGTTTTACAATCAGCGCCAAATTCGAATTGCGGCGAAACTTTCTCCGGTCAATTGAACGGAACTTGGATCGCGCCGAGTTCATCTCGGGGAATGAGTCGGGGCAGCGTCGAGATAAGTGAGTCGCGTCGTCGGCGGAGAGTGATTTGAGGATTTGGTGATGATTGTTGAAGGGGACGAGTTTGCCGCAGAAGATAATGAATTCGGCATTGGACATCTCGGAGGTGAAATCGGTGAAGAATTCGAAGAATTCCGATGGCTCGGAGGATGATCGGCGTTTGTTAAACGAGTCGCGTTTCGCCGGCGAGGAGGAATTGAGAGGGAAATTGTTGAGGGAGATGATTTATTCTTCGTCTTCTTCATTTGGAGGTTTTGTTTTCTGATTAGAAATGTTATCCATTTTTTTGGGGAAAACTGAATATGTAAAAACCAAGCAAATAGTTCTCAATAATTAACAAATGTCTTGGTGGTAAGTAACTTGACTTATTTCCACCAGGTCAGCGGTTCGAAGCTGGCGTAATGCTTTTGTTTTTTTAAGCATGGGAGGTCTAAAACGACGTCGTTTTAGGCATGGGAGGTCTAAAACGACGTCGTTTGGTATAGTGACGGAATGGGAGGTCTAAAACGACGTCGTTTGGTATAGTGACGGAAATATTTCCGTTCCTAATTAATTAGGGTCAAAACGATGTCGTTTAGTGAATAGTGACGGAATTCCGTCACTAAACTAGTGACCGAAAATTCCATCACTGAATAAGTGCATTTACATGGGCATTAAGTAATGACGGAATATTTTCCGTCACTACATAGCAACGACTAAAATTCCGTCATTAATCCGTCAATATAAGATTAATGACGGAATATTTTCCGTCACTACATAGCAACGACTACAATTCCGTCATTAATCCGTCAATACAAGATTAATGACGGAATATTTTCCGTCACTATATAGCAACGGCTAAAATTCCGTCATTAATCCGTCAATACAAAATTAATGACGGAATATTTTCCGTCATTACATAGCAACGACTACAATTCCGTCACAATTCCGTCACTATTCCGTCAATACAAGATTAATGACGGAATATTTCCGTCACAACATTACGGTTTAATGGCGGATTTTTTTCTGTCTCTAAATTCCGTCATGATTCCGTCACTAAGTCGTTGCTAATAATCAAACACTCTTGTAGTCTCTATCCGTGACTATTCCGTCACTAGTCCGTAATTAGATTGTGACGGAAATTGTCCGTCACTAAAATCAGTCACTATTAATAATATTTTTTGTAGTGCATTATATTTTAAAATTAACATAGATTAGTTTTATTAAAATTAAAAATTTATTCCGACTAAAATAAAATGTTAGGGTTATTTTTCGCATCCCCTAATTTACTTAAGTTTATTTTAGCAAATTATGAATTAATTAATTATTATAAAATAATTAATTAAAATATTCACAAAAATTACAATAAAAACATACATATAAATGTTACTAATCGAAGTACTAAATTAAAAATTCAAAATACACCACACCATACACATACTACAATTATCGAAATACTACTAGAACAAATTTAATATGGACCAAGATTGCTGCCGGACCCCCCAATATCTCGAAAGTTTACACCGTAAGCATCGAACATATTATCAGTAGGTGCTGGCTGTGACTGCATCTCTCGCTTTTGCATAATTTTTATTTGCTCTTTCCGAAAAAACTCACGGCGGACGAAATCTGGGATGGTTTCTAGATCCATCATTAAGATCTTGTTTTCCTCTGTCCAAGTTGTGCTATCAGCTAATTGCTTATGCGCCTCAGCCATTTGTCTACGTGTTGCAGCCTTTTGTTTTTCTGCCTCACGTTTTTCAATTAGAAATTCAACGCTTAAATCCCTTTTTAGATTGTTCTGCATCATGAGATCACGAAGTTTTTCATTTTCACTTCTGATCTCATTTAGTGCAGTGGAGACATCATCGTTCATTTTTCTCTTCAGTTTGGATTTTTTCATACCTGATGGTCGCCCTGAACCTGAAGAAGAACCACCGCCAGCGTTATCGTCACTTAGATTAATTGAAAATGCAGGTACGTCTGGAGTGGGTGAGAGTGGTGAGCCTGGCATCTCATCAGATTGTGAGTGGCTAACTTCACGGCGAGGCCTACGAGACACTGTTTCGAACTTTTCTATGTGTCTCATCAGTTCCCAGACATGTTCCATCCTAAACGCTCCCTTGTTTTTTGGATCATTTTTGTACAGAATCCTTGCTTGTTTAAGCTATATAATATACAAAACGATGAGTTAAAAAAAAAAAAAAGGAAGAGCGATAGCGTTGTGAAAAATTAAAAATATCAGTAAGAGACTTCTTACGATGTCGCTTTCATTTGCCCCGCTAGGATGAAGCAGTTCCACTTGTTCGTAGCTAGCCTTGAATTTGGCAATGCTAGTCAGGATGGTACCCATGCGACACTCTATGGATCTTTGATTACGAACTGGCCACCCTGTTTCAGCAGCCTTCGAGTTGTATAGAGTATGGACACGCCCCCAAAACGTCTTTTGGGGTTGATATCTCCCCACTTCTGGATCCTCGGAGATTTGGATCCAACTCTCACACAGGAGGATATCTTCTGGGGGATTGTATTTGCCTTGGTTAGCCATTTGTAAGTGAGTAGCAGAAAATTAGATATTTGGAGTGTAGATGTGTGTTTAGGTAAGTAATGAGGTGATTGGTATTTATAGAGGAATGCATATGTTGGGGTAGGTGAGAAAGATAATGAGAAACGGTGGGTGGGAAATTAATGCTGATAAAGTATGTGAGAGTGGTATGGGAGAAACGGTGGGTGGGAAATTATTGCTGATAAAGTAAGTGGGAGTGGTATGGGAGAAACGGTGGGTGGCCTATTATTGCTGATAAAGTAGGTGAGAGTGGTATGGGAGAAACGGTGGGTAGGAAATTATTGCTGATAAAGTATGTGAGAGTGGTATGGGAGAAACGGTGGGTGGGAAATTATTGCTGATAAAGTAGGTGAGAGTGGTATGGGAGGAACGGTAGGTGAGAAATTTCTATTATAAAAAGAAGTACATCATATGCTTGTTTTTACAACCCTCCTATTTCTTTTTCAATCCCTACAAACAACACCACAAATATGAACCCAAATCATAGCGGCCCTTCTTATTTATTTTCTTCATCAAGCTCATCCGATGATGAAATTGAAGAGCTCATAAATAGTTGCGATTTAGACAACCAAATCATAGCCCAACAGATTTACAATAATAACCTCATCATTGCATCATATCTTACTCAGATTGATTCAACCTCTCACGGCGGATCGGTCCCCGGTCGTAGAACGGTTAATCGTGACCGTGAAACTGCAGCACGAAGGCTATTCAACGACTACTTTGCTGAAAATCCCACTTACGACGAAGATCAATTTCGTAGGCGTTTTCGAATGTCTCGGAACTTGTTCATTCGGATTGTAGATGCTGTCAAAGCTCACGATGAATATTTTCTACAGAGACGAGATGCCACCGGAAGGCTTGGACTATCCACACTTCAAAAGACAACAGCTGCGATACGAATATTAGCTTATGCATTACCAGCCGATGCAACCGACGAGTACATCAACATTGGTGAGTCTACTGCAATTGAATGTTTAAAGAGATTTTGTCGTGCTGTTGTAGAGATATTTGGTGACCAATATCTTAGGGCGCCTAATACAAATGACATTGCTAGACTACTCCATATTGGTAAACAGCGTGGATTCCCCGGAATGTTGGGTAGTCTAGATTGTATGCATTGGCGTTGGAAAAATTGTCCAGCATGATGGGCGGGGCAGTATGCAGGTCGAAGTGGTCATCCAACTATTATTCTTGAAGCAGTAGCTGATTATGATCTATGGATCTGGCATGCTTATTTCGGCATGCCTGGAACTAATAATGATATTAATGTGTTGGAAAGATCTCATCTTTTCTCTAATCTTGCTAGAGGTATTGCTCCCCCAGCGAATTACGTTCTTCGGGGGGAGGAGCACTCTATGGGATATTATTTAGCCGACAACATATACCCCAAGTGGTCGACACTTGTACAAACAATCAGAGAGCCTGGCAATAGAAAAAGGGAGTATTTCGCACAGAGACAAGAAGCGTGTAGAAAAGATGTAGAACGTGCATTCGGAGTTCTCCAAAGTCGTTTTGCTATAGTAGCAAATCCTGCTCGTTTTTGGAGCAAACATGACCTTCAAGATATTATGACTGCGTGCATAATTATGCATAACATGATCATCGAGGATCAACGAGATCTTGAAGCACCTATTGTATTTGCACCTGAGGTACCAGAACCAGGAATCGAGATTTTAGATAGAGGTAACGAGCAGGTTTTTGAAGCATTTCTATCCCGATTCCGCCGAATTAAAGACAAAGATGCTCATTACAAGCTCCGTAATGACTTGATCGATCATATGTGGGAAGAGTATTCTAATAATTTAGAAAATTGATTGTGTTTAATATCAGGTGTATGTAACATCACGGCTATCCCTCAATTTGTGAAACTTTGATGTATTTTGTAATTTTTACTTATTTTCCGTCGATTTTTATTTTGTGTAATATTTGGTTTTAATTATAATATTATGAAATTTATTATCCCGAAATCATAAAAATATAAAAAATATATAAGTATATTAGCAAATTAGAATTACTTTCCGAAAATAATACATAAAAGAAATTATTTAAAGGGAATATTCTTTGTGGTGCAAAATGCAGCGCAGACGGCTGGAGCTCCGCGCTGCACTTCGCGCTGGACTAGAGTATCTCCAGCGCTGGACCAGCGCCAACGACTGGAGATGCTCTTACCAAAACAACCGTACTGTAGTGCACTCGTAGGTAGGGATGGCAATTTCGACCTGGCCCGCCCTGATCTGCCCTGACCCGAGGCATATGGGGCGCCCCGCCCTGTGATCCGTGGCGGGGCGGGGCGGGCATGGGTCATGCCCTCGCCCCGTCATGCCCCGCCCCGCCCTGCCCCGCAGTAACACTACAAAAAATATTATTAATAGTGACTGATTTTAGTGACGGACAATTTCCGTCACAATCTAATTACGGACTAGTGACGGAATAGTCACGGATAGAGACTACAAGAGTGTTTGATTATTAGCAACGACTTAGTGACGGAATCATGACGGAATTTAGAGACGGAAAAAAATCCGTCATTAAACCGTAATGTTGTGACGGAAATATTCCGTCATTAATCTTGTATTGACGGAATAGTGACGGAATTGTGACGGAATTGTAGTCGTTGCTATGTAATGACGGAAAATATTCCGTCATTAATTTTGTATTGACGGATTAATGACGGAATTTTAGCCGTTGCTATATAGTGACGGAAAATATTCCGTCATTAATCTTGTATTGACGGATTAATGACGGAATTGTAGTCGTTGCTATGTAGTGACGGAAAATATTCCGTCATTAATCTTATATTGACGGATTAATGACGGAATTTTAGTCGTTGCTATGTAGTGACGGAAAATATTCCGTCATTACTTAATGCCCATGTAAATGCACTTATTCAGTGACGGAATTTTCGGTCACAAGTTTAGTGACGGAATTCCGTCACTATTCACTAAACGACATCGTTTTGACCCTAATTAATTAGGAACGGAAATATTTCCGTCACTATACCAAACGACGTCGTTTTAGACCTCCCATTCCGTCACTATACCAAACGACGTCGTTTTAGACCTCCCATGCCTAAAACGACGTCGTTTTAGACCTCCCATGCTTAAAAAAACAAAAGCATTACGCCAGCTTCGAACCGCTGACGTGGTGGAAATAAGTCAAGTTACTTACCACCAAGACATTTGTTAATTATTGAGAACTATTTGCTTGGTTTTTACATATTCAGTTTTCCCCAAAAAAATGGATAACATTTCTAATCAGAAAACAAAACCTCCAAATGAAGAAGACGAAGAAGAAATCATCTCCCTCAACAATTTCCCTCTCAATTCCTCCTCGCCGGCGAAACGCGACTCGTTTAACAAACGCCGATCATCCTCCGAGCCATCGGAATTCTTCGAATTCTTCACCGATTTCACCTCCGAGATGTCCAATGCCGAATTCATTATCTTCTGCGGCAAACTCGTCCCCTTCAACAATCATCACCAAATCCTCAAATCACTCTCCGCCGACGACGCGACTCACTTATCTCGACGCTGCCCCGACTCATTCCCCGAGATGAACTCGGCGCGATCCAAGTTCCGTTCAATTGACCGGAGAAAGTTTCGCCGCAATTCAAATTTGGCGCTGATTGTAAAACCTGAAATTACTGATATTCACCGGAGTTTGTCGAAGAGTTCGACGAAATCGGAAGGGTGGAAGGTCTCGAAGCCGCGGTGGTTTGTTATGATGTTTGGTCCGCTGAAGCTGCAACCGGAAATGGATCTCCGTGATATGAAAAGCCGGCAGGTGCGGCGGAATACGGTGAGCTTGTTATCCGGAGTGAAGTCTCCGGCGAGCCGGAGTGATCGGAGAAGTTTCTGGAATTATGATTGTGCAGCAGATTCAAATTCACATATTCCACCTGTCCAATCAAAATTGCATTTTCAAGTTATGAAGAAATGTCAATTAGGGCACTCTCTATCTGGCCGGGCCCAGTCCTAGCCCAAGAGGTGGGCATACGATTCAATCTGTTGATTTTGGTTTTAAACCGATGGTTCGAAAATTATCCCTTCTCTGAACTGAACGAATCGTGTATATCACGGTTTTAGTTACGGTTTGTAGTTGTCCATGAATCGACGGTACGGTTTAAATCGTCGTTTCTGAATTTGTTTTTTTGTTTTTATTTTTATTTCAAGATAGAATTTAAGTTTTTGGTTTGAATAGTCGATTTTACTTTAACAGTGAATTAATCAAGGCCGTTCATCTCACACGATCATTTAATCTCGATCATCCATATGTTTATTTAAAAATTAATGTAGAACCTGTTATGAAAATTAATTTACACTTAATAAAAGAGAATTATAGAAAAAAAATTAGATAGTATAGTAACGGAATAAAGACGGATTTTTTTTTTTTGTAACGGAATAATTCTGTTTCTAATATAGGCAAGATAGTGACGAAAATATTCCGTCATTAATTTGTAACGGAAATATTCCGTCATTAATCCTGTAGTGACGGAATTTTAGTCGTTGCCATTTAGTGACGGAAATATTCCGTCATAATTTTATGACGGATTTTTTTAGAATTGTGACGGAATTTCCGTCACTAAACTAGTGACGGAATAAAAAATCCGTCATTATCGGTTTAGTGACAAAGGTTTTTGTAACAAAACATTTCCGTCACTAATCCGTCACTATTCATTCATTGTGACGGAATTTTTCAGTTTAGTGACGGAAATTTCCGTCGCAATCAATTATTTTTCTTGTAGTGTAATGTGTGTATATATATATATATGTATATATATATGTGATGTTATTCACATAATGAATCAATTTAATATATACTAGTAGTATTCAATAATCATGCAATATTTATAATAATAACATGTATCAAATAATACCATATAACAAACGTAAAAATTATTAATTAAGTTTAGACACATAAATAAATATTACAAAATAGGATTATAAATGTATTTTAAGCATTTACTATTTTTTTATAGTTTACGATGACTCTTTCAAATAATATTTGTATAGAATGTATTAAGTCAACATTTATTTTAAATTATAGTAACTAAATATTAATTATTTTTCAAAAATAATGGGTCGACCTGCCCCGACCTGTGACCCGCAGCGGGTCGCCCCGCCCGGCCCCGTTCGAAGGATGGGGCGGACATGGATATTCAAGTACCCGCCCCGACCTGCCCCATTGCCATCCCTACTCGTAGGGTATCTCCGATGATATACATGAAAAGTAGGTTTATCATTTGTCATATCAGCGTCACCTCAAAAGTTAAAATACATATACTTTAAAATAAAACTCCTTCGCAATAATATACTCAAAAATTAAGAATATGTGAGGAGGTTCACTTCAATATCTTATTTATCTTTTTTTTATTTATTAGTCTATCAACTAAATTAATTATTTAATTTTTGGATAAATAATAAATGGTTAATATTCCGACTATTTTACTTTTTTTATATTTTATTATATTTCGAAAAAAATATCCAAAAAAATGTTATTAATCTTTTTATTCATATAAAACATAAAAAATACAAAACTAAAGCACACACGGTACATTGAAAAATCCGAAGGCAAGGGCTAACTTAATATTTAGCTAATTATTGCCGGATCGGGCCCAAACATGCTCAATTAAATCATGTCGAAGCTGGTGATGTTTCTGCTTATCGCGTAGTTGACAACCTCTCCGGATGTAGTCATTGAATGCTCATGTTGACCCTTGACTTATTTGTGAAGGTGGCGCAGCGTAATTGGGATCATCGGAGCAATCGCCGCTGCATTTCCTTCATTTTCAATTATCATGTTGTGCAATATAATGCAAGCTAACATTATATCCTTCAAGTTATTCTTATACCAGATTCGGCTTGGACCTTTAATCATTACCCAACGAGCTTGAAGCACTCCAAATGCATGTTCGACATCCTTTCTAGCAGTCTCTTGTAGTTCTTTGAAATGCTTTCTCTTCAGATTTTGTGGACATGGAAAACTTTTCAAAAAAGTAGCCCACTCTGGATATATTTCATTTGTAAGATAGTATCATTGATTATATTGCTTGCCATTGATTGTAAAATTAACGGATGAAGCGCGACAATGTATCCATAAATAAAAGAGACTGGTTGAGCACGTTTATGTCATTGTTAGATCCTACAACTCCAAAGTAGGCATGTCGTATCCACAAATCTGCAGACGCAACCGCTTCGAGCATGATAGTTGGGATGCCATGATCACCGCGTGTAAATTGGTCTTTCCAAGCAACTGGACAGATCTTCTAGTCCCAATGCATACAATCAAGGCTCCCCAGCATTTCGGGAAATCCATGCCTTTCTTCATGCATTTGTAACAATCGTTGACAATCTAGGGCATTGTGTTTCCTTAAGTAGTGTCCGCCGAATAGTTCAATCACATCGCAACAAAAATTAAAGAGACATTCAATGGCAGTTGTTTCGCAGTATGTAGGTACTCATCACAATGGTCGGCAGGTCTACCATACACCGATTGACGAATAGCCACTGTGTACTTTTGTAGTGGGAGAATCTTTTTTTACCAGCTATATCAACCCTCCACCAAAAATAGTCATAGTTGGACTCCAATGCATTCACTATCCGCAAGAACAACTCTCTGGACATACGAAAACATCGGCGAAATACATCACTTATGTATATCGGATCTTCAGTGAAGTAATCAAGGTAGAGTCTTGCATGTCCCGCCTCACGATCTCGTTCACATATGTTCTTCGCTTCCTGATTCCGCCAGTAGAACTCCTAGCACCGCCAAGTAACTCTCATTTTGTATGAAGCAACGACTGTATCTCTATCTCAGTCGTGTCATCAATTAAGAATTCAAGAATACTCTCACTCTCACTTTTCCTGGATAACGAGTGAGAAGACAAAGACATGTTTGAGAGATGGATAAAAACTCAAGGGACGAAGTAATAGTGATGTGTAATGGTTTGAGATGAGAGGTACAACAATCCGATTGGAGTCTATTAATAGAAAACAAAAGCACACAACAACTAATTTTACAACGGCTACTTTTATAATGGCTAGTTTTACAGCAGCTACTTTTATAACGGATAGTTTAACAACGAAAGCACACAACGGCTAGTTTAACAACGAAAGCACACAACGGCTAATTTAACAAGAAAAGCACACAATGACTCGGCACACAACAACTAATTTTCAAACCTACAGCCCCCAACTGTTCTTGATTTTATCACACATGTGGAGATGGATACAAAGTTGTTCTTCTGTCATCTTCGAGGTATCATTCATGCGTATTTTATACTCACACGAGGCAGCAAGACTCAGTATGCCTTCAAGTTTTTTCTTGTTCTATTCTTCCAAGACCTGAAGCCTTTGCTCAATCCCGTCTCTATTATCTTCGGAAGACGTGCTTGCTTGTCCTTTACCCTTACCCATTCGCTTTGCCGCTTTATGGCCCATGGGACAGGTGCAGTCTACCCTGACTTCCTCCCCAGCGCTTGAAATAGTGTTGAAAGATGTTACATACTCTCCAGATGTAGAGATTTTTTTTTTTTGGGTCCATGAACATGATCGTCTGGATCGGCAAACTTCGGACTGTCTTTCGAAATATTCCAAGCACCCATATGCCTAAAAGCAGTGCCCTCGTGTTTCACTTTGTATTTGGTCTTCGCCTTCTCTATAATATCCGCATCACTACAACCACTCCCTCAAGCCTTCTTCTCCTGATTAAAACAGCAACAGAACCATTTCACTTGTTTCTGGAGTGTATAGTATGTGTCTTCAACACATCATGATGCCTAAACGACGTGTTGTTTGGACAATTCCAGTTGTACGCCTTACAGATTCGGACCCATATTTGTTCCAACTTTTGCAAGTTGCCGACCACAGAGTTTGTGCTAATATCGAGCCAACAACTTGCAAGAAAAGTGTTTTCTGCATCAGAGTAAGTTTTCTTTTGTACAGCTGGAACCTTTGGTAAATCATCGGCGGTTTCAAAGTTGCAGAGAGATTTATCCGCTCAAGTCCTATTAGAGAGAATTGAGACGAGAGAGGGGACGAACGTTGAGAAATTAGAGTTGGAGTGTTTCTGTCTGTATCCGAATCATCAGTGCTGGGTCTTCTTGATAAATTTGTGACCATTGTCGGACGAAATCCGTATTGAGGAACTAGCATGTAGGGAATTTGATTTGGATGCATGTGGAATGATGTTCCAGATGAAGTGAGCGGATTGAATCGAGTGTTACCACCTTCCGAAAAATTTGGAAAATGGGTTGGATAATTGTGGGGCGGAAAATTATTTTCAGGATGGAAGTTGGTGATCGATGGACGAAAATTGATATTTGGACGCGATACATTTTCTCCACAATTTGAAGAATTATATATATCATTGAATCCATGAATCTTTATCCATTTTTCAGATGAGAAGTGTGAAATTTGGCTAGAAAAATGAAATTTTAGTAGTAGTAGAGAATGTAGAAAATGATAAATTGAAAACATATATTTATAGGGAAAATTTAAATATTAAAAAAAATTTCTGAAAATAAAATATAGTCGTTAGGAGATGGTAATTATAAAAAAAAAAAAAGAAAAAAAAAATAAGAAGAGAAAGTCATTGCAAACGACTATTTTGTTCCCTGAAGTATACCAAATAGTATTTAAAAGAATAAAGGAAAAAAAAAGTAAAAAAGCAAAAATAAAAAAATAAAAAAATAAAAATGAAAATAATAATAATAATAATTAAAAAAAAAAAAAGAGGGGGGAAAGGTCTGCAGGCGCGGGCCCCACGCGCCCTGCCTGACCCTTCTTTTGCATGCGTATCACCCCCTTCGCTCCCTTCCCCACGCGCCTGCTGCCCCCTTCCGCCTTAAATTATTGGGTAGCATTTTTGCCACCTGGGAATAATTCCCCTTCCCCAATTTCTCCCCCCAATGGCAAAATACCTTATTTTGGGTAATTTTGTTTTTTCATGTCATCAAATACCTTATTGATGGGGAAGCTCTTAGCAACTAGTATCTCCTCCCCAAAGACAGACCTACGGTTATGTTCGTATGTATAAGAAATACTAACTGAAATATTTAAAATATTAACTTTTAATTATATTAGTTTTTTTTTTATCTTTATATCTCATTTATTTGATCAAATATATTTAATTTATATGAAGAATATCAAATACACATTTTTCTTATTTTTTTTGGAAATGATAAATCATTAATAACACTAAAAGAGAAACTACAATAACTGTAGTCAACTAGCTAATGTTTTTAGACAAATTCGAGAAAACGAAAAGAGACATTGAGACTCAATACCCGAAGGGTTGGACTACAAAGGGCCATGATGCGAACTATAATATGCTCAAAAGGACAACTTAAAATTTCCGAACTCCGAGCTTCAATCCCCCAATGGAACTAAGACCTCCCCAAAGAGAACTAACACAAAAGCTACAATTACAATCTAGTCGACAAAGCTTCCTCAAACCTAGCTAAAGAAAGCTTACACTGATGCAAGGCATCCTACGAATCCACTCTAGCAACTATCAAAGGACTCTGTCACGGATGCAATAGACAGCAGCAAACAGAAAAAGAAGAAAACAAAAAAGAAAATAAGCAGAAAAGCGACAGAAAACACAGACGGAAAAACAGTAAATGAGTCTTCCCTCTTCTTAGCCCTCTGAGATCCGCTACCACCTTCGCAATGGCACCATCACGGATGCAATAGGCACCATCTCCTCATCCACTGACCCAAACTCTTCTAGAAAATGACGTAGGCGAACTCCGGCTGGAAAACGGACAAGAGAACGTGAAAACCCAATCCCACACCCTGACGCCAGTGGATCTAGCTCTAAGGCCCACCGATGAGGTCCCTGCCATATGCCGTCGGCGCTGCTACAAATGAAAAAAGAAAGCACAAGGCTTCCGACAGGCAAGAGATCAGTTGAGAAGCAGGGGAAAAGGGGAAGAGGGAGGGCTTCCGGCACATAACGTCACCGGAAGAAAGTGGAGAGGAAAGGGTGAGGAAGGCGGCAACTGAGGAAGAGGAGGGAGAGTTAGAGTTTCTAACTTTTGGTAAGAAAGAGGATAGAAAATGTAGAGAGAGAATTATTAAAAGATCGAGAGCTTCCAATATTACATACACATTCATTAGAGGCAAATTTGAAAATGAACATTTAATAATGTGCTTAATATAGTAGGTGGTCTATCTTTGTGGGACCTACTAAAATGGAAAGTAAGACTATCTTTGCTGGACTGATGAAGTAGATGGTAGATAACCTCGGAATTTGAATTCTTTAAAGTACTTTACGGTACATTTCAAAGAGCAATAGTTAGCATGTACATAAAGTGCACGGATCTTAGACTCATACAATCTGAGTATTTGTGTGCAATCCAAGTTAAATGATGGATCCATGAAAGGGTATCACATGCTTATACTAAAAGGTATTACTTGTTCTAGAAGAAATGCATCACCTTTCAGCATGTCTTTCTTTTAGAACAAGTAATACATTTTTAGCATCATATATTTGTTCATAACAAATGATGTCGTTCAGAATAAATACTAATTCATTTTCAGCATCATATGTTTCTTCATAGCAAGTGATGTCTTTCAGAATAAATACTAATTCGTTTTCATAAAAACTGTCCATGGCCAAGATTACAGGGATCTAAGATCCATGCAAATGGTGTGCAAGAGAACTACTCAAAGTGACACGTTAAATATGTGACTACAAAATAAAATTTGTTTGTGTAGTTTGTGTTGGAAATATTTCTGTCAAAATTCCATTGAGTTATCTTTATCAATATATTAGAATGAGTAGATTTATTATTATTATTATTATTGTTATTATTATTATTATTATTATTATTATTATTATTTTATTTTTGTTAAGTGATTTGCATAGGATTGTCAAGAGATATTTCATGAGAAGAAAATGCATGGAAGAGATTTGAGATTTGGTCTTTATTCCAATTACAAAGCTGAAATACGTGAGTTTCATGAAGATAAAAAGACGTGGCTTCTTAATCCCACCTGAGGAGATATGAAAAGCCTAATCATAAAAGTTTCATTACCTTATCAAAAAGTGAAACAAATCCAATGAGAGATGGAATCAAGAAGATAAGAGAGGAAAAGATCTTGAAGATTACGTCCAAACCTAATCACACAAGGAAAAGGCCTTGGACTTTCTTGGTCAACCAGTCAAGTTGTATATAAATATGAGGAGTAAAGCAATAGAAAATATTATATATACTCGAGATTGGTATTCCCATCCAGTGGTGTTATAACATAGTTTATGTGTTGAGTATTCTTAGTAAAATTGTAATGAAGAATTGAGTTGTATACTCAAATGAATCAATAAGTTTGATATAGCAGCTGGTTAGGATCGATCATTCAGTTGGTCATAAGTTACGATTTTAGAGGGTCGGTGTTATAACATAAAGTCACAGCAGAAGATTTTTCGGGAGAAGAAGCTTCAAGGCGGGTTCGTGAGTTCGGCCTTCGGTGGTTTGTCGTGTCAGTGTTGGCCAAGTCGACGGGAGTCGCGACGCGTTATTGGTAATAAAATAGGTTAGGTATTAGAGAATGAGGTCTCTATGTAAAATATAGCCTATTCGGCAAATTTATCAACAACATAAAGTTCGAGGGGTCTGAGAAATTCGGCCCCGTGTTTATATTGGTGTTTGTGTTTGTGTTTGATTCATAATTTTTTTATTTTTAATTTATATCACAGTTCGAATCAGAAAATAATTAAATAACATAGGAGGTGCATATAAAATTTCAAAAATGAAGGACATACATAAAGTATGTCTCTCTCTCTTTGCGAAATACACTCTAAAATGCTTTAGAGAATTTTGAGTAGGAAAAGAGCACGTTCAACTATTGCTTAATCTCATTTAAATCTACGTAAATTTTAATATAATTGTATAACTAATATATAATTAAATTTTTAATAAATAAATAGGATATTATTTAAATAAAAATACAAGGTTATTTGAATTTATTTTTGTGACTTGTGTATAATTTATATAAGATATTTGTGTTTGTTCGAATATTTGTAGTTAATAGAACTCTCTGTGGTAGTTTCTATATTTCAAGAAAGGTATGTGCCGACCACAAGTGTCTTTAAGCTTGTCAAACAACAATTAATTAATTATAAAAATTATATGTTTATTTTTTATATATTTATAATTTTAGGTCGACTTCAATCTATTATTTATAGAAGTATGTATATATTCAACTTAATTTTTTAGTAATTTTTATCAACTATTCTCTTCAAATGTTGGTGGAGGAAGCTAGGAAGGAGAGGTGGTTTCTGATTATCTGAGTCGACGAAAATCTCTATTCTAATTTTATGCCAACAATTGTTATGTATAAATTGTTATAGATGGTACAGACAAAATGGTACACAAAATACTTAATTTATTTACACATATAAATAAGAGAAATTTTGTATTTGAAACTTAATCATGCTATTTCTTATACTTTATCACCTAAATGTTTTTTTTTTGCCACGTCAACAAATCCGAACTTAAACTTTCAAGTATCGCTCAAACGCTACTTAAACATTTCTTAAACTAGGTTTTTTGATACTTTACCACGAATATAAACAATTTTTTCACTTTAACTCATTTTCATCTTTAAATAACTTTAAAATATATACTAAAAAAATATTTATTTGGTGATTCCACATTTAATGTGAATACTATTTTATTTTATTTTTTCTCAATTTTCATAATATTTAAGTTTATTCACGTAATATTGCCAATTTTAACAAAACATTATCAAGAAAGACGAGTTATGTTGTGTGGAGGTATAACTTTTTTATTTTTTGGTCATGGAGGTACATTTTCCAATAGCATTTTTTTTGGGCACTAACTATTTCGAAACATAATTCTTTTTATGAAACGGGTAGAATATATAGTTTGAATTGTTTGATGTAAAAGAAACATATTTAGGCTGGAAAGTGTGAAAAGTAATCATAATTGAGTGTTCCTGCTAATAGATGAACTTATTTATTTTATAAAGGGAAATCCAGTAAACAGGATAAATCGTACACACTAGAGCATAAAACATGTAGAATCAATTGTAGATGAAAAAGAAAAAAAGAAGAAGTTGGTTTTGTAGGAGAAACATGATTAATTAGTTAGGTTAGATGAACCACCAAATTGCAATTATGATTAAAACAAATTGAAAGAAGCAAGGCAATCAGCAGACAGCAGGTACAATGCAACCTTACTTTGTGGTTGCCATCTCTTTTCCGAATTCTTTACAAAAATAATTGTTTTTTTTTTTAATCCAAATATTTTCTCCAACTTTAATTTGTACAATGTTTTACTGACTGGGGTGAAACATACGATTTGTATCAGATGAAATTTTCTATGTTTTGTCACAAGTATAAGCCAAATGTATGGTAAATTGGTAATATATCAAATCAGTGTCTGCATTTGTTTCATTGAGGTGATGTTTGGACAATAATGAATGACTATATTCGGGTGGGAATGTATCCATTCAAATTATAGGAAATGTTATGGTGTAACCATTATATTAATAAAATCATTCTTTTTAGGTAACAATATGTAATATTTTACTTATTATTTAGTAAAGTAGGTCCCACTTTTAACAATATACTGGTACTAATTTTTTTCATGCCCAATGATAGATCTAGCTACGCTCTTTATTCAGTTAAATTAAAAGATGATACCAAGTTTTAGTTTATTATTTTCCGATTTGTTTCTTCTTATGTTGGTTTAATATATTTTCTTCTCATTCTCGTAATAAATTTATGTCAAAGTTATAATATATATATATATATATATATATAATTCTTATTACGTTTTCGTTTATAATTAGAAATACTTATGTTATAATACAAAGAAGTCAAACAATGTAAAATATACACATGAAAACAAGTAAATTAAATTAAATTGACCATATCAATTCTAAAATTGAAATAAGGTCATATTAAAAAAGAGCATGCGACGAAACAAAAAGAAAAAAAAAAACACGATTTTGTATCCAAAATAACACTATGATATATTCAATTTGTTCACAAATAAATGTCATTTTAGATTTAGGTAGAATATAAGAGATTATGGAATGAACGACATTCCTAGGAAATCTATGTCTATAATCTTACCTTCCATTTTTATTTCATCAATTTTTTTATTACCATAACTTTCTCCATCTATTCCCCATAAGAGAAGGAAGATGATTACTTTACCAATTGAGAGATAATATAACTAATTAGGTAATAATAATATTATAAGAATTGTATCGAGATTTTCTTAAATTTAGCTACGGACAATATTAGAAAGATTAAACAAAAATTGTTCGAATGACATTTTTTATGAGAAAATCGTTTTTCATAAAATATCATTTATTGTAAATGAAGGAAGTAGTAAAATATGCATATTTAAAATACTTCATTTAATATCCAAAAGTGAGAATAAATTATAACATGCATTACAATGCTTTATAATGATAATTGAATTCATCATTTTTTCTTTAAAAATTAAGAAAGGTAAGCAGTAACCTGAGCGAAATGAATCTTCACTAATATCACTTCAATAGAATATACGAGACGACCAATCAATGCATATATTATCTCCCTTTATTTTTCTTTTTTTTTCTTTGATAATGAAGAAATAGCAATTTCATATAAGTTGATTGTTGTTAAGAATTTTTATACCATTTATTTAATACTTATATTTTTATTAATTATGTTTTCATCAGATTTTTTGTATCAATTATTATTTTAATAAGTCGATATATTTTCAATAATTAAAAGTAAAAGAATTACTATAATAATAAGATAAAAAAAAATTATACAAGCTTTCCGCTGTTTCCTCTAATTTATGCAAAATAAATGATAAGTCCAGAAAACAAATTAAAAATATATTTGCTATTGATGGAGATTTATATAATAAAGGGGAGGTCAATTATCATTTAATAACAAAATAAAAACAAAGACAGAGGGTAAGATGTTTAGTGGAAAATAAGATTTGTTTCTATTTAACATATATATATATATATATATATATATATATATATATATATTATTAAGTTGGTGAACTAATATTAGTTATATAGTTGATTATCTTTTTCAACTATTTATCTATGTGACTTGTTTAACAGGTAATAAGTTAAACACAAATTTTTAATCTAATGGTTAATATTAAAAGTAAGTCAATCCAATAGTTTAAATTGTAGGTGTATCAATGTAATGATTGTACTGTAAAAGAACCCTAAAACCAAAATGTCACCTTAGATTTTTTTTGTTTTTTGAGATGACAAATGTATCTTATCTATCCCATTCTTACAAACAAATCTACCTTTGATACTAAAATAGAGTTGCAAGAAAATAGGTAATTAGATAGTATTTTAAATTAAGAAAAGAAAACAAAGGAAAGTGCGGAAAATGTGGAGACCACAGGACGGTCACTCACAAGAGGAAAGCAAAGAACCTTTTCATGCCACAATCCGACAGATAAAGGTGTCCAAAATAAAACTCAAATAGCTACAAGAAAGTCTAAACAATACAAAACAAAGCCAATGAGTGCAAAAAGAAAGCCGAAGCTGGGCATTTTGGCCGGAGAAAGTAACCGGTTTAGGAATGTCGTCGAACATACTATAGAATTCGAGCTCACAATCATGTTGCCCTATGTCACGAAAACCGAGCGTGGGGGATAACCTACGCTCCTCACATCGGCGTGAGTCCAAATATCCCTGGGAGGAATTCAATGTCGTAGCTTAGAGCTGAATCTATGAGTACAACACAACGACAAATTCCAAAACGTGTACCAACCCGACAAAGAAATCAAGGCATGGACAAGCACGCTGCCTGGAATCCCTCACCAAAATCCCAGCAGCAATCCAAACAATGCGACCAAGCCGCTAGAGTCCCAAAATAGATAATCCTATCCGTGTCACAGGCCGACAGGTATAGGAGAAAGAACCAAGGAAAAAAACTCGATGAAAAGACAATGAAATAAGACAATTCAGCACCGAGGAATAATACTAGAAAGCAAAGAATTCAGAACTCCACCACCGCCTTCAAAAATGAACCATTTAAAATCTGGTGATAGCTTGAAAAATAGGTGCGAACCACCTAAAAATGAGGAAAGTGCTAGCTCGAATGCACTTTTGAAGGAAAACCATATCCGATGCACCATAATCAATACCTCAGTCCAAGTTCGCAATATCTGCTCAATACAGTCCAGAGGTAAAGTGATAATAATAATGAAAATCAGCTTAAAAATAAGCTGTAGCTGCTGGGCTGCTAGTACAGATTCACTTTTCATAAAAAGCTGATGTGAAGCTCCCCGCCTGTGACCATGGAGGGGCTGAAAAATTCGACCAGTGCCTAACTGAAATGATGAAAAATGTGCAGAATCACCAAATCACAAAAAATAAAAGTAGGTCGAATCCGAAGCTCAGAAAATGTGAGCAGCGAAACAGCTGCTCTGCTGAAGTAAACATGGCGGAGCCTAAGGAGAGGCTGTGACGCCATAGCTCCGACCTGGACTCAGGGATTGAGTTAACGCGACAAACTCGGGGGTAGACTCACTGAGTTGAATCGGCGCTGACTCAGATGAAACAAGCTGCCCTGAACGCCGGTGCCAATAGGCCGTGTGGCAGAGTGGCCAAAAGCCATCGGAGAAATCGACGGCGCCGCTCAAGTTACGCAGGACCCGATCTGTAATGGTCGCCAAAGGATGGGCTCGAGGAAACCCAGAATTTGAGAGAACTCGGACCCACCAGACTGGCGCCGCCATAGACGCGACAAAGGCCTTGACCAAGATCGCGAAGAGACCCTGAATCTGCGCTCAGTTGCTGCGGAGACTAGGGCCTTACGCGCCTCTTCTCCCAGATCAGATCATGAACTGTAGCAAGGATCAGTATGAGAAAGAGGTCGCAGACCAGGACCTTCAAAACAAGGAAGAAGAAGGCCTGGTGGTCCTCCGGCGAGACAGACGGAGAAAAAAGAAGGTCCTGAAACAAATATGCTACAGGCCCCCAAAAATATTTAAAAATTCCATCCTAAAAATATTGAGATAAAAGCCTAAGATCTGGACGAACTTGACATAAAATCAACAGAGAAAGAAGAAAAAATAAAGAAGAGAAAACAAGAGTTGGCCGGCGGCTGCCGTGAAAGAGATGTTCCTAGGTTGCTGCTTGGGCGAGAGAGAAAATTCGTAGAGAGAGAAAAAATGAGTTGCAAGAAAATAGGGAAAACACATGTCTCATCCACCTTATTTTGTGGTTCTTCCTCCAATCAATTTTATTTCCTTTTTTTATTAGTTTTTTTTTTCTTTCCCTAATGAAATATTAAGGTCTTATAATTTTTTCGTTTCAACTTTGTTTTCTATAAGAAATATATCAAATTATTCATCTTTTAATGATCTTCGATTTAACATCCATAATGCATATATTATAATTAAAATTTTTATACTTTAAGTGTAAAATACATTTTTAGAATGATAATAATATATTTTGATTTCTAAACATGTTTATATAAAATTAAAATATGATATAATTCCAAAAATAATATTATTTTAGAAGATTAAATTTATTTAATTTAATTTAATTTTACCTTTTTTTTAATCTTAATATTTTTTGGATAGTTTAAAGCATTTGCTTTTAAAAAAATTTATTCATAAAAAAATCCAAATTTATTAAGTTTACACTTTACAATAGAAAAAACTTAAATATTTTTTAAAGTAATTTGTTAATTGAATTAGTTTGCTTATTATTATTATTATTTTTTTTTTATATTTTGTGAAAAGGGAAATTATGTTATGTACGAAAATAATAAGCCAATTATTTTTTATTTGAATATCACTTGATAATATAGTTTACCGCTCATATATTTAAGTAATTTATATTTTTGTAGCTTCTTATACTAACATTATGTTATTTAATATATGTGACTTTCAAACGATAATTATTCAAAGTAATTGACATTTTTTTAATCCTTATATGCATCTGTAATTATTATAACCCGTGTGATTCACTACTGAAATAATAGGGCGAGAAATGAATCGAATTTCAAGTTTGTATTTAAAAATTTACTTAAAATACTCAGCATCATCAGATCATGCATTTAAATAATTGAATTCATAAAATTTATGAAAATATAATTGGTAGTTTGAATTTGTGATAATGAAATGTACTAAATGTAAAAATATAAAGAATTCAATTAATAAAAATTTAACCAATAGTTTCGATTTGTGATCATAATGGAAGATATTAGATATTAGGAAAAAAAAATCACATGTTGAAAAAAATATGTAAGGAGGAAGAAAGATAATTGGATAAAAAAATCAACTCTCGATTTTATATTGTCCACATAGACTGTAATTAAAAAAAAGTATTCATCCCGTGCATCGCACGGGTGGACATCTAGTAAATAATAAAATAAAGTCATTCTTGCCAAATTAGAAAGGATTCTTGCTAAAATTATGAGATTGTTATAAGCAACGAAATAAAGAAATAAAGTCATTCTTGCCAAACTAAAAAGAATTTTTGCCAAAATTATAAGATTTTAAAGATATTTGTTGGGATTAATTTAGGGATAACATCTGAAGAGTTAAGAGGTTTTCTTTTCTAGAATGACATACTCTTTCTTCTAAGTTCATCTTCTCTAAAATGACATATATTTATGAATGGGGAGGATAATAGATAAAAAGCGTGTTGTAAATGTCAAATTAAAAAATTAGTATATGATAATTTATATTATTATATTATGAAAAAAGGTAGGCGATAATTAAAAGAATGTTTAGATTATTAAATTTATATTAGTTTATTGTAAAAGATAATAAATTTATGCTTTGATATTATAAAATATGGTATAAATAATATTGATTGATTATATAATAAATGAAAAAGTAACTAGGATTCGAGGGAATGTGGTACATGTGAATGAAGCATATCCTCCGGAATCCTAGACCAAGCATTTCCTTAGCAATTATGGACTTTTCCTTTAAAAATATTCATTTCCTTGTTTTATTTTAGTTGTTCTTTTACATTTTGTGATTTGTTTTAAATAGATTTACTTTTAGTTTTTTCCCATTTTTTTCAATACTGTATACATATCATATCCAATTTATTATCTTCGGGTATGTTTGTTATAAGATGTAGTCCAGCCGAATATTGAAATCCAGATGATTCTGCAATCCAAAAAGGAAATTGAAAGGGATGGAAATTGGATATGCTATAACATTAAAATCAATATGGTACACTCAGTGACGGACCAAAAAATTTAGTTGAAGAGGGTACATTTATAGAGGGATCTAGGAGCTTATTTTATAAATTTTTTCTTATATGCTCTAAGGTTAATTGTGTGGCAAATTTTTACCAAATATAAGACAAATACTGACTAGGCTACAAATCAATTTGTTTTTTTGATGTTTGCGAGGACTATTGTTGTGAGTCATCTACATATGTCCAAGAGCTTCGATAATAGTCAAATCTATAAATATATAACCAGAAAAGTACTAACAATTTAGATATTATCAAGAAATTTTTTTAATTACAATAAGAAAAAAAATCAAGGTATAATGTTTCTATATTCATTACATTTTTTAACATATTTTTCTCTATTATTTATACAATTATACATCCATCTAATTCAAGTTAAACAATAGACTTTTTTATTTAATTAAACAATATAATTATTTATTTTATTTGATTAAATTGTATTAAAACCTACTAAAATACAAATTTATAATAGCACATTATGATGGGGCTAGGGGGACCTAGTACCCGCCTTGACCCCTATGTACGTGAGTGCGCCCGTCAATGGTTACACTAATAGTAAAGGGAAACGGATTGATCAATAGGATAATTAGACTAATAGTGAGAGAAAAAATATGAAGTTGGTCCCATCGTCATCTCATTAACGAATTAGGAATTTGTTCTAAAGGGGACGAAATGTATATAACTATATTATAGAGTATTGAAACGAAAATTTTATACCCAAAGAAGGCGAAATCTTATATATTAAAAGTATAAATGAAAATTATGAGATAAAATTACATGTAAAAAAATATTGAAGGCCAAATTGGGCGCATGCCACCTCCTAAATCCATCCCTTTTAAATGTAAAATATTATTGGACTTGTCCTCCATTTAATGGGTCCAGTCGAGGACAACATCCCCATCATTTTATGTGATTATATCTAATCTAGGATTTTTTATAGTGCAAACCTTGTATTAATACACCTTAATTATCAAGCATTGGATCAACAATCTTCCGATTACATCCGTAAGATTCAGTTTTACTCTATTTATCTGGTGCTTCATTTTACCTTGTATTAATACACCTTAATGATTTTTTATAGTGCAAACCTTGTATTAATACACCTTAATTTTTTTAGGTCATCGGTAATTACATTAATGATTTCTCTGTGGAACATAGAAGTGCACAGAAAGTTTCCCTAAGAAGGATGAAATTTCTATGGGCGGAGAAGGAGGAGTCAAGAAAATAAAGTAATTTAATTAAACAATATACAAATGAAAAATATGCTTTTTATCTTTATTGTTTACCACAGTAAAAATATTCGTTGTATTAATACAATTGTTGCATTAAAGAAAACCTCTCTAATTTATTCTCGGATAGGAGAAAAATAAAATATTCGAGGGAAGAGATAAAATGAGGCCGAAGGTACTTCCATTTCAAAGACAATCCATTTTTTTTTAAAAAAATAACTTCCGAATAATTTTTAAATTTAATCCTTCTTTTTAAAAAAAAAAAAATTCAAGCAATTCATTATGAGTATTAACCTACGCCTTCCTGCAGAAAGACTGAAAGAATCAACATATATAGCTAATAAAATTTAAATATAGTAGAATAAAGAGATCCCTCATAATATATTTGCATTTGCCCAAAGATACTAAACGAAATCAGAAGGAATTTACTTTTTCGAAATTATTGCAGTAAATAATAAATTAGAATACAAAATTTACACAAAATTGATAATAATAATAAAAAAAAAAGAAGATAAATATGATTGTTAAGCCATCACATCGGTTTATAGTTAAGTGATGTGTATAGTTTGCTGAAATTTTGATAACAACGTAAATATTATTCAATCTCAGAAAATGCAATACAGAGTAGGAAAATTATGTATTTTACAAAAAATTCCCCTAAAATAAACAGGTATCCCACCCCCTTTCCAAAGAATTAATTTATAAAAAAAGTCAAAAGAAAAAAAAAAATATTCCGAGTCAAATACTTCAAATTTAGAAGAAAACAGACATGCCTAATTCAATTGGCGACGGCGAGTGGCGGCGCGTAGCTAATACTTCTCTGATTAGGCAAGGCGAGCATCGCCGTGTGGTCGATGAAATCCTTGAGCGCCACCACCGACTGCAACAGAGTCCTCAGATCGTCGGCGCATAGAAACCCCGAACTCCCGCTTCTCCTAACCGCGTAAACGTAGAAAGTAATACACCCTTTCCGGAACTTGAACCGCGCCATTTCGCAGCCGCTCAATCCCCTAATCAGCTTCTTATTCACCTCTCCCAGCGGCATCTCCGCCGGCCACAGCCTCTCCACCGCCGTCCTCATCGTCTCCGACTCGAATACGAAAACCACCACCTTGGATTTTTTGGTCCCCAGGCCCAGGGTGAGCGTGTGCCACGCGTGGTGTGCGAGGATGGTGAAGTTCGTCGGAAGGTAAGCGGCGGTGGAGGCGAAAGCCGGCTTGGTCGGCGGAAGAGAGAGGAGGCGGAGGAGCTCCAGAGGGCGGGCTCGTCGAACTGTGAAGGATTTGACGATGAATTGGCCGCCGAATCGGAGGCCTTTGACGTCGGAGGAAGGCTTGAAGGAGAAATCGGAGGTGGTTTTGGCGGTTTGGTCGTTGGGGTGCTGGTGTTTCTGCTTCTTGTTTTTGTTCTTGGATTTTTCTTCCATGGAGTGGTGGTTGGTGGTGGCCAGTGAGGGTGATAGTGTGGAGATGTGGGTTAGTGATGACTGATGGAGGATGATTGATGAGGTATAGTAGATCTTTGGCAATAAATTGTGCCGACGGGACACTTTTAATTTAGGAATTTAATGTCTATTTTCATCAGAATGTACCTGCAATTGTGTATGCTTGCACTAAATAAATGAAATTCACATGATTATAGGCATAAAATAAATGAAGCTTTTCGGAATTTGAAAATTTAAAACTAAATCTGTATATACAGTAAAACCTCAATAAATTAATAAACTTTCTAAAATAATAAAAATTTTCGGTGTCGACTTGGGCCTTTGTAAAAAAAAATTTAAAATCAATAAGATAATAAGATAATAATTTTTCGAAAAATCCCTTTATAAATATTAGGTCCCATTAAAACTCTAAATTAATAATTCATAAATATTACAATTATAAATATTATGGTAATTTGCTAAAATATGAATCTATTGTTACTTGATTTTTCTTAAAATTTAAATCTAATTGGATTTCATCCCTAACTTTTTTAAGTGCAGTCAAGAGTTCATGTGTCGAGTTCTCTAGCTGCAACAAAAAATTGTGAAGAGTTGTTGTCGCGCTTAAAGCCTCCTTTCTCGTGACTGGTTCCAACGGTATTGAATCATCTTCAGCTTCGTCATTAGTAGGATCTTCAATAATATCACCAACAATTTCCTCTAAACTTTGAACCATTGAACATTCATCATTTTCACGCGGATAGTCCACCAATTTGTTGACGTCCATTTCCTTGCGATAACCAACATCCTTGACCATATTCTCAAGCTCATGTAGGCTTTCTTCAAAGTTTGTCTCACTTGAGTCGCTTGAGATTTCTTCATTTGAACGAATTTTGCAGTGCCGAAAGCAATTTGCTATTGACACTTGAGAAACATTGGTTGTCCAAGCGGAGACTGCAAAATTGATGGCATCTAAAACATTAATCTTTTCAGGATTAGGTAACCCCAACTCATGACCTTCCAGTAGATTTTTGTAGAATCTCCTACGATAGTGCATCTTGAAAGCTCTAATTATTCCTGCATCACATGATTGAATCTTTGATGTCATGTTAGGTGGCAAAAAAAAAAAAAACAACTCAACATTCCGTAACCCTTCAATATTTTTTGGATGGGCTGGACAATTGTCAACCATCAACAAGATTCTTCTGCCATTCATTTTGTGATCAAACCGGCGAACATATTCATCAAAAAGCACACTAGTCATCCATGCCTTCTTGTTGGCACGATAATGACAATTGATGATGCTCATGCTGATATTTTAGAAGCAACGTGGCTTTGCATATTTTCCAATAATCCATAAAGAAATTTTTTCCGAATCATCCTCGTTGCAACAATAACAATTGTAAGCCTCTCTTTGTCTTGTTTTCTTCCCTCAAGTTGCTTGGTTGCAATAGAGTGATCAGCTTGTAACCTGTAAAACAGACTTGTTACATCCAAATTAAAAACATCCTTCATGGGAAATTGGTTTATTTTCTCCCTTATAGCCTCCAGTTTCATTTCCATGTCCTGCATGTCAACCGAACCACTTTCTCCAAAACGACGGAATGATTTAATACCATGTCTTACCTTGAACTCTTCAAGCCAACCTTGAGAAAATTGATGTTCAGGAGGGTGTTGAGGATACAAAAGCTTCATTATATCCTTTGCTTTCTCCAAAATAAGCTCTCCGGTCATGTTGACTCGATCTTGGTACTGAAGAAACCATTCATAAAGAACCTTCTCCATATCTGAATATTTTGCCGATTTGTGTCGCTTAATATCCCCACCCTTCTCAAAGTTGGCTGAAAGGTACTCCGATGATCTCTTGAGAGTGCTTGCTATTGTACCTTGACTAACTTTCAAACGATATTTTTCATTAACCCACTCTTGTAAATCTTTTTGAGTGCATGGGGGATGGTCTCTCTTATACTCACATAATGCTTTACGCATTTGTTCATTCATGGATGATTTTGCGATGCCTTTTAGATGAGAATACATGGTTGGGTGTTATGAATTATTTTATTTCCATATTGAGATTTATATAGTATATGTTTCATTCATCATGCATGAATATATTTAATTGGCTATAATAGTTATTTAAGTGCAACGAATTAATGTAAACATGTATATTTAAGTAATTCCAATGAATTGATACATGCGTCCATGAATATAATAGTTAATTATATACAATGAATTGATATTATACATGAATATATTTAATTAGTTACAAAGAATTGGTTGATGCATGAATATAATCAATGAAACATATATGATTCATTTATTTTCAATACATATGTACTAAATTTGCCGAATTTAAAAAGTCTCTCTTTTAATTAATAAAATATTAATTTATCAATATATTAATGTCTCTCTAAATTAATAAAATTTCATGGTCCCAATATTATTAATTTATAGAGGTTTTACTGTATATCATTCTACAGAAAAAAAGGTCTTGTACTTTTTCGGATTTAATTCCAAAATTTATTGTTTTTTTAATTTAGTTTCACATCTTCTTTAATTGCTCAATTTTGATTTAACTTTAACCAAATTTTGATCAACTGACCAGAAAAAGATCATGTGTCTCTCATGTGTCGGCACCAATTAAGAAATTTCGATGACTAATGACACGTGTTGTCGAATTTATGAAGTGTATTTTATTTTATATTTTTTCTTTTTTATATCAAGTGACACATCACCTTTTAAATTTACACGTCATCTGATTATTTTTAAAGGCTCGCTGGGTTGCGGGTTTAGGGATAAGGAATGAGAATGAATGAGGACTCATTCTCATTTATGATGATTGGTACATAATAAATAAGTTAATCATTGCCCTCTTTTATTAACAATTCCTTCCATTTTATTCCATAATATGATTGACCCTTCATTCATACACAATACCATTGTAATTGATGATTTGCAACCAAGCGGGCCCTAAAAAGTGAAAACCCCCAAAAGTAACATCTTTTTTAGTAAATATATTAATTTTGTCACATCTGTAAAAACTTATTAATTCTAGCACTTTTTGTCTTCTAGCACCCCAAACCACCCCACCTCCATCCCACTTTTTACCACCCCAGACCTGCCTTTTCTCAGCACCTACCCCACCTCCATCCCTCTAACTACAACCCCCCTACCAACCTTTTATAACCACCCACCCCATATTCGCCCAACATACAACCCCCCCTCCACCTCCTACTGACCTCCCGCCTTTTACAATCTCCAAATTTATGTCACCTCCTCCAACTCTTCTCTTCACCCTCTCACCTACCGCTTTGTCGTGCGTATTGCAGCTCTAAGCGAAGGTTATTTCCTAACGTTGATCACATCATTCTGCTATAATTTGACATCTATACTCACAAATGTTGCAGTAAAATTCAACCACAGATGTCTGATTAGTTCTAGTTTTAAAGGTCAGCCCAGTAATAGTTTCGTGGACACGAACAGTGTTTTCGCGCGCTTAATCTGTTCTCTCACATTGTTGGATGCACAATGTTAATTTAGGTTGTGCCATTGCAAATTCTTCTCCCTATTTATAAATATACTGGCTGATAAGAACCACTCAATAAAATGAAATTAATCTTATTAAGGCATTCGTTTAAAAATATTGGCAAGACTCATTAATAAATAAGAGTGGCATTAATCAATAAATAGAGTCAATTAGGTTATACATTAGGCTCTGTAATCTGAATTAATAAATGTGGCACGAATCAATAAATCAGATGCATGAATCAATAGGTGGGGCCAACCACTACAACAAAAGAAGTCTTTTGCATAAGACTTTTTGACACCACAATTGTGGTCACTAATAATAAGTTATTTGTGACCACTTATTGTCACAAATGTCTCTACAAATTATTTGAGACAACTCTAAGACTACTTTTAGAGACAACTAGTTGTTGCAAAAAATATTTGAGAAGCATTTGAGACCACTTTTGTGGTCACAAATATATTATTTGCGACCGAGTTATTGAGACGACAATAAAGTTGTGACAAATACTCATAAGTTGTGACAAATACTCATTATTTGAGACCACTTTACTTAAGTTGTGGCAAATACTCATTATTTGAGACCACTTTTTTGTGGTCTCAAAAGACCCTTTTCCTTATAGTGAACCCTTAATCCAAGATGTGTATTTAGGGGGCATACACAGTAAATTAGACGTAAAATGTTAAAGTATTAAAAAAGAGTGGCACGAATCATTAATAAGAGTGGGACGACTCAATAAACCGGAGGCATGAAGTTATACATTAGGCACCTTACTCTGAATTAAGCAATGACGTACTGAAATATTTCAATTCAAGTTAGCACTGCATAATGCATGTCACTAAACTAATCCCTAAAAACATCCAAAACCTCATCTCGCTGCACATCAGCGTCAATTCAACATCTTCAATTGTGGTCCTCAATATCTACAACCACCTACCCACCCATTCTTGAGGCAACATAAGCCAAGAGAAAGGTGAAGGCCCAACTGAATATACTGACACCCAATCCGAGCTTATGCTTCTTTAGTTTTCTCAACTCCTGACTGAGTGCAACATTTTGGGACTCAAGTTCAACTATAGTACATTCCAGGGTCTCGATCCTAATAGTATTGACATCATTTATAGAATTTGAAGGCTACCATCAAACTGGTGCATCAAGCTCTGCCGCTCTACGTCTCAACAAATTATTTTCTTGTTGGAGCTGTCCAATTTCAGCTCTATTTTCATCGAGTCTCCGTAGTAGCCCCCTTATGATTCGCCTTCCCCTCGCACATAGCGGTAGATCAATCCACCTAAAGAACCTGCAGCCGCCTTCCGTCTTAGGGGACCACGGCATTTATTCAGCAAGATGTGGATTAGATATGATGAAATATAAATAAATAAATAAATAAACCCTTATTCCGTACCTTGTAGTTGACACATCCATAAAACTGCCGGCTAACATTATCTTCCTTCCATGAGGTTGATATAGGTGCGACTACACCACAATGGCACATCAAAGAAGACGGACCACCGCCGATAGAATCAAAGTATCAAACATTTTTTTACCTGGGATGTGGGTGGACCTGCATTTTTTATTGTCTAAGTTAGTAGGAAAGACTCTTAGGCGTTTATTTAGTTCTTTTTAAAATGGTCTAATACTTGACCGTTTTAGAGAAATGCATGTCACTTCTCACATATTTCTTGATGGGTTTAGGGTTTAGGGTTCAGCTTTTCTAGTTACCTTTACAATTAATAATGCAGGACCTCTACATTTCCGCGTGGTGCATAGGTCATATCCGTGTCAATGTGCATCAGTTTGTTGTCAGCATTTGGCACAAACAATGGATAGTCACGTGAACGATATTGTGGGCACACTCTTTTCTTTAGCCCTGTATGTGCACACAACTTTTTTGATGTATTGTAAGATCGGCCCATACATCCAACCCATCAACTCCTAGGCAGCTATTTAGTTCTTCTTTAAATGGTCTAATACTTGACTGTGCTAGAGAAATGCATGCCACTTCTCACATATGCTACTACTAATGCTAGGGTTTAGGGTTTAGGTTCTAGCTTATCCAGTCATCTTTACTTCTGTATACTGCAGGAACTCTGCATTTCCGCGTGGTGCATAGGTCATATCCAAGTCAATGTGCATCAATTCGTTGTCAGACTTTGGCACGAACAGTGGATAGTCACGTGAATGACTAAGCGTGCACACACTTTTCTTTAGCCCTGAATGTGCATGCAACTTTTTTGATGTATTGTAAGATCGGCCCACACATCCAACCCATCACCTCCTAGGTGGTTATTTATTCTTAAAATGGTCTAATACTTGAACATGTTAGAGAAATGCATGCCACATCTCACATATGCTAATGTTAATGCTAGGGTTTAGGGTTTAGGTTCTAGCTTATTCAATAATCTTTACTTCTTTATAATGCAGGAACTCTGCATTTCTGCATGGTGCATAGGTCATATCCGTGTCAGCGTGCATCAGTTTGTTGTCAGACTTTGGCACGAACAGTGGATAGTCACGTGAACGACATTGCGTGCACACGATTTTCTTTAGCCATGTATGTGCACGCAACTTTAGTTGCTGTTTTATGAGATAGGTCCAGACATCCACCCCATCAATATCATAAAAGGACGAGTGCTCCCATATGAAATATCATAAACAGAATCTCTAATTTTTGCTTGCCCCAATTATGCCTGATTCACCCACACGCGGCTCTTTACCACGATCGATTCATGAGCGGGAGTGGTACATAGGGTCTAATTGGACAAAGGAAATGAACAATTACCTACTCATCTCGCTGCAGGGCCAGAGGATGCAAGGAAACTAGATACCAGGCGAATGGGCATTCAACAGCTCAGCTCTTCTATACGTCCGATCATGCCTGCGACAACGGTTTGGCTACAAACCTTGGTTTTCATATCTTCGTGTTTACGATCGAGTGAAGTGATTCAAGGAGAGGTACAGAGTGTGGTCAGACATCTTGAAGACCCCCGGTGTGGTTCAGAACCCAGTTGCAAATCAGGTTCGGATAGTTTGCGAGCTTTGACTGGAACTGTTTGAAAAGCACGGCGACCTTGTTCGCTCATATGGTGATTACGGTGAGCCCTGCCATGAGCAACCAGTCTATATTTTCAAGTAGTGTGAGGACTCCAATGGTCATGCTAGCACTTCTGGAAACTAACCTGCAAACTCGAGCCTTTCAAGCTCTCCTGGTTCCTCCCTTATCTAATGCCTCCCCACTTAGGCTTGAATCTCGGGTGTGCTATATGTTTTGTGTGCTAGCGCATCAGAAGTGGTTGCGAATCACATGTGTCTCTCCTAATGGTTTATTGTCCTTTTCGGCTGTTTTATACTTTAGTTGTGCTTCAATCCTTGTTTCAGTTCATTGTCATTTATTTTATTGTGGATTATTTATGCAATTCTAGTTCTGTTTGCGCTCGTAATTTGTTTTCCTCTGAAGTGAACATGAAAAGATGACTTTCATATCCTACTAAGGATAAACAACCACTTTGTTTTAAAATTACCATGCTGCACACAAGATACATCAACATACTAAATAATGCTAAAGCTACCAACCAATTCGTCCAAGACATCATCATAGCGGGTGTCCGCCAAGGGTTTCGAACTTCCACGTCTGCTTGTTTGTTTCGCTCAGATTCTGAATCTACGTGGACATATACATAATCCAACGTGGACGGGTTTTCTTAAATCTAGCCACATATGGATTATACTTGATCCCAAATTTGCATGATGCACTCCATGTTGGATATAGTTGTTTAATCGATTCATTCTTGAAATTTGATGCGAATAAATTATATCGCCTACCTCGGTTAGTCCAAGTCACTTTTCATGTGTTTATTCTGGTTCATTGGACCTGAGTTAATACTTAACGTATCGGTGGTCATAGACATACTAGAAGTATGATTTTTGGTTGCTAAGCACGACCACTGACATCTCACCTGCAGTTGGCTATTCGTATTTAGATTAGGTTTGATCAATCTTACCGCAACATGCACTGTGTCTTTAAAGTTCTTGTAGTTAATTAGGCACTAACCCTTTTGTCGGCGACACGCACGTTGACTGGAGTGCAGCTCACTATTCTCTTGATTTGTTGTGTTTAGGTGTATTGTTCGTCAGTTGATGTATACAATTAGTCATGATAGCTTTTTACTCAATGCACTCTGATCGCTAACGTCACCTATCGATCATCACGTTTCTTTGCCTAAGAGGAATGAATTCATGAAAAAAAAAAATATGATCCCTCTTATTTTAGAGGACCTGACGATCAACACATGTACATATATCAATAAATTGAACCGGAGACTCGTTCTCTTGCATTGTTAACGGACGATTAAACTCCTGGATAATACCAACGCCATAACAACAACACATCATGGATTGTTTAAAAACGCTTAATATGAACACAGATAAGGAAGACAATGGAACAAACATTATAAACACCTTAACCCTAATATATCTTAAGATAATTCACAGTGGTTGTGAATTATTAGTGACCGCCGAAATTTCTGCTGGAGCGAGGTGCCTATACGTGCGGCGGCCTGGAGGCTGCAGTGGCTGTGTCGGTGCGGAAAATTTCGTCCATTGCATTGTAGTATGGCTCACCCTCTTCATCGTAGGCATAAATAATATCACCGTGAATGGATACCCATTCTTCCCACTGCATGTGCGATGCTAGTATGCGGTTTTCGTGTGCGTCCCATGTCGTCCCTGCCGTGTTCTTCAGCTTCGTGAAGAGATCATACCTGCTGCGTAGGGTGGAGATTCTGTCATAGACATCTTGGACTGAACCCTCTAGTCTGGTGAATTTCTCGTGTAAATGCTTGCGGACTAACACGATCAACCAATGTCTGTTAATGTTTCCTTGCGGATCCCAATGGCCGAGGTACTTCTCCCATTTTAGAACTGATAGTATACATTCATCCATCTCCTTGGACCACTTTGTGTCCTGGTAGAAGTATATTGCCTGAATTGACAACTTGCCTTGTTCTCTGTCGGCCATTGATAAAGTGCTGAGTTGATGAAAAAATGAGGGAGAAGCAAGCTTAATTAGAGACCCGTGATGTCGTATATGATGGACACTTCCGTATTTTTTAGTGTGCCCTTTATAGAGCTGTCCAGGTTATTCTAATGAGATTATTGGTTCGGGGAGGGTGTGGGAAGGGAGGGAAGGGTGGTTGGGGTAGTGGCTGGGGGTGGTGCCGAATGAGCAATCCAAGTATAGTATAATCTAGACCTCTCACGTATTTCATACTACACCACTTAGCCTTATCATGTAACGTGGTGTCTCATCGTACTCATTTCAGGTCCCCGTGCCTTAGCTAGCCGGCCCAAAAACTTCCAGGATCAGTTGTTGTACTTGTACCTGTTGGGGTGGTCGAAGCTTGCTGACCAAACATTTATCGGGTTCTTGGCTGATGAAGGCCGGCACGGGAGCTTATATGTCGATGGGGAAATCACCCCTACCTTAGAAGGTGCCAGGCAACACCTATATGCCCGGCATGAGAAAGTCGTCACCACGGAATATCTAGCTGAACGGTTTGCGAAGTTACAACAGAGGTAACTGTTTAAGTCCATTCTTGAAATGGAGGGTGTAGTTTACAACATCTGGACCAACTCTATGCAAATCCCACACGAAATATGGCCTCATATATTCGAGGTAACAATCATTATCATTTTGTCGAGGTAGTCATTTTTCCTTACCCTCGTGCACTCTTATTTTGCTTACACTAGATGCATAACAAGTGTGTTTGTCTTACATCAAAAGATGCACGCGCTAGCTTATCGTGTTGAAGGGGAGCCTATGTGGGATGCATTGCAAATGATTTTTGAACCATTGTCGCCGCGACGTTTCCCTCCCTCGCCCCCACTGTCTACTAATGTAGTAGACACTTGAATTTTTATTTTTTTAATTAGTAAGTAGTAGACACTTGAATTTTTATTTTTTTAATTAATAAGTATGATTCGTGCCTGTAGTGTCAATGAGGCATGGTGCACGAACAGTTTAATTATTCCATTTCCCAATGTGTGTCGATTGGGCAGCAGTTTAATCAACCAAGACTTGGTTATTGGGAGATGATTCTACAACGGATTACTCAATCCCATTTAGTGCAAGTAGTGCCACTGAGGCACATAGCACAAGCCGTATTTAATTGCTTATTTACCACTGATTCATATTTTTTTATTCCTATTCATGTTTTTAGTGGTGTTCGTTTTCGATTTTTGTCTTTTTTTTTTTACATAATCAAGATGTATTCGCGTTTAGTTACACCAATGTCCGTTACGTCTAATACGATTAAATACTCAGATCATCCCTTTTATTAATGGAATCGTGGCAAATAACAAAGAGTTTGCATGCTTAATTACTTAACCTAACAATAGGGGTAGGAGATTAGTGACTCGCACGTAAACATTTGTGATGCATTCAACCATTTCCCGTTGCAGTTGATCGCACGCCGCGGTCCTCCCGTGAAGACTGCACTTAACTCAAATTCGACGCTGCCCCAAATATGGTTTGAAGATGACTCCACTCAGGTTCCCCCTCATGTCTATAAGCTGCCGCGAAAATGTCTGTCTACATGCATGAAATAATATTCGTATTAATTGAACAACTCAATATACCAAAATGTCAGCCTAGCCACTTGCATCCCATTGTTTTAATAACGTAATTATAACTTATTTTACCTCGCGGATCGTCTTCCAGGTTTGTTCTTCCGCGATTATCTTGTTACGCTGTTGGTCATACTGGACTCTAACGGTGCTTATAATCCATTTGAATACTTCGTAGTGCTGTCTTAGTTTTTCTATCTCTGATGTTATCTTGTACATCGGTCACCATACCCCGGACCGCGATGAGACATTCATACGTTCATTTTGCACCGCCTTTCCCCAACATTGATCCAAACAACAATTTTCAGATGTACAAGTTATCTGCAGCGCCTCATGCTCTTTTTTTATCTTACGCGTCCAACCTTCTGTGTGGAAAAATTTCCTTTGTGGTCTCCAGTCCCATGTTATCATCTGTTTTCTTGCTCACATATTTTACGTGTTCATTACTCCAAATATATTAACGTATATTTTAAAGGGTGAATTTGACTAGTCATAGTTCCCTCTACTATTGCAGTGTTCGAGCACGTGATTTATGCTGACACAAAATAACTTTTATTTTGGCTCTGGGAGGCTAGCCCCTCCTATAACGTGTGTCAATTGTGAAAATGCAATCGTATAGATTTTCTAGCCTTATGTGGATTTCGCGTGCCTGTGTGATTTGAGGTTGCATGGGATGCTGTCCCATACGCTACAGTAGACACGTGAGCCCCAATAAGAATCCATGACATCTTAAACATTCAAAGTACCTTCTCTATGACAATTTTTGGCATTTTATTCATGCATATTGAGTGATACAAGTGCTACTAACAGGGGGCCTCGCCTCACAGACTGGTCTCATGTATAAGACTGTTTATCCAACGGGTCAAACGATCCTAAAAACCTAAACCGTAATTACCTTACATATGCAATGTGAAACGGGATTACGTAAAAAACGTCATGTTTCTACAATCAATGTAGCAACTTTCTAATGAGCAGGGTATGACCTCTCATCGCGCGTATTGAATTCATTATACGCTGCAAACAATGAATCATGGCAAACTGGTTCTTCAATATACTCGTTATTGATGTCCGCGTAGTCTTCACTCTCGCTTGGGTAGTCGGGTGTCGCTGCTGGATCTACTTGCCCAAAAAATTTCTGTAGTTCCTTCCAATCTCTTTCAGCCTCGTGGTAGTATGCAGCTGAAAAAATGTTAGTCTGAACCACACATATGAGACCCCGTTGAATGTGATTATTGATTTAAGAAATTAAAACAAAAAACACGGCCCCATCAACGGAGGTACCTAGAACATACGCTCCCATGTGTCTTCGTTGACAATGATGATGTTCGACCGTGGGAATTATTCAGTTCCCTCGTGCATTTTTACCCACTTGAAAACTCTGCATCTCTTGTTCAACTTTGAATATTTGAATTTGATAGCCAAATTATGTCCACAGACAGTACTGGATGTTATGCTACTTCTCTGGTATGAAATGTGAATGATGTGTATTCATCTGTTCCAACATGATGCAAACCCTTTTCTTTGACTCAACATACTACTATCTACATTTATCCATAGATTTAAGACTCTAAACTCTGTTTTGTGAGTATGTGTGTGTGTGTGTTTTTTGCCCGATGCATTTGATAGAATTCTAATTTACAAATTATTCATGAGATAATAATTATTTGTAGATTTTTTGTAAGATGGCAATTTCTATGTTATTTATATATTTTTATGAAATATAGACCCATATTTGTGAATCAGTTTCAACACACAAGAACATTATCAAAATCTGAAATTAAAGCACAATATAAAATAAACACCTAATTTTAGTTGAGTTTTCTATGGTTTATTGTTGAGATATATTTTCAATATTTTTTCAAGTTTGATGAAACACATGTTGTACACCAACCGCCAATATAAGATTGTATTTCCTTGTCCCTTATTTAGCTTAAGATTTACTGTCTTCAATCAAGTAAATTGCAATGTTAATATAAGTGTGTGTGTGTGTGTGTATATATATACCTTCTAAGGTTGTCATTTTAATACCTTTTCAATATGTGTATACTGAAGTGTGAAACTGCAATGTTAATATATGTGTGTGTGTGTGTGTATATATATATGAATCTGTGTACCTTGGACTGATTGATTGATGAATACGTACGGATATCTTTTAAGGGAGACATCTTTGTTCATGTTGCATGTTGTGCAGCGGTAACTTTGTTAAGCTAAGCTTGTAAACTTTTTTTTTTTTTTTTGCAGCAGTCGCAAACTGTTCCGCAGTTGTATTCTTTGGTTAAGGAGGATATGAGATGATTGTTGTGATTGTTTTATATTGGTTTTGTATTATCAAATAGATTTTATACTTGTGTCCTTTGTGTAATTGTTAAATTATTAGTGTGCCATAAATGTTAGCCTAAGGGGAGTTTTTTGCTGTTTATGTCTATTGGTACTTAACTGATAATAACTCTTTGTTTTTTGTGGTAATAATTTCTTTTGGTTTATTTTTTATTTTTTATTTTTTGGAATGCAGGGTTTGCTGAGTGAAGATTCGTCATAAGAAAGAATCACATATTCCAGATTTCCATAAAAAAATTAGCAAGCGTCTGTTAACTGTTAGAAGGTTATTTATAAGTTTAGAATCTTTCCTTATGTGTTCTTACCATTTACACAATTCTTGAAAGAAAGAATCACGTACCACAAAAGGAATGTCTTATGTATGTTCTCACTTTCAATACCAAAGTAACATATAGGAGTTTATGATAATTAGATAATTTTAAAGAGATTATTTGTTTGTATTTTTTCAACTTGATATCTGATAGTGACATTGATTTGATATGTTTATTCTGATTTTTATTATAGTATTTGACAACATTAGAGTGTCGTTGATGACATTCTTAGTGTTTGAGAGTTTTGTGATTTCATGGTTGTAGCTAGGGGTGTGCGCGATACGGTTTAGATTAGATATTTAAAAATATTCAGATTCATACCAATCCAAAAAATTGCGATGGTACGATATGGTTATCTTTTTTTAGGGATAGTTCGGTTCAAAATTTTAGATCCAACGGAAAGATTCAATTCGGTTTGGTTAGGTTCGGATAACTAGATACTTTTTTATTTTTTGAATAACAAATTCAATTTGAACAAAATATATTGACGTATAACTAATATAAATAATTTTATTACATCAAACTTGTTTCTTATTCACTAACTTGTGCTTTGAATATTATAAAATAATTAAATATAAGATTATTTAATTGTTTATGTTAAATATAATTAACTACAAAATTATGAATAATTTAATTTTTAATTATTATTTAATTTGTAACGACCCGATTTTCATAAAATATTTTAAAGTAATTTAAAATAAGAATAGTCAATTTCGTATATTTTTTTCTTTTATATATACAAAAGACAATCACTAAGTAAGCCATTAAAAGAACCGAATGAACATGCCTCTAAAATTATTTTTCAAGTAATATTGAATTCAAAATTTAAATCCTGATTTATAACCTATGTCCACTAACATCACTTTGCACTTGAAAATTATACCACCTCATAGCACGTATAACAACAAAATAAATAAATAATTACTAGTCAAACCCATATTGTTATTTGACAAATAAGTGATCATGAAAATCTAATTGAAACAACAACAATAAAATAGAATTATTCTTAAACATTTCCCTGACAAATCAACTACACATAAGAATCATGCTTTTATCTAAGACACATTTCATAATATCAACTATTCAAAGATATTTGAATAATTACTAGCAACCTCTACATCATCACAATTAGTCAAAAATCAACAACTAAACAATATTCTAGTCAATACATTAATAATAAAATCTATTACACGTTGAAAATATCCAAATAACACAATCAAACATAATTTCACTTAACAAGACACTAAGAAAATATTTCAAATAAGTTTGTATTATCCCTAAAAGAAATACCCTCATTAAAATTATTTCAATAGTTATACACATGCTAGCTGTGTCAAAGTTATTTGAGAACACAATTATCTTCAATAAGGAATTATTTAGTATCATACATTGACATGCTTAAAAAAAATTAATTTAGAACATATATAAACTTGTACCACAATCTTCTATTATTTATTACCTAAATAAATACAAATATAAAATCATGCGTAACAACGGGGACACAAGTCAAAAGTAATTAAATAAGTACCTACACAATCTAGATTGTAGCAAAAGTGAAGACAAACGTAACAACATAGATACACGTAACGTTTATAATTAAAACATGCTCGGGATTTCATAAATCGGCAACTAAGTTATCACGAAATAATTTATTTATTAGTTAAATTATAGGAACATAATATTAATAAACATGTCACGAATAAAATTATTAAGATAAACTTATCGCACTTCCAACAGAAATATAATTCAATCATAACATTTAATCATGCTTATAATATAATTAATTAACAACACATAATATAACAATGGTCGTATGGAAGGAGACCCACATAAGTGTACTTTAATTTATCCTATTAAGTATAAGTGTTTGTGTGCGTGAATGTACAAGCAAACCTGATGTACAAGTCTATAATAACATGAGCATATTACTTATTTTATTTCAATAAGAGATCATATAATAATTCACTCATGCATTGTCACATAATATTTTAAACATGGATAGACATTTAAGCAAGTAATTTATGCAAATATCACATATTTCGAAGATAATTAAGTATATAGTCATTTAACTTTATTAATATTTTACCTATTAATCTGGTCACAAAAAGCCATTTCAATATCTCAACATAAATTCAAATAGCTACATATAAATGGTAAATTATTTACTAAAATTTTAGTGACTATCATATGCTTCGAGCCCCGCCTCAACTCCACCGACCCACACCGAGTTAACCTAAAAGGATCAATATTGGGTTGGAGGTGAGCTTCCTTTAGCTCGTGGAGGATTACAATTTATCACTGTAATTATACAAACATAGAGGCATACAATGTACAATTATAATAATGATGTGCTTGTATTGGCAAGACACATAGAGCTAACTTGTATTGGCAAATAGCATGTTGACAATGGGCTAAACTTGTATTGACAAGTAGCATAATGACAATAAGCTAAACTTGTATTGGCAAGTAGCATGCTGATAATATTAATTCTCAATATGAATTGAGCTTGGAAATATTAAATGGGCCAAATTGAATTAGTGTTGAGCCTAAACCCAACATTGGATAAAAAAATGATTGGCCAACTTAATCAATCAACCAATAATAATAGTGATAACAACAACAACAACAACAACAACAACAACAATAATAATAATAATAATAATAGTAGTAGTAGCAGTAGGTGGGAAAAATACCGGGCGTTATTTAATCAAAACGAGGACCGAATATAAAATCTTAATTTTATAACTAGCCTGGAATCAAAATATTATAAATAAGATTTTTGGCTAAATTTATATATATTAATATTTTTGTTTCACTTTGTGTTACAAATAAATATGAACAATTTTAGAAAGACATAATAAATTATATAATATCTAATTACCTATATGAGTACGTAAAATAATATTTTAGAATTAAATAATAGACCAAAATTTTGGGATATTACATAATTAATCCTTTGGAAATAATATATTTTAAAATTTATAATTTGTTATTTTGATTGGTTATTCGGTGCAATAAAGTTCGGTATAGTTCAGTACGGTTTTCGGTTCGAAAAATTGAGAAATATCCAAATTCGTACAAAAAACTAATCGGTGAAGTTCGATTTAGAAAAAGTCAAAGATCAACGGACTTTTTTGGTTCAAAACTTATTTGGTCTAAGTGTCGCCTCAGTTTCAGTAATGTCCAAGTTTCGTGCGAAGCCCTAGTTGTAGCATTAGTTTTGCTTTATTTTATGTCTGGCATTTTTAAATAATAACTTTGGCACATATAAAAGGCAAATATTTCCATGCACAATCCATTTTATTGGATATGTTTTGTAGAATAAGGAAATAATCAATAACTTAGTAGTTTATTTATGATAAAATTAGAAGAATTGTTGTTGTTTTTTATTTTATTTTTTTATAAAGCGGCATTTATTTTGAATTTTTTTTCTTTTTATCTAAAATGACACTTATTATGAAAAAGATGGAGTATAATAAAACAAAAATCATTATTAATGTAGATTGCATAAATTAAGAAACACAATGCTTAAACAATTGAATCAAAATGACTTAAAAATTTTCGATTATTCCAATAAACATGGGGTTTTATCTTCTTTTTTTTTTTTTTTTTTTTAATTCTTAAAAAATAAAACATGTTTTTTTTGGATTTATCTTTATTAAATGCAAAATGTAAAATTAGTAACCATGAATCTTATTTAAAATATAGTACATATGCCCGCGATCTACCAATACACATTTACCACAATAATATATTTGTTTATGGATTGAGTGATGCGTAGAAATAGGGAAGTTAAAATTCTAATTCATAGAAGGTTATGACAATTTTTTTTTTTTTAAAAAAAAAACTAAACAACCTTTAATAGCAAGGTATACAACAATTTTGCATTAGTTTAGATTTTGCTAAAAAATTATAATGTAGGTAGTTTTTTGTTTTGGTCAAATAATTTGTTTATTAATGAAATGTATTCTTATTGATTGAATTTTTCCCCCTTTTCTTGTGGATAAAATCTCCAAAGTTGATAGACTTTAAGGTCAGATTTTAAGTTCAACAAAGAAAGACTTGCATATTTTCTTGCAAATTTCATCATTCGTGCAATTGGTATTTGAATAATGATTATTATATGTATCTATACAAATTGTTAGAATATTATATTATTTTAGCTATACTAGTTATATATGTTCATTTTTACTTCTAAACAACCCTTCGAAAGACCAAATTATATCCTTCTCAAAGCACATCCATCAAAAAATATTTGATTAAAAAGAAAATACAAAGTCTTAACAACATCAGGCAATTGACATCCACTTCCAATTTAAATATCCAAAGATTTATTCACAGACGCTATGTTTGTGATTATTTTTTAATTTCACAGCACATCGAATGAAGCAATATGACATCTAATAACGACCTTAATTTGAGTTCAACTTGTGTCTACTGCTTGTCACCACTGAGATCTTCTTTCTTTATTTCTTTATCTATGTTGTTTTTTATCTGAGCTGAATTGTGGTTGCTCCCTTCTGGGTTCCATTTTTTATTTGTTAGTTCCTTTTGGACACTCTTTACTTGCATTGACATCCTGTGAGGACATATTTTTAAATGAGAAATTGCATAAAGATGTTATTTATGAAAGATGAAGTAAATATAATTTTTACCTTTTCGGTCAGTTTCTTTGGTGTGTTTTTGTCATCGATGCACGTATCTGTTGTATCTTGTTCATTTCCCATTTTATTGTCGCTCAATTTCTTTTTAGACAACTCTTTTCCCTTGTCATGGTCAATGTTATTCTCCTCTACTTGTCTGGCCAAGTGGACCGCATCAGCCTAAAGTGCACATATTTCTTAATCACAAATTGGTTGTACATATACCCACAAAAGTTTATGAACATTTAGTATCTTACCTTGTGGTTGCATCCCTCTGATTTGATGTTGTCTTTGTCCCAATTTGACTTCTTATCAATGGGCGAACCATTCTTCGAGGTCATTGTTTTATTACATAAGTTAAATATTTATTGTTGAAGTTAACTAAGAAAGATGTATTCTTACATAAACTTTACCTTTTCTGGCCGTTCTTTGATTGTGTGATTGTTTTCATCAAGAATACGTGAGACAGTGAAACACTGATAGTGAGTTGTGAAATTATTAGGTGTGACTTTGATTTAGAAGGTGAATGTTCTCCCAACTATTGAGCATATGATTTCGGGGGTGGTATCCACATGTCCACTTCTACTCATTATTTTCCTCATGCTTCAAGTAGGAGGCATCAAATATAAGTTTATATTTATATCATGAAATTGTGTAAATGTATCATTAAATTGGAATTGGAAGCAAATTATTTAATTTGATAAAAGCACCTGATCCTTCATTATTTCTGATGCAGCCTTCTTTATCAACTTTCTAGCATTCCGATCGAATATCACCAAATTTGTAGAGTCGCTACCATCACTTTCCATCATTTCAGTCCAAAATCTATACAATCATTAATATAAAGTGGAAGCAAATTTTGAGTGAGTGATTAATATTTTCTGCATAAAGGGGAAAATTCACATACTTTATGACTCCAATAGCCTTAGAGCTATTGCAATTGGTGCATAAGAGACTTGTTTAGTCTTTGCCATTTTCCTAGAACATTCAGAGCATGCAATGTAGCTCCAGTCATTGCAAAGCAAAAGTTCAGTTATGTTGGCTTTAAAAGTTAATTCATTTTCCTGATAGGAAGTACGAATGAGGTCCTTCACAACTTTATACAGAAAAATCAATATAAATAGTATACTTAAGTATTACCAGCTCTTTTTCTTTTGAGATGAAGTCTAGGATTTCAGAAACACTGTAGCATGCTTTGTTAGGGTTTGTAGCCTCATCACCTCGAAGTATTTAAACAACAGAATGTTCATTCTTTTCTCTAAATCGCATGCAAATAATTTTATTTTAATGTGCATAAGTTTAACAACATTAAATCATTTTCACAAATATATTTTCCTACCTTTCAAGGAATTCTCTCATTACGTCGAGATTGGCATTGAGGTAGAACTTTGTTGAGGAAGTTGTGTTTAGATACAGATATCATGTTCCGGGGATAAATGTTAAAACTTTATGTAAAAGTGCCAAAAACTTCTTAAATTAACTTACTTCCAAACATCTTAGGATATATACTTGTGACAATAATGACAATATTGTTGTCTTTTGTTTTCCGTACTTTCTCAAAGAAAACATCCACCATATCATCCCAAATAGTAAGACTGACTTTGGTGCCACTGTGTTTGTAGGGGTATTTGTTAGTTCATAATTGGACATTTTAAAATAATTAGGAAATAATGGACCATTTAACTTACTCTTCTAGTAGAAGATGAGCGATTACTGACATGTCGGTTTCTAACCTAGTGTTCCGCAAGTGTACGGATGTAGGTGTAGTACTATTGTCAAGGTCGATCCCACAAGGAATAGTTTTAGGTAGTTTGATACCCTAATACTCTAGGAATGTCCTAACTAGATATTAAGTTTTAAAAGTTGATTTTACTAATTAAACTACTCAATTAAATATAACTTCAAACTTAGGAAACACGAAAACTAACAATCAAAGAGAAAAGGTATCCTAGAGCTTCGATTTCAGGATATTATTTCAATGTTGAATATGATTAACCTATTAATTTACCAATTCTAATGTTTATTAGGCGGCACGACAATAATCTAATCCTTCTCTCGAAGCGATTAAACCGTTGATTAATTAAGCTAATTACCCTCTCGAGTCAATTAAACCTAATAACTCCCAAACGATCCTAAGCCACGGCCTACACAGTCATAGACAACTGCGCTCTATGTTCTAAGTCTGATAACAATTCCCTCCTCTCGAAGCGGAATTGTTAAACTAAATTACTAAATCTAGGTGATCAAGCTAAATTCAGTTTAAGCATAAACATAGAGATAAAACACATAAAGAATGGAATTAATAGATTAAAACATAAATCAAAACATTGTTATAAAAATCCCTACTTTCTAACCCTAGGACACGAATAGCTTAGCTACTCATGCCTAGTAATAATCCAATACAAAATTCTATGAAAAACATTGTAAGAATTAAACTAGAAAAGAATAAATAAACCCGGATGACTCCGTCTCGATGATCTTCGTCTTCTTTGTCTTCCAAGATGATGTAACTTATGTTCTTGATGATTGATCCCTTTTTCCTAGAGCTTGGGGTCCTTTTTATAGAGTTGGGGACGAATCTTGGAGAAGATAGGCTTAAAATCCTATTAAAACACGATTTCTCTTATCGGTGGACTTTTTGACACGGCCGTGTTGCTTAAATGACACGGCCGTGTTGCTTTGCAATTCTTCAATTTCTGCGCAACATTTGACACGGCCGTGTTGCTTGAGTGACACGGCCGTGTTCTATTCCAGAATCAACAGCACATTGTGGACCACTTTTGACACGGCCGTGTTGCTTTGTGACGCGGCCGTGTCGGTTCTTGCCCGGTTTTGCTCCTGGACCGGTTCAGGCCGGTTCGGACCGGTTTGGACCGGTTCTTCGACGGTTTTCACTCTTTTGGCCCGGTTTTCACTCTTTTCCAACTTGTTTCCTCGTCCGGTAGCCTGAAAATGCTCAAAATACCTTAAAACAAGTCAAAACACGTCAAATGACCCAAATATTATTAATATAAATAAATGCCGGTCAAATATGCACGTAAATGATATAAAATATGATCCTAAATCGACCTAAATACATGCATAAATAACATGTTATCAAACTCCCCCAAACTTAAACTGTTGTTCGTCCCGAACATCATACAAAAAGACACAAAGAAAACAAGTGATTATGCATTTTGTTTAGGGCGATTAGATGATGAATTCAGTTTCAGTCTGATTTTTCTTACAACAACTAGGCAACACAATTCACTTGAGCATATGTGATAACGCGTAAATCAACTAATCTCGAGACTTTGAACTTTCGAATTATTCAACCCTCATCGGGTAAGTGTTTCACTCATCTCTCAAGTGTTTAGGCTAAAATAATTTTCACTCATATTGAATTACATGCAAAGCCTACCATATGCTTGCCAATCGTCTACACTAGACCTCGTACTTGATATGTGTGATAAAAGATCAAAAAGGTCTTTATTTTGGTTGTAATGTGGGCTTAAGGTAAGGTGGGATACATTTGGATATAAGTGACTATTCATTGGACTAATCAAGTTACGTCTAACCCGACTACCCCTCAATACAATCACTCAACCTCACTCTTCAAATTTCAGCAAATCACCCCGCAAGTTGACTTCTTCACTTTCCCAAGTCCATACAACTTAAGTGCTTTTCAATTCTGTGGGTACCACATTTTTGGGACTACTCGACTGTTCTAATCACATTCACAATTTAAGCACTTTATTTCCTAGCCTCTCCTCTATAATATTAATAATAACAATTTTTTTTTTCTTTTTTTTTATTTATTTTTTTTTTCTTCTTTTCTTTTCTTCTTTTCTTTTTCTCTTTTCTTTTTTTTTTCTAGGAGAGGCTATTCTTCGCTTTTCACCTATTACTTTTCTCTTATTTCCTTCATCTTTTGAAAATATCCCTACTTCGCATTCCTTCCCACAAATTGTTCACCCAAAATTCCTTTCAATTCTCCTCCCTCTAACTTGATTAATCCAATTATGGCCAAAAGAGTTAAATCAAAAGGTTTCGGCTGACATTGTTAGGTTATGAATAAATAAGGCTATAAGGCTCAATTGGGCTAACTAGGGACAATTTTTTCATTATTGGTCAAAGGCAATTTTCATGGTTCGAACAAATAGGCTTAAACAAAAAGTTGCCTAAGATCATTTCCTAAATCACAACATATACTTGACACATTCTTAGTAAAGACTCAAGGCAAGTTCTAGAGACTAGTACACATATTCAATCAAATTCACACCGAAAGAAAGTATCTTACTCCGAAAATTGGAGTATAATTAGGCTCAAATTCTCACAAGGTAAATTTTGATTGAATATTCTCAGTTCAAGCTCAATTTCGTCTCAAAACACCTCTCATGCTCTATTATGTGCCATTTTTCATCTACTTCTCAAAATCATCTCATCACCAACTATTCATCATCCATCTTTCCCTAATTTTCTCTTTTTATTTTTCTCACTTGTTACCTATTTCCGGGTTTTATTATTCTTATTGACTCTAAAAACTGACACACTACTAAGACTCTAAACTCTAAACTCCTAAGACTCAACATGGAAACAATATGCAATCAAACTCGGGCTCACAGACCCGATAACACCAATTGAAACAATAAAAATCAGCACAATGGGCACACGGACCCGCAATTAACAGCAAGAATCTCGAACAAAAAAAATAAATCAAAACTAGAAATCTAGAAACTAGAAATCTAGCTGCCAAGACGTTCCACGGTCTACCCCCTCCCCCAAACTTGGCTGAAAGCCAATGTTTGGAGGAAAAACGTGGTACGCCTTGGTGCTAACTTACAAATCGTTTCGACGACGGCTTTTTGAAACCCCTACGAGCTCCGAAATCGTGCCATTTTGCTCCTACTGAATCTTGGTTCGGCCGTCTCCGCATCACGCTCTGAATTTTTCATGTTTTTCTGCTGAAGTATTGACACGGCCGTGTTGAATGTTGTGACACGGCCGTGTTACTTTTGAGCCAAAATTGATGTTTTTGGGCTGATTTTGACACGGCCGTGTTATAATGCTGACGCGGCCGTGTTCTAATTGAATAAAAAATCCGGTTTCTGTAGCGTTTTTGACACGGCCGTGTTAAGTAATGTGACACGGCCGTGTTGCATTCCAGTGCATTTTACCTTTTGGAGCGATCTTTTGACACGGCCGTGTCATGTGTGAGACGCGGTCGTGTTACTTTGAGCTGACGTTGACGCGGCCGTGTCATTTTGTGACGCGGCCGTGTTGCATTCCAGAAGATTTCTCCCTTCGACGTCAATTTTGACACGGCCGTGTTGAAAAGTGACACGGCCGTGTTACTCTGATTTCCATCTTCATGCGATTTTTCGTCTTTTCGACCCCCGTTTCTTGCAACACTCGTCCATGTTGATTCCTAAAAACATAAGACACTAAAATACAAGTAAAAACATAAAATTAACAAAAAAGTAAAACAATAAACATCGGGTTGCCTCCCGACAAGCGCTTTGTTTTACGTCATCAGCCGGACGTTCTTTTTCTATCAGCCATTTTCTAGCCACCCCGAGTCGGATGTTTTCTGACCAATTAAAGAGCTATTTGGGCCATGAGGATTTTCTACAGCAGCTAGGGTAGTGTAAATAATGCTACAATTGTGCCTACCCCTTAGACCCGATTTATGTATGTTGAGTGTGATTATTTCGTTTTGAACCCGAAAAACCAACTCCCCTTTAGGTACATCTATTAGTGCTTGGCTAGTCGCCAAGAAGGGTCTTCCTAAGATAAAAGGGAATTCATCACTCCCTTTCATGTCAACAACTAAGAAATCACTAGGGAATTCAAAATTTTGCACTTTTACCACTACATCCTCTGCTACTCCCAACGGCGTTAATGAAGATCCATCCGCCAATTTGATAGTAGTAAAGGACCGTTTAATTTCCCTTAATCCTAATTGTCTATACTGCTTAAGAGACATCAAATTTATGCTAGACCCTAAGTCACACATGACATTATGAAATTCATGACTACCAATTGAGCAAGAAATAGTAAAACTCCCTGGATCTTTTGCTTTTGTTGCTCTTCTTGGTTTCATGCTTGTGTTTGCGTTCTTCTTGGGCCTGCTCGGTCTCTTCTTCGTCGCCTCTTTTCCATCCTCCCACTCCTTTGTTTTCTCTTTAACTTGGATTCTCTCCTTTAGTGGTTCCTGTTTCACAACAACAACTCTAGATTGCTCTAAAGGATCAAGGTTAGCAAAGAACGAATTTTTAAAACAAAAATCAAAAGACTCATCAAGAATAGGAGATGAAGTTTTCTTATCTATGATTGTATTGACCTCCTCCTTCTCAATGTTTTTTACTTCCTCGCTTGATTCCTTTGCTTCTTGGTCCTTCAAGCTTTCTTCATGCTCATCTAGCTCCACAATATTGCAGTGCTCCTTCGGATTAACCACTGTATCACTCGGGTATTGGCCTTGCTTGTGTTGAGCTCCTACTATCTTTATCAGCTGACTCATGTTTGATGTCAACTCTCCAATACTAGCTTGAGTCTGCACCAACGTGTTCTCGAGCCTCTTGATGTCTGCCCCTTGCCCAGTGATATGCTTGTTTAGCTCCATGAATTTTCCATCCACTTTCTTCTCCAACTGAGCTAACTTTTCATCATACTTTTCGAATTGTGACATCGCGATCTCTTCTTGTGATGGCTTCTTACCGTCATGGATCATGCCATTTGTAACAGCAAATCCGGGTGGCGGATTAAGTGTATTTTGCGCGTTCCCATATGAAAAGTTCTGATGATTCTGAGGGTACTGATTGTACCGAGGCTGATTGTTTTGGAAGTTGTTGAAGTTTCGTTGATTCACAAATTTTACTTCTTCAACTTCTTCCGGACCCCCTGGCTGTTGTGCTAACGTTAGATTAGTTAGCAAATTCACCTGGCTCGTCAATGCTGTTACTTGTGCTGTGAGCTTTTCAATTGGCTCATTATTGACGGGCTCGACTTTTTGAACACTTGCTACCCTCCTTGGCATGTTTCTCTCGTTCGACCATTGGTAGCTTGTTCTGGCCATCGCGTCCAGGATTGAGAATGCCATCCTCACTGACTTCTCCATCAAACTTCCACCCGCAGCTGCATCCACTTGGTTTCTAGTCGGAGCAAGTAGACCATTGTAGAACTTGCATACTTGCTGCTTCTTGGTGAACCCATGTTGAGGGCAACTCCGGATAAGATCCCGGAATCGCTCCCAAGCCTCTCCGAATGGCTCTTGGTCCAGCTGTTTGAACTGATTAATTTGATTCTGCAAGTCGAGCATCTTGCTCGGTGGAAAGTACTTCAGTAAGAACGAAGTGCTCAAGTCTTCCCAATCTCTGATGTCTTCTAGTGAATTGAACCATTGTAATGCTCTGTCCTTCAGTGAGAAAGGGAACAATCTCATCTTGACCTGCTCGTGCGGCACATGATTGATCTTGATTGTGTCGGCCAGTCTACGAAACTTGATCAGATGCGCATTCGGATCCTCCAACGCACTTCCCCCATACTGGTTTTGCTGCACTATATTGATTAGTGCAGGCTTCAACTCGAAATTATTGGCATTAAGTGGTGGAGGTTGCACTCCTCCTGCCTGCTGGTTTGGACTGGGCTTCAAGCAGTCGCTAATAGGCGTGTCATCTTCACCGCCTGCAGCTGGGTCTATCTGAATTGGGCCGTACTGCTGTTGTAGCTGTGGCCCTTGTGGAGGTAGCTGCTGCTGTATGTTCGTGACTCGATCATCCAACCGTGCCAGAGCTGTCAGTACTCTGTTAAGTGCGTCATCTTGATTTGGATGCTGTGGTGGATTTTCCATCTCAGATGCGGCGTTTCTTCTAGTTCGGTGTCTGCGAGCTGTCGCTTCAATTTCCGGATCGAAAGGAAGAAGGGTTTCTTTCCCTTTTGATCTGGTGAGCATACGAAGCCTGCAAACACCAAAAACAAGAACTACCGCGTAATACAAAATTTAACCTAAAAAAATAAAAACGAAAATTAAAATTAAAAATACGAAAAAAAAAAAATCTAGTCTAGTTTCCTCCTATTTTTCAAGATAAAAACTAAGCGCTAAATCCTATTCCCCGGCAACGGCGCCAAAAACTTGACACGTCGGTTTCTAACCTAGTGTTCCGCAAGTGTACGGATGTAGGTGTAGTACTATTGTCAAGGTCGATCCCACAAGGAATAGTTTTAGGTAGTTTGATACCCTAATACTCTAGGAATGTCCTAACTAGATACTAAGTTTTAAAAGTTGATTTTACTAATTAAACTACTCAATTAAATATAACTTCAAACTTAGGAAACACGAAAACTAACAATCAAAGAGAAAAGGTATCCTAGAGCTTCGATTTCAGGATATTATTTCAATGTTGAATATGATTAACCTATTAATTTACCAATTCTAATGTTTATTAGGCGGCACGACAATAATCTAATCCTTCTCTCGAAGCGATTAAACCGTTGATTAATTAAGCTAATTACCCTCTCGAGTCAATTAAACCTAATAACTCCCAAACGATCCTAAGCCACGGCCTACACAGTCATAGACAACTGCGCTCTATGTTCTAAGTCTGATAACAATTCCCTCCTCTCGAAGCGGAATTGTTAAACTAAATTACTAAATCTAGGTGATCAAGCTAAATTCAGTTTAAGCATAAACATAGAGATAAAACACATAAAGAATGGAATTAATAGATTAAAACATAAATCAAAACATTGTTATAAAAATCCCTACTTTCTAACCCTAGGACACGAATAGCTTAGCTACTCATGCCTAGTAATAATCCAATACAAAATTCTATGAAAAACATTGTAAGAATTAAATTAGAAAAGAATAAATAAACCCGGATGACTCCGTCTCGATGATCTTCGTCTTCTTTGTCTTCCAAGATGATGTAACTTATGTTCTTGATGATTGATCCCTTTTTCCTAGAGCTTGGGGTCCTTTTTATAGAGTTGGGGACGAATCTTGGAGAAGATAGGATTAAATTCCTATTAAAACACGATTTCTCTTATCGGTGGACTTTTTGACACGGCCGTGTTGCTTTGCAATTCTTCAATTTCTGCGCAACATTTGACACGGCCGTGTTGCTTGAGTGACACGGCCGTGTTCTATTCCAGAATCAACAGCACATTGTGGACCACTTTTGACACGGCCGTGTTGCTTTGTGACGCGGCCGTGTCAGTTCTTGCCCGGTTTTGCTCCTGGACCGGTTTGGACCGGTTCTTCGACGGTTTTCACTCTTTTGGCCCGGTTTTCACTCTTTTCCAACTTGTTTCCTCGTCCGATAGCCTGAAAATGCTCAAAATACCTTAAAACAAGTCAAAACACGTCAAATGACCCAAATATTATTAATATAAATAAATGCCGGTCAAATATGCACGTAAATGATATAAAATATGATCCTAAATCGACCTAAATACATGCATAAATAACGTGTTATCAATTACTCTTCGAGTCCTGAGTCAATTACATCATCTGGATTCGGGACTTTGTTGTGTAGGAAGCCAATCATATCTAAACAATGAGTAATGAAAGAAACAATTAATTCTTTTCAGGAATTTACGATGAATTTAAAAACAAAAGACAAATGAATGTAATTTTTTTAGAATGGATAAAAATGTAAATTTTTTCAGGAGGTTGAATTCATACTCTTAAAATAACTCTTGAGCAACAATATATTTGGTTATTCAGGTTGCATTCATCATAACTAATAAGTCAAGGAATGGGAAAATGTAATTTGGAAAATTGTAAATGCATACCAGGCAACTCTTCATTTTTTGTATACTAGCTCCAGCAAAGTATTGTAATTGCGGAATTGAAACTTCTCAAGTTGTATAGAAAGAGTTTCTTCATCTATCGGTTGTATAATTGTTTCATCGGTAAATGGAATCATAAACCTATGGTCTGTGAGCTTATAGTGATTACTGATAACACGTTACTTATGCATGTATTTAGGTCGATTTAGGATCATATTTTATATCATTTACGTGCATATTTGACCGGCAATTATTTATATTAATAATATTTGGGTCATTTAACGTGTTTCGACTTGTTTTAAGGTATTTTGAGCATTTTCAGGCTACCGGACGAGGAAACAAGTTGGAAAAGAATGAAAATCGGCCCAAAAGAGTGAGAACCGTAAAAAAACCGGTCCAAACCGGTCGGAACCGGCTTGAACCGGTCCAGGAGCAAAACGGGGCAAGAACTGACACGGCCGCGTCACAAAGCAACACAGCCGTGTCAAAAGTGGTCCATAACGTGCTGTTGAGTCTGGAATAGAAGACGGCCGTGTCACAAAGCAACACGGCCGTGTCAAATTGTTGCTGGAAAAGAGAAATTTGCGAAGCAACACGGCCGTGTCAAAAGGATTTTTCTGCGAAGATTTCCTATTTTTAATAGGATTTTGATCTTATCTTCCCCAAGATTCGTTCCCAACTCTATAAAAAGGACCCCAAGCTCTAGGAAAAAGGGGGAGGAATCATCAAGAACACCAATTACATTATTGGAGGACAAAGAAGACGAAGATCATCGAGACGGAGTCATCCGGGTTTAATTATTCTTTTCTTAGTTTTAATTCTTACAATGTTTCTATTGGAATCTTGTATTGGATTATTACTAGGCATGAGTAGCTAAGCTATTCGTGTCCTAGGGTTAGAAAGTAGGGATTTTTATGACAATGGTTAATTATGATTTAATCTATCTAATTCCGTTCTTTACGTGTTTTATCTCTATGTTTGTGCTTAAAACTGAATTGAGCTTGATCACCTAGATTTAATAATTTAGTTTAGCAATTCCGCTTCGAGAGGAGGGAATTGTTATTAGACTTAGAACATAGAGCGCAGTTGTCTATGACTGTGTAGGCCGTGGCTTAGGTTCGTTTGGGAGTTATTAGGTTTAATTGACTCGAGAGGGTAATTAACTTAATTAATCAACGGTTTAATCGCTTCGAGAGAAGGATTAGATTACTGTCGTGCCGCCTAAGAAACACTAGAATTGGTAAATTAATAAGTTAATCATATTCAACATTGAATTAATATCCTGAAATCGAAGCCCTAGGATACATTTTCTCATCGATTGTTAGTTCTTTTTGTTTGCCAATTATTTGTTAAATTCCTTAAGTCGTGTTAAAATCAACCTTTGCAACTTAGTATCTAGTTAGGACATTCCTAGAGTATTAAGGTACCAAACTACCTAAAACTATTCCTTGTGGGATCGACCTTGACAATAGTACTACATCTACATCCGTACACTTGCGAAACACTAGGTTAGAAACCGACGTGTCAAGTTTTTGGCGCCGTTGCCGGGGAATAGGATTTAGCGCTTAGTTTTTATCTTGAAAAATAGGAGGAAACTAGACTAGATTTTATTTTTTCGTAATTTTAATTTTAATTCTCGTTTTTTATTTTTGGGTTAATTTTTGTATTACGCGGTAGTTCTTGTTTTTGGTGTTTGCAGGCTTCGTATGCTCACCAGATCAAAAGGGAAAGAAACCCTTCTTCCTTTCGATCCGGAAATTGAAGCGACAGCTCGCAGACACCGAACTAGAAGAAACTCCGCATCTGAGATGGAGAACCCACCACAGCATCCGAATCAGGATGACGCACTTAACAGAGTACTGACAGCTCTGGCACGGTTGGATGATCGAGTCACGAACATACAGCAGCAGCTACCTCCACAAGGGCCACAGCTACAACAGCAGTACGGCCCAATTCAGATAGACCCAGCTGCAGGCGATGAAGATGACACGCCTATTAGCGACTGCTTGAAGCCCAGTCCAAATCAGCAGGCAGGAGGAGTACAACCTCCACCATTCAATGCCAACAATTTCGAGCTGAAGCCTGCACTAATCAATATAGTGCAGCAAAACCAGTATGGGGGAAGTGCGTTGGAGGATCCGAATGCGCATCTGATCAAGTTTCGCAGACTGGCCGACACAATCAAGATCAATCATGTGCCGCACGAGCAAGTCAAGATGAGACTATTCCCTTTCTCACTGAAGGACAGAGCATTACAGTGGTTCAATTCACTAGAAGACATCAGAGATTGGGAAGACTTGAGTACTTCTTTCCTGTTGAAGTACTTTCCACCAAGCAAGATGCTCGACCTGCAGAACCAGATCAATCAGTTCAAGCAATTGGACCAAGAGCCATTCGGAGAGGCTTGGGAGCGATTCCGGGATCTTATCCGGAGTTGCCCTCAACATGGGTTCACCAAGAAGCAGCAAGTATGCAAGTTCTACAATGGTCTACTTGCTCCGACTAGAAACCAAGTGGATGCAGCTGCGGGTGGAAGTTTGATGGAGAAGTCAGTGAGGATGGCATTCTCAATCCTGGACGCGATGGCCAGAACGAGCTACCAATGGTCGAATGAGAGGAACATACCAAAGAGAATAGCCAGTGTCTAAAAAGTCGAGCCCGTCAATAATGAGCCAATTGAAAAGCTCACAGCACAAGTAACAGCATTGACGAGCCAGGTGAATTTGCTAACTAATCTAACGTTAGCACAACAGCCAGGGGGTCCGGAAGAAGTTGAAGAAGTAAAATTTGTGAATCAACGGAACTTCAACACTTTCCAGAACAATCAGCCTCGGTACAATCAGTACCCTCAGAATCCGAACCATCAGAACTTTTCATATGGGAACGCGCAAAATACACTTAATCCGCCACCCGGATTTGCTGTTACAAATGGCATGATCCATTACGGTAAGAAGCCATCACAAGAAGAAATTGCGCAATCACAATTTGAAAAGTATGATGAAAAGTTAGCTCAGTTGGAGAAGAAAGTGGATGGGAAATTCATGGAGCTAAACAAGCATATCACTGGGCAAGGGGCAGACATCAAGAGGCTCGAGAACACATTGATGCAGACTCAAGCTAGCATTGGAGAATTGACATCAAACATGAGTCAACTGATAAAGATAGTAGGAGCTCAACACAAACAAGGCCAATATCCGAGTGATACAGTGGTTAACCCAAAGGAGCACTGCAATATTGTGGAGCTAGAGGAGCATGAAGAGAGCATGAAGGACCAAGGAGCGAAGAAATCAAGCGAGGAAGTCAAAAACATCAAGAAGGAGGAGGTCAATACAATCATAGATAAGAAAATTCCATATCCTATTCTTGATGAGTCTTTTGATTTTTGTTTTAAAAATTCGTTCTTTGCTAACCTTGACCCTTTAGAGCAATCTAGAGTTGTTGTTGTGAAACAGGAACCACTAAAGGAGAGAATCCAAGATAAAGAGGAAATCAAGAAGAGGAAGGATGGAAAAGAGACGACGAAGAAGAAACCGAGTGGGCCCAAGAAGAACGCAACCACAAGCATGAAACCGAGAAGAGCAACAAAAGCAAAAGATCCAGGGAGTTTTACTATTTCTTGCTCAATTGGTAGTCATGAGTTTCATAATGTCATGTGTGACTTGGGGTCTAGTATAAATTTAATGTCTCTTAAGCAGTATAGACAATTAGGATTAAGGGAAATTAAACGGTCCTTTACTACTATCAAATTGGCGGATGGATCTTCATTAACGCCGTTGGGAGTAGCAGAGGATGTAGTGGTAAAAGTGCTAAATTTTGAATTCCCTAGTGATTTCTTAGTTGTTGACATGAAAGGGAATGATGAATTCCCTTTTATCTTAGGAAGACCCTTCTTGGCGACTAGCCAAGCACTAATAGATGTACCTAAAGGGGAGTTGGTTTTTCGGGTTCAAAACGAAATAATCACACTCAAAATACATAAGTCGGGTCTAAGGGGTAGGCACAATTGTAGCATTATTTACACTACCCTAGCTGCTGTAGAAAATCCTCATGTCCCAAATAGCTCTTTAATTGGTCAGAAAACATCCGACTCGGGGTGGCTAGAAAATGGTTGATAGAAAAAGGACGTCCGGCTGATGACGTAAAACAAAGCGCTTGTCGGGAGGCAACCCGATGTTTATCGTTTTATTTTTATTTCTATTTTTATTATTTCGTTAAGTTTTATGTTTTACGTGTGTTTTAGTGTTTTATGTTTTTAGAAATCAACATGGACGAGTGTTGCAAGAAACGGGGGTCGAAAAGACGAAAAATTGCGTTAAAAGGAGCAGAAGAGGCAACACGGCCGTGTCACACTATGAACACGGCCGCGTCATGAAGGTTCAACGCAACACGGCCGTGTCACACAATTGACACGGCCGCGTCAAGAGGCTCCTCAAAACGTGAAACAATGCTGTAAAGCAACACGGCCGTGTCACACAAACGACACGGCCGCGTCAAAATCAGGCCTAGAAATCAATTTTTGGTTCAACAGCAACACGGCCGTGTCAGCCTTATAACACGGTCGTGTCAAGATCAAGCTCAAAACGTGAATCAATGCTAGAATGCAACACGGCCGTGTCACACAAACGACACGGCCGCGTCAAAAGTGCCTCAGAAACATCAATTATGGCAAAAAAAAGTGACACGGCCGTGTCAAACCTTCAACACGGCCGCGTCATTACTTCAGCAGAAAAAGATGCAAAAATTCAGAGCGTGATGCGGAGACGGACGAACCAAGATTCAGTAGGGGTTTCAAAACGCCGCCGTCGTGGAAACGATTTGTAAGTTAGCACCAAGGCGTACCACGTTTTTTCCTCCAAACATTGACTTTCAGCCAAGTTTGGGGGAGGGGGTAGACCGTGGAACGTCTTGGCAGCTATATTTCTAGTTTTGATTTAATGTGTTCATTCGAGAGTCTTGCTGTTAATTGTGGGTCCGTGTGCCCATTGTGCTGAGTTTTATTGTTTCGATTGGTGTCATCGGGTCTGTGAGCCCATGTATCTGCTTTATTGGTGCTGATGGGTCTGTGAGCCCAAGTTTGATTGCATATCATTTCCATGTTGAGTCTTAGGAGTTAAAGTTTAGAGTCTTAGTAGTGCAGTTTTTAGAGTCAATAAGAATAATAAAACCCGGAAATAGGTAACAAGTGAAAAAAATAAAAAGAGAATAATAGGGAAAGATGGATGATGAATAGTTAATGATGAGATGATTTAGATGAAAAAATGGCACATAATAGAGCATGAAAGGTGTTTTGAGACGAAATTGAGCTTGAACTTAGAATATTCAATCAAAAGTAACCTTGTGAGAATTTGAGCCTAATTATACTCCAATTTTTGGAGTCATATACTTTCTTTCGGTGTGAATTTGATTGAATATGTGTACTAGTCTCTAGAACTTGCCTTGAGTCTTTACTAAGAATGTGTCAAGTATGTGTTGTGATTTAGGAAATGATCTTAGGCAACTTTTTGTTTAAGCCTATTTTTTTTAACCATGAAAATTACCTTTGAACCATAATGAAAAAAATTGTCCCTAGTTAGCCCAATTGAGCCTTATAGCCTTATTTATTCATAACCTAACAATGTCAGCCGGAACCTTTTGATTTATCTCTTTTGGCCCTAATTGGATTAATCAAGTTAGAGGGAGGAGAATTTGAAGGAATTTTGGGTGAACAAATTGTGGGAAGGAATGGGAAGTAGGGATATTTTCAAAAGATGAAGGAAATAAGAGAAAAGTGATAGGTGAAAAACGAAGAATGGCCTCTCCTAGAAAAAAGAAAAAAAAAGAAAAAAAAGAAAAAGAAAAGAAAAAGAAAAAAAGAAGAAAGAAAAAAAAAAGAAGAAAAGTTGTATTAGAGCATCCCCATTGGTAATACCCGAAAAGCAGGAATATGTTTGCCACGTCAGCGCCACCTCAAAAGTTAAAATACCTATACCTCAAAACAAAACTCCTCCCCAACAATATACCCAAAAAGCAGGAATATGTGGGGGCCCCACTTAAATATCCTATTTATCTTTTTATTTATTAATTTATCAACTAAATTAATTATTTAATTTTCGGATAAATAATAAGTGATTAATATTCCGACTATTGGATTTTTTTATATTTCATTATATTTCGGAAAAAAAAAAAAAAATTCCCATAAAATGATTAATAAATTTGTTATTCATATAAAACGTAAAAATACAAAACGAAGTCAAACACGTTACATTAAAAAATCCAAATACAATAAGGTAAATTTCGAGCTGCTAACTTAATATTTTGCTAATAATTGCCGGAACGGTTCCAGACATGTTCAATTAAATCTTGGCGTAACTGGTGATGTTTTTGCTTATCGCGTAGTTGAACACCTCTCCGGATGTAGTCATTGAATGCTCCGGTTGATCCTTGACTTACTTGTGGAGGTGGCGTAGCGTAATTGGGATCGTCGGACCAATCAGTCGCTGAATCTCCTTCATTTTCGACTATCATGTTGTGCAGTATAATACAAGCTAACATTATTTCCTTTAAGTTATTCTTGTACCAGAAACGACTTGGACCTTTAATCATTGCCCAACGAGCTTGAAGTACTCCAAATGCACGTTCGACATCCTTTCTAGCAGCCTCTTGTAGTACTTTGAAATGCTTTCGCTTCGGATCTTGTGGACATGGAAAGCTTTTCACAAAAGTAGCCCACTCTGGATAGATTCCATCTGTAAGATAGTATCCTTGATTATATTGCTTGCCATTAACTGTAAAATTAACGGAAGGCGCGCAACCTTTGAGAGTATCCGTGAATAAAGGAGACTGGTTGAGCACGTTTATGTCGTTGTTAGATCCTGCCACTCCAAAGTATGCATGCCATATCCACAAATCGGCTGATGCAACCGCTTCGAGCATGATAGTTGGGACGCCATGATCACCGCGTGTGAATTGACCTTTCCAAGCAACTGGACAATTCTTCCAGTCCCAATGCATACAATCAAGGCTCCCTAGCATTCCGGGAAAGCCGTGTCTTTCCTCATGCATTTGTAAGAGCCGTTGACAATCCCCTGCATTGGGTTTCCTCAAGTAGTATCCACCAAATAGTTCAATCACACCACGGCAAAAATTAAATAGACTTTCAATGGCGGTTGTTTCGGCAACGCGTAGGTACTCATCGTAATGGTCTGCTGGTCCACCGTACGCCAGTTGACGAATAGCCACCGTGCACTTTTGAAGTGGGGAGAACCCTTTTTTACCAGCTGCATCGACCCTCCACCGGAAATAGTCATAGTTGGATTCCAGCGCATTCACTATCCGCATGAACAATTCTCTTGACATACGAAAACGCCGGCGGAATATGTCGCTTCCGTAGATCGGATCTTCAGCGAAGTAATCAAGGAAGAGTCTTGCATGACCCGCCTCACGACCTCTATCAACATACGTCCTACGCTTCCTGACCCGGCCAGTAGAACTCCCTGCACCACCAAACATCTCCTGTTTCTTTTGAAGCAACGACTGTATCTCTATCTCAGTCGTATCATCAGTTAAGAATTCAATAAGGATCTCACTATCACTTTCCCCGGATAACGAGTGAGAAGACGAAGACATTTTTGAGAGAAGAATATGAAGTCAATGAAAGAAGCAGAGACTGAAGCAAAAAGATTTGGGATGAGAGCTACAACAATCCGAATGGTTGCTATTTATAGAAAATAAAAGCACACAACAATTACTTTTACAACGGCTAGTTTTACAACGGCTAGTTTTACGTTTTACAACGGCTAGTTTTACAACGGCTAGTTTTCCAACAGCTAGCTCTACAACGGCTACTTTTAACAACGATAACTTTTAAACTTAACTTAAACTACATCCCCCAACTTTTAAAAAATAAAATTTCAGAAATACTAGGCAAAGTAACAGCAAACTAAACTTAAACTACATCCCCCAATTTTTCTTAATTTTATCACACATATGGAGATGGATACGGAGTTGTTCTTCAGTCATCTTCGAAGTATCTTTCATGAGTATTTTGTACTCACGCGTCGCGGCAAGACTCATTAGCCCTTCGAGTTTTTTCTTATTTTGTTCTTCCAGGACCCGAAGCCTCTGCTCAATCTCGTCCTTGTTATCTTCAGAGGATGTGCTTGCTTTTCCTTTTCCCTTACTCAGCCTCTTTGCCGCTTTCTGGCCCATTGGGCGAGTACGTTCCACTCTGAAATCCTCCCCCGCGCTTGAATCAGTGTTGGAAGACGTCACATACTCTCCAGAAGCAGAGATCTTTGTCTTTTTGGGTCCACGAACTTCTTCGCCTGCATCGGCAAACTTCGGACTATCTTTCAAGATATGCCAGGCACCCATATGCCTAAACACAGTCGGCTCGTTGGTTGCACTGTAATGGGCCTTCGCCTTCTCTATAATATCCGCATCACTACAACCACTTCCCCAGTCTTTCTTCATCCGGTTGTAACTGCAACAGAACGCTTTCACCTGTTTCTGTAGTGTGTAGTAATGTGTCTTCAACACATCATAACTCCGTGGCGGCATGTTGTTGGTACGATTTCGGTTGTACGCTTCACTGATTCGGACCCACATTTGTTCCAATTTTTGTGCGTTGCCAACCACAGAGTCTGTACTAATATCAAGCCAACAACTTGCAAGAAGAGCGTTTTCTTCATCAGAGTAAGTTTTCTTTTTTAGAGCTGGAACCCTTGGTGGTTCAGCGGCGGCTTCAAAGTTGCCAGAGAGATTAATCCGATCTAGTCCGATCGGAGAGAATTGAGACGAGAAGGGGGACGACTGTTGAGAAGTTGGGGTGTCTCTGTCTGTATCCGAGGAATCAGTGCTGGGTCTCCTTGATGAATTTGCGCCCATTATCGGACGAAACCCATATTGCGGAACTGGCCTATAGGGACTTTGATCTGGATGCCCGTAGTATGATGCACCTGATGAATTGAGCGGATTGAATTGAGTGTTTCCACCTTCCGAAAAATCTGGAAAATATGGAAAATGGGCTGGATAATTTTGGGGTTGAAAATTTGGATTATCAGGACGGTAGTTGGTGTTTGGAGGACGATCATTGATTCCTGGAGGCGTTGCATTTTCTCCATAATTTGAAGAATTGCCCCATTGATTCCATGAATCTTTGTCCATTTTTTCAGAGAAGAAATGTAAAATTTTGATAGAAGATTGAAATTTTAAGAGTAGTAGAGGATGAAGAAAATGGTGATTATTGAACATATATTTATAGGAAAAAATTATTTTTTTTCAAAAATAATACTGAAAATAATTGCTAGATTTTAAAAAATTATAATAAAAAAAAGGGAAGAAAAAGCCGTTTGCAACGGATATATTGTCTCCTAAATTCAAAGCAATGAAAAGCAAAAAGAAAAGCTGAAAAGAAACGAAAAAAAAAAAAAAAAATTAAGGGGGGGGGGGGGGGACAGCCTGCAGGCGCGGGCCCCACGCCGCGCGTCACCCACGCGCCCGTGGGGGCCACGCGCCTGGCGTGCGCCTCCCCCTGCGCGCGTATCACCCACATCCGGCAGCCCCCACTCTCACCAAGCCAAAGTCTCTCCTAAAATTCCCAGGAAGGGTTTTCACACCCCAGCAAGAATACCCCTACCCAAAAATCACCCCCCCATTGAAGAAATACCCCACTTCAGGTTTTTAATGGAATCCATGTCAGCATCTCCCTCTCCATTGGGGATGCTCTTATAGAGGAGAGGCTAGAAAATAAAGTGCTTAAATTGTGAATTTGCTTAGAACATTCGGGTAGTCCCAAAAATGTGGTACCCACAGAATTGAAAAGCACTTAAGTTGTATGGACTTGGGAAGGTGAAGAAGTCAACTTGCGGGGTGATTTGCTGAAATTTGAAGAGTGAGGTTGAGTGATTGTATTGAGGGGTAGTCGGGTTAGACGTAACTTGATTAGTCCAACGAATAGTCACTTATATCCAAATGTATCCCACCTTACCTTAAGCCCACATTACAACCAAAATAAAGACCTTTTTTATCCTTTGTCACACATATCAAGTACGAGGTCTAGTTTAGACGATTGGCAAGCATATGGTAGACTTTGCATATAATTCAATATGAGTGGAAATTATTTTAGCCTAAACACTTGAGAGATGAGTGAAACACTTACTCGGTGAGGGTTGAATAATTCGAAAGTTCAAAGTCTCGAGATTAGTTGATTTTCGCGTTATCGCATATGCTCAAGTGAATTGTGTTGCCTAGTTGTTTTAAGAAAAATCAGACTGAAATTGAATTCATCGTCTAATCGCCCTAAACAAAATGCATAATCACTTGTCTTCGTTGTGTCTTTTTGTATGATGTTCGGGACGAACAACAGTTTAAGTTTGGGGGAGTTTGATAACACGTTACTTATGCATGTATTTAGGTCGATTTAGGATCATATTTTATATCATTTACGTGCATATTTGACCGGCAATTATTTATATTAATAATATTTGGGTCATTTGACGTGTTTCGACTTGTTTTAAGGTATTTTGAGCATTTTCAGGCTACCGGACGAGGAAACAAGTTGGAAAAGAATGAAAACCGGCCCAAAAGAGTGAGAACCGTAAAAAAACCGGTCCAAACCGGCTTGAACCGGTCCAGGAGCAAAACGGGGCAAGACCTGACACGGCCGCGTCACAAAGCAACACGGCCGTGTCAAAAGTGGTCTATAACGTGCTGTTGAGTCTGGAATAGAACACAGCCGTGTCACAAAGCAACACGGCCGTGTCAAATTGTTGCTGGAAAAGAGAAATTTGCGAAGCAACACGGCCGTGTCAGTTAAGCAACACGGCCGTGTCAAAAGGATTTTTCTGCGAAGATTTCCTATTTTTAATAGGATTTTGATCTTATCTTCCCCAAGATTCGTTCCCAACTCTATAAAAAGGACCCCAAGCTCTAGGAAAAAGGGGGAGGAATCATCAAGAACACCAATTACATTATTGGAGGACAAAGAAGACGAAGATCATCGAGACGGAGTCATCCGGGTTTAATTATTCTTTTCTTAGTTTTAATTCTTACAATGTTTCTATTGGAATCTTGTATTGGATTATTACTAGGCATGAGTAGCTAAGCTATTCGTGTCCTAGGGTTAGAAAGTAGGGATTTTTATGACAATGGTTTAATTATGATTTAATCTATTTAATTCCGTTCTTTACGTGTTTTATCTCTATGTTTGTGCTTAAAACTGAATTTAGCTTGATCACCTAGATTTAGTAATTTAGTTTAGCAATTCCGCTTCGAGAGGAGGGAATTGTTATTAGACTTAGAACATAGAGCGCAGTTGTCTATGACTGTGTAGGCCGTGGCTTAGGTTCGTTTGGGAGTTATTAGGTTTAATTGACTCGAGAGGGTAATTAACTTAATTAATCAACGATTTAATCGCTTCGAGAGAATGATTAATTATTGTCGTGCCGCCTAATAAACACTAGAATTGGTAAATTAATAAGTTAATCATATTCAACATTGAATTAATATCCTGAAATCGAAGCCCTAGGATACCTTTTCTCATCGATTGTTAGTTCTTTTTGTTTGCCAATTATTTGTTAAATTCCTTAAGTCGTGTTAAAATCAACCTTTGCAACTTAGTATCTAGTTAGGACATTCCTAGAGTATTAAGGTACCAAACTACCTAAAACTATTCCTTGTGGGATCGACCTTGACAATAGTACTACATCTACATCCGTACACTTGCGGAACACTAGGTTAGAAACCGACGTGTCAATTACTACTTCTAACAACTTCAAAACCACTGATGGAAAATACTGCACCCTTTCATATGAGGTTTATGAAATGTTCAATGCGCTGATGGGGGATTGTACCTTGTATAAGGCAATCCTATTTTTTGGGCAACAACAGTCAGGTTCTTAAAATAATAACAATACAGACAAAATAAAGAGCGATGATAAAAATTATAACAGAAAGAGTCTATTGTACAATGAGAATTAAAAAAATCTAACCAACATTCCCACCTTAATTTCCACATTTTCGTCTTTAAAATCATATATCAAATTATCAACTCACAAAAGACGCATATTGTACAACGAAAAGAAGAAAAAAAAGCCACTATTTTTACCTTTGTTTCCACAATTTTCATCTGAACTAGCCTATATCAAGTCACAAACCGTAGTTGTTTGTAACCTGTTGGTAAACAATTTATATACTATATGCAAATATGTAGAACCTGACATAATTCTTTTTCCTTTTTTCTACTCAGTCCTATTAAGCTGAATGACAACTACAAGCAGTTTTAGGAGATGGAAATTAAAGTGGAATCGTATGAAATGTGAGTGTGAGCAGCAGACATTTAGTTTTAGGAGATGGAAATTCAAGTGGAATCGTATGAAGTGTGGTGTGAGCAGTAGACATTTTTAGTTTGCTATGAAACATTAAAATTGAAGAAAATCCCCATCTCAGTTTCATAAAATAACCTATCCCATATTAAATAGAATAATGATTTGATTCCATAGTCATTCCCCGAATAGGTAGGATCTCTTTCTATTGACCATCTCTTTCTTCTCAAGTACGGATTGGATTCAATCTGAACCCTAAGACTCCACTGGGGTAGGAAGAAGCCGAGTGACCCGTACACACGTTGCAAAGCCACAAGTCTGGCAAGAGCCGGGCCTATTCACCTGTTGTCGAGCTATCCATGCCGATCCGCTAGATCTACTTTATTCTTCAACTGATTTACACCACTTAAGATTGGTTTGATGTTCCGGGTAACAGTCTCCCCTAAAGAAGAAAGGGCTTATCAGTTCACTACTATGCCGAAAGGGGGAAAAGAAAACTAGAAGTTGGATGCCACAACCGAGGTTGAGGTTAGGAGCTCCACTAATAGATAATAGATTGCATTGGATTTGAACCAATGACTCCCACTGTATGAAAGCAATACTCTAACCACTGAGTTAAGTAGGCCATTTATCATCCCAAAGATAATCGAATGGAACCATCCCATCTATGGATTATAAATATCATGTTCCCCATAAGCAATAAGAATCTAAGCAATACCACTCAAGAATGTAGTGCGTTGTATCATACAATATTCATCTTGACAACAAATTATATACATGATAAAATATGCATCGCAAGCACTAAGGGCTATAGCTCAGTTGGTAGAGCACCTCGTTTACACGCGCGTCAATCCTGCACAATTATAATCAAATCGACGATCGACATAATTCTTCAGAAATTTAAGAAATCAAAAACTTTTCTTGGGCGGCTATAATGCTATATATCAGAGGGAGCATTACCTTTTCGTCCAGAAATAGAAAATCAATACTCATTAGCTCGCGATCCCACTTGAAATTTCGAGCCTCCCACTTTCTTAAAAGGCGAATCATAATTCTGTGCATACCAACTACCATGTCCAGTTCATCTAAGGTGGAGTAGGGGGTATTTTGATTCATATTTGAAACAACGATCTCTAACTCCTTTGCACCCAAGAAAACTCAATATGGAAGCTCTTGTAGATTGTTGGCGCATATCTATACAAATTAATAAAATCTGGGTTTTATTTTGAAATTAATTGCAATATAAATTCAATTTAAAAGCATGGATTTGAGAATGCATGGAAGAAATGAGGGAGATGGTGTTTTGATTGATTAAAGGAGGATTGTGGGGAAAGAGTAACTGAAATCTATAAATGTAGCTTTATTAGGAATCAAATCAGATTACAAAGAGGGCATGTAACTGAAAGTTGCAGAATACGTACAACACGAAATTTGAAAGTGATCTAAGATTGTACACCTTGAAGTAAGCCATAAAAATAAAATTTTGAAAAAGTAAAAGAAATAAAAAAAACTCAGCAATTGAAGGGGGATTGTGGGGCAGAGTAACTGAAATTGTAAATTCAGATTTATTAGAGTTAAAAGCTGATTATACAGAAGGGGTGTAACTGAAATTTAGAGAGCAAATACATGGAGAAGAAGGGGTTTTGGATTAATCAAACATGTGGCAGCAGCATGAAACTTGTAAAAGCTTATGTGTCGGACATGTGGTAGCAACAGGAAACTTGTAGAAGCTGATATGGCGCTGAGGTGTCGGAACAGGAGAGACTCAACTCTCCTATTAAATATGTAGATTCCAGTTATTTACATTATTTTTACTATTTTTATTATGAAAAAAGTTGTTTATTATCTTAGGGTTTAGAAAGTATGTTTCAATAAAAATATAGATATATATGTTATATCCGGGATTCATATGCTTTTAGTTATTATTTTTTGCGTTAAGATTTGATTGCTATTAGAATAGCTTGATCACTTAGTTCTAGCACACACAAACCGATATCCTAAATACTTGGAGGTGATCATATCAATGGCCAAACAACACACAACATATTATTCAAAAGATCGGAAGGATGGAGAACTATATAAGAGTATTTCTTAGGCACTAATAGAAGTCGTATATACGGGCTTAACCAGGAGGTTGGTCTGTTGTATACTATCTACACCTCAAGCGCTCTAGGAGGGGTTAGCGAAGCCTCATAATATTTGAATAATATGAATTAATGATACATATCTATGTTTGCATATACAATTGTCAATTATTACATGGTAATTGATTCTAATCGAAAATCCTAAGATAGTTTTTTAGTTATTCAATTATGTCTCAGTTATTTGCATTAGTTATTGTTTACTTGCTTTTAGTTGTTCTGTTGCTACATCCTTAGGGTTTGGATTTAGTAAACAGGGCAATTCCCTCAAAACCAATCATAATTCGTTCTGCCTAGATATTCAAGTATTAAGAATATTGTTGTAGTCCGATTTGACCACCTTCACTAGTCTCTGTGGGATTACACCATACACTTGTGGTTTAGATTGTTAAAGATAGGACAATCACGGTTTAACCTAATGGATAAGGGTGGAAAATTATGTCGTCATCGAGCTAGCTTAATAAGGCACGAATTGGTGTGGGTGAATCCAAACCCACCAATAATAAAATTTTATTAGAATGAAAATACCAATTCAAATCCGACCTAATAAATCTGTTAATACTTGAGCGCACGCGTACACACACAAGTAGCACATCTAGGGCTCATTTGGTAGCCTTATTAAGACAAAGGGTGAGTAGTTATTATTACATAGTGTAGTAGGCTCATAGTTGTAGAATTACATATCATACATTTGGTAGGGTATGCTATATTTTTATATTGCATACACTTATTTGTTTGATACCTCATACAACAATTTAGTTCATGAAAGATAATATACATATATTTTTTTATTGTAAAGACCTGTGGTCTTGGACCTTAATTTGGAGTGCAATTCTCCATACATTCCCTGATTTCTCTCTCTCTCTCTCTCTCTCTCTCTCTCTCTCTCTCTCTCTCTCTCTCTCTCTTGTAACTACCCGTAGGCTTTAACCTTAACGTTGGGCTTAATTATCCACATAACATAGACATTCCCCATGATCCTTTACTCAGAAGAATATCCCTCACTTGAAAATTCAGGTTCTCACCTCCAGCCATAAGTCCCTAGTTCTCTGAGTTTGAGTACCAATCACTAGAGTAGCTCCAGTGGTCGGTACTTGTTGGAGTTTATGCATGGAGGTCTCAGTTTCGAGTGTAGAGGAAGACGAGTCTCAGGTTCGAGTGTAAAGGAAGGCGAAAGAAACAAACATTTAGGTGTAGGGATATTCTTAGAGTAACGGGTTGTGAGGAATTAAGCCCAAAATCAAGGTCCAGGTCCATGGGTCGTTACATACACTTATTCCCTCCACTTGTGTTTTATTTATAACTTTAGAGATGAAAATATTTTATCAAAATTAGTGTAGCAGGATGTGGTACTTATGTAGCCAATTCAGCAAGGATTTTAGTAAGTGCTATCAAACAAAAGTTAAAGCATGGCGATATCACTATCTTGCGCTTAAAAGGCTACCAGATGAACCCCTTATTCAAAGTAATCTCCATGCAAATAATAGATGAAGAGACACCACAACAAATGTATTAAACATAAGACACTATCAATAAACAAAATACTTTTATAATTACCTAATAATCGCTTTTGAATTTCCTAATGAACATATTCCCTTAAGCGGCTAGGCCTAGGCTCCATGTTTTCCAATTGATCAATCAACTCCAATATTTTCAAATCAATCATAAATAAAAAAGTATCGAAAAACACTATCACTATAATCTTATAAGTATATAATATTTTATTTGAACAGTATAGTCGGTATAATCTTATAAGTATCACGATTTGAACTTTACTTGCCTTGAATGAAGCTGTTGAAGTGCTAGTTACTAATCATTTGTTTTAATAATTGAGTCATTATTGGGTTCTATTGGGTTGGCCCGGTATAATCCCAATTTTATTATATATTATCTGATTGACCCAATAACGACCTGAACTCGATAGATCTCAGCCAAAAACTTAAAAAATTCATGCATTAAATTGCAAATTAAGTAAACCATGATTAAGTTACAAACACATGTAAAAGTCATGCAATTCTTTTACGATTAACCCAGGATGTAGGAGCAAGGAAGGTGGGCCCTCCCTCAAAATTTATTTTATATTCTCACATTTAAAGTTGATATGCATTATTTTATTATATACTATAATTAGGCCCCTCGATTAAATTTTCTGGTCTCGTCACTGTAATTAACCATTTATTATTTTGTCGAATATTAAATTTAAAAATTGTTTAGTGTATTTCAAAAAAATCATGATGTTACATTTAAATGATTCCTTTGTACTGGAAGTAAATTTAGAATTTTAATTGCCCTTCTTCCAAACATCGGTACGAAGTGATTCGCAATACATAGCACTAGCATTAGCACTAGCACTAGGGAGGACACAATTCAATGCCAATTTTGCAAAGGTGGGGGTATGGTGTTGCCAATCCAGATCTTCTTAGGGTTCTCACCATTTCATCTCCCTAGATAATCATCACACACCATTTATATTAAATTAAATAACAAATTAATAGATGACATATATTAAACGTCTAATTACATAAAAAAAAATATCGTTAAAAAAAATCACTGCTAAAAAAATTACATAAAAATTTATGATGTTCTAATTAACACATTTGTAGCTGACATTTCAAATGTAACATAAAAAGCGCGTTACCTTTACAATTTCTTTTATTCAATGCACGTGGTCCGACTTTCAACACAATAGTTGTCGTAGAAGCCAAAATTGGCATGTGTAGTTGTATGAACTTTTTAAACCTCTAATTGAATAAAAACAACATCAGTTTATCATTGAACCTAATCGTATAATGTTACCGTTTATATCAATTTAAGGATTCAAAACTATTGTATAGATTCACAAATCAAAATTCTATTTTCAAACTCAAGCAATTGGAGCATGTTCGGGTACATTGAGTTAAAAAAGTTTGAAAAGTGGTGCATTTCTATTTTATGTTTCAAAAGTTATGTTGTAAATAATACTTGACCAAAAGATCATTAAATTTACATAATTAAGATTATATTAAAAGGAGTGAAATATAAAAGTAACGTTTAAGTCAAAGTCAAGCTATCAAATCTTCATGTTAACGTTGTTGAAGTCAAATCCAAATAAGGAGAAAATCTAATATCAACTCATTTACCTGTAACATTCCGAAGTCTAACAAAAAAAAAAAAAGCCGACTCGAAGAGAAAGAAAAGAGGAATATGTATTAAAGATTCTACCACATAAATTATTAAATCTCAATCAATAAAATTCAATTTGTACCTTTTTTATTTTCTTGTCTTATTGCAGATATATAATTTGATATTATGATCCTATATAAACTTGAGTGAATTTAGTACTAACCTCTGTTTTATTTTTAGCGGTTCGTTGAACATAGAATTATAAATTAAGGGGTAATTACCAAAATGGACAAATAAGTCCAATTTTTTCTAGATTTCCTTAAATTCCTGAAATTATGCTACTATCTCCTTTAAATTATATCTCATTCCAATTAATAAAGGATAATGTTGAAATAACTATATAAAAAAATTAGAAGGACAAATACTTATAAATATCGCACAAAGCCTAAAAGAAGAAGAAAAAAAAAAAAAAAAAAAAGGACATTGTGTTTGATTTGGGAGGGCCCATGTTCCGGAGGTGTGGCCTATCTATATAGGTGATGTTATTTAGATGGGTCTTTGACAGGAACAATGAAAAACCCCATTTTAAGAAATTAGAACATGTGAATTCCAATGTGCAAGAAATAAATTAGGACCACATGATTCTCAAACTCATCTTACAAGAAGCTGTTCGTTTATAGAATCAAGTTTAAGAGTACAATTCGATAAGGATAAGCCTGATTCCTAAGTCGGATCTCATCTAACAACACAATTTCCCAAAATATAACCAATTAATCACAAATACAACGGTGTATAATTATATTCGTTAATTTGTTGTGTAGGGGAATTTCAAGATAAATAGTTTCAAATAAACGCCTTTGAGCCACGAATTAAAAAAATGGTTGTGGGATTACGGCTTGATAGATGGAATATCTCTCCTAATTTATATTTAATACGCAATATTAAAAATATTTCAAGCCCTGTAAAATAAGTTGACCTGTTTCCCATTATTCTGTTTTCCTTTGATTATGGATACCACCTATGAGGTGGGATCCAATCTCCTATTATCACATTATTTAAATTGTATTTTAATATCATGTTTTATTTTAATCCATCTTTTAAATTTGTCCAGTAAATTGGATTAATCTCAATTACCAATTTAAAATGTAGTTTTATGTGTATAGTTTGAATAGTTTAATATATCATATATAATTTTAAAATAAATAATAAAATTAGAGAGACATAAGAAATAAATAATCTTACGTTCATAGAATTATTTTGCATTAATAAAATTATAGTAACAAAATATTCCAAAATTTTCAATTTCTCTGCATTTATTGTGCATATTCAAAGATTAATATTTGAGAATGTCAAAACACATCAATATCTACTAATATATCACGAATAATATCCGTAAAGTTCCCGCAAATTGTAAGACTATTTTTGTACTTTTAAATATTCTTCATTATATTTTTGTAATCCCAATTTCATAGTAATATAATTTCTACAATTCATGAAAATAAAGAAAATAACTTAGAATAATAAATTTGTCAAATAAAATAAATTTTAATTAAATTTTAAATTGTACATTAAACTAATCATCATTAATACATATAGATGAATAGAGAATTATACCGTTTATGGACTCAAAATATTTCTTAAAAAGAAAACACCATAATTAGTAAAATAAACCCTCTCAAAACAAACATAATTAGTATAATAAAAACGATTATCTAATAAGAATTCAGTCTAAGACATTCTAATAATAAACTACAACAGTTATTAAGATTTCTAATAATGAGACAATTTCAATAAATCAAATAATTAAATAGTATAAAATAACAAATACCAAATAACATTTAAGTTTATTGATAAAGTTAAAAGAATTAATAATAAATAATAGTAAAACATAAGATGATTAATAAAAAATAAGCACGGCTATCTAGGTTTTTGAAAATTGTATAAAATCCAATATATTCCGGAATAATTCGCTGATTTTAGTTAATCCAATATTATTTTCTATTTTTTTATTCTTTACTAAAATGTGAACCTCAAAAAATTCGCAGTGCTAAATTATACCCCACCAAAATTTTGTTAACATAAGTCTCAAAATAGAGGATGATGCATGAGTAATACATTGATTGAACTTTATCAAAAAGGAATGTTGGTAAAAAAAATTATTAATAAATAAATAAATAAAGGGTAAAACAGTGAATGCATCATTTTACACAATATTAATATGTAGAAGCAAATATCATATTACACATTAATAGTTCTAGTGTTGTATTCTCAAATTACACAAAGATTGTAAAGCGTTATGGATGCTATAAGCGCCTCCTTTCTCGTAACTGGTTTCAAGGATATTTTATCATTCTCGCCGTCATCCTCCGGATTATTCTCAACGATGATTGCTACAATTTCTTCTAAACTCTGAATAATACCTCTCTAAAATAAGCTCTGAAAGACACTCTTTAAATTGATAAACTATTAATTTATAGATAAATTAATACTTCTTTAAAGTAATAAAATTTCTCGGTCCCAATAATATTAATATCTAGAGATTTTATTGTGGCCTTTTAGGATTTTAAGATATAAATTCCACTAATCTTTTAATATTACTCATTGTATAAATGAGTCTTGGAATTGATTTTTTTTTCTTTATAAATAAGATAAAATAAAACACAACTTTTAGAAGTAAAATTAATTAAACTTAAATATGAATATATAAGTCATTTGAAAGATTCCTTAATTTGTAAGAAATTTTTAAAACGACAATTATTTTGAGATTAAAAGTGATTGTAACTCAAAAAATTGTGACCATTAATTTGTTATCATGTGTTATATGATACACATCTAGTAGGTTAAGGAACGATTTCATAAGATAACATAGGATTTGTCGTATTTTGAATTAGAATAATGTTAGTCATACTTTTAAATCATGCAATAGCTCTTAGAACTTGTGGTTGATGCCACTATAGTGGTGGTTGAATCCAGTAACATCTAATGATGTTATTGTTTCCCTAGCACACAGGCATAGCTTCTAATGTAGTACGTCACATATTTGAAATTTCAAACAACTCCAATTGTTACCCACATTTTTTTGCAGTTTTCTAGTTCAAACAATAGAGGTAGATTCGAAGTGCATGGCCCAGTCAATCTCGGCATTGGGCTAGGCCTGATAAAACCTAATGGGTTCAACATAATTGCCTACCAAGACGTATAACCACAAAATTCTTTTTAGACACTATAATTTCTTTCTACACCACTATCTATTTCTTTTTATTACCAAAATTTTCAATTATACCCTCCGGTAAGAAGAAAAATAATTAGCCCTCCTGTTCTTCCCCTAACCTCCCAAATCGTCAACTTTTGGCAGTAGAAATCAGCAAAGAGAACATTTTTCCTTTTAAGTGAAAAAAACTCAAGCCTATTCAATCTATAATGGTAGAATTGCTTTATCACAACAGTCGGATGCCATTCAATCTTTTTTTGGTGTTGTACGACTTTATTTATATTTGTTCGTTAAAAGTGAGTTCCTTAGTTAATGTTAAAACAAGAATGAATCATTTTACCTATATCTATTTTTAACCATAAATTTTATGGATAAAGAGAAAATTATATAGAAATCACCAAAGAAAAAAAAAACAATAATAATAGAACATGGCAATAAAAACAAATTGGTAGGGTAGATGGAATTGACAAATGGACAAGTGATTCATACCATGCTACATTCTGGGTGATGGTCAACTGCTAAATACTGACATTACAAATATCGATTAGCGCCTACAAACACAACTAACAAATAAATATGTCTCCTTTCCCCCTTTAAGAAATATATTTGCAGGGACCAGTACCTGCGCAAAAAACAAATACGAGGTTAAAAAATATTGCCCATCAGAACATCTGTTTGATGAATAAAAATGATCAAACCAAGACCCTCTAACACAGACATGCAATTCAGATCCTCTCTTCTATAACCCTCCTATATTTCTTACTGCACTCGATTGACTGCTACCACGTGAAAAATAATATCCTTGTGCATAATTTGTTTTTCTCAAGTTCCTTTAATCAAGGATATAATTCACACTTACCATCTGAGTCGGATAATTCAATAATGGAGTAGAACACGTAGGAGGATTATCTAGAAAATGATTGAAGTCGCACCACACGAATAGGTAGAATAAAATAAAATTCACACAAATTATTCCAATTGAATGTTGGGTGAGACTATCGGGATTAACAGATTTTGTTACTCCACTAGCTAAAAGGTCTACCAGTTGAAGCATTAACCAAATCAATATAATGAATTAATCAGGCATTATCCAATAACTAGTGTAAATTATTAGCATAGAGAAGAAAGAGAGGCATACTGGGATCAGAGGAGACGAGTTGGCCGGTGCCAGAGAAGTCGCAGTTGAAATCATGGCGACCTTCGGTCTGATAGTAAGCGTTCATCATAAAGGATGCATGGGATCTCACATTGTCCGGATCAAAGCAAGCACCACCGGGCTGGATAGGGTGACAGTCCAGCCCTTGGCTGCACACGTAATCTATGTTGGCTTGCAATGCTGCATCGGTCACCCCTGGCTTCGGCACGCACCATTTCTTCCCGCCTTGGGCTGGCGCTGGTCTTGGAATTGGCTGGATACAACCCCACAACAATAATGTGAGAAAAAAAATAAAGGTTACAAAGAAAAATAAAGACTCTCCTCCACCAGTAATAAGGTGTGTTAATTTCATATTATGATGCAGCATGATGGATCAAAATCTTGTATAATTTAGCAACACTATCTATATATATAAATGATGTTGATCAATATGATTTAGTAACACTATATACAACATTGGATCTTCTTTAATATATAACACTATGATTGATCCAAGCCAAACATATATATAAACTAGAGTTTATCGCTATGAATTAATATTAAGACAGTGAAGCTGAAAGTTTTACTTAATGATGCTACTCAGTGAGTTTAAAGAAAAAAGAGAAACGATACAATTTGGTATCAGCAAATACGCAGCAACCCTGAGAAAATGGTATCAAGAAAAAACCCATGAAGAGAAGAGGAAAAATCATGTGTTGGTAAATTCCATCTCGTGAAGCTTGAAAGCATCAAAATGGTAGCCGTTACCAACTTGTTTTGGTCATTGCGTCACAAATAAGCATCATAACAATAACACATTCATTAATTAGTGTTACCAAATTAAGGAGATATACCTTAAGTTAGAATTAGCGTCTTCAAATGAGCATCTCTCGGAGTAGAATACAGGAATATTCATGTGATTGGATTTTAAATATGAATATCTAGTGTGAAATATACGAATGGAACATGAGACAAGGATGATTTATAATTAAATTGTGTCCACTTTGGAAAAGGAATATGTCCAAAAAGAAAAAGAAAGGGGGTAACGGGCAAAACTGGGACAGGATTCAAAGCTAAAACTAAAGAATTCAGACAAGCACATGCAATTGCAAAACTTTCACGTTTTCGATTCTCGAGCCACTGATTTTTTGCCGTCCCCACACCGCTATGTCTCCAAATTAAAAATATTCCCTTCTTCTTATAAACAATATTTCCATATTGATATTTTGTTTTATAAAAATATTTTGAAATTAACATACTTGTATCTAAATAAATAAGGGCATAACAGGAATTTTTACATATATTAAATGACTTTCTTAATATGTGGAGTAGTTATAATTTTTCCTATTTTATTTGGGGCTAATCACCATAAAAGTTTCAGCCAAATTTCAATTGAAAGATTTTAAACAATTATCAATTTTTTTCATGAACAGTGATTTTTTTCCACTACAACAGAGATTCAATTTTCCGTCTTTAACCATTATATCACCACAATCACTAGGAGCGGAAAAAAAAGAGCGAAAAGGAATAACACAAGATGATGAATCTGGGACGACGTTGTTGAGGAAGCATCCAATAACAGTGATGTCATTAGGTGTTGGAAAATATGATAGATATAGTAATACTATAATAATACAAGTTTATTTCTACAATTTGTAGTTGATAATACTTTTAGTAATTAACCTTCCAAATGAATGTATATAGATTTTTAAACAAACATTGCATACTTCTACAAAAACAAATAATGTCTTAATATCACTTCTTACCGGATTTCTTTCCACATAGATAACGTCATCATAGATTTAAGAATCATTATTTTTAAATAATAACAACTTCCATCAGACTCCAAAACGCAATCACATTAGTGGTACTTAATGCATGATCAGTTGATGAAAAGGTTAATATTTCTATTGTCTAACCAAAATTTATATTCTTCATAACAAGCAGTTTTTTCAAATTTTATATCAATTATAACAAACATCACCAAATTCCAACCAATAATTTCAAAATTATTAACATAAAAAATTATATAAATCTTCAAATAAAAAACAATTACCTGTACTGGAACACCAGCGTCGGCGCGCAAGACACCAGCGTTGTACGTAGCAGTGAAATCGGGCCGAAAGAGTCCGAAGTTCCTCTCAGACAAAGGCCCGGTTTTCTGGTTCTCATTAAACAACGCAAATATGTATATATCAAACTTCTTCCTCGGCATCAATGGCGTGCCCCGACCCGAATTGTACTTCTTTACCAGTCCCCCAATGTACGCCTCCGCATTCTCCACCGAGCACCTCGGCTGCTCGAAGCTCTCGCCGAGCGACGACCACCCCGTCTCACCCACGGCGACGTCGACATCGTGGTACCCTAATTTCATCATAGACGCGTAAACTGCATCCATTAGCAAATCGAACATGTTACCGTAGGTTCTCCGAGAATACTTGTCGAAAATCCCTTTGTTCCATTTGAAAATCGAGAAATTCGCCTTTTCCGGGCTGTACGCGAAGTACGGGTACGGGTTAACCATGAACGGAGTTTTGGTTTCGCGGTGGAATTGAAGCATCGGAGCGAGAACTCCTATGTCCCAGCCCGGCCGGAACTTGGCCATACTCGGCGGCTCCGATGATAAGAGGATTCCCAAGGAATGTGCGGTGGTGACCTTGATATCTGTGATGTTAGAGAGAATGAGAGCTTGGTGGAGTGTTCTCATAGCGGCGACGAGGTTGTCGACGAGGTTCTGCGGGCCCCAGTGGAGGATTTCGTTGCCGACGAGGATGTAATTGATTTTGGTCTGTGGGTGAAATGGCTGAATGTTGGCGGCGAGCCAGCGACGGGCGTTGGCGAGGTCAGTGAGGCTAGGGATCTCGCCGTTAGGGACGGTGACGGCGACGAGGATGCCGGTGTTTGCAAAGGCGCGGAGGATGTCGGGGTTGACGTCGAAGATTTTGATCCGGTCTATGGTGGTCTTTTCTTTGAGGAACTTGGCCACCTGAGCTGGCGGAGGGAGGTTGTCGCCGAGGGTGCCGTAGTTTACTCCGATGGAGTGTACGGCGGTGGTGGTGACTAGGAGGAGGAGGAGAGAAGAGAGAAGAGAATGCCTCGTCGGTGAGAACGCCATGGGAATAGAGAGAGAAGCTTCGAGTAGTGTGTGGAAGGTGAGATGAATTTTATGGAGGTGGCAGAAAATGGGGAGTTAAATTGGAGGAAGAGGAGGGCAGAGAAAGCGCGTATTGGGATTGAATTCAATAGGGAGAAGGAATCGCTTTTGGGGAGGACAAATGAGCAGGAAATAGAGAGGATGAGTTTTTACAACATATAATAAAATTGAATGCAATAACTACAGGTGTAAAGTGGTGTATGGACAAGTGATGATGTAAGGAATAATAATAATGATGATAGAAATAAAGAATAATGATATGTATCTATCTTTCCCGGATTGGCAGGATGCCGTGTCATGCTCGAAGGTTCTGTGTTGGAGCTGCCTCCGCCCCAACCCAACCTAGTTAGTCGGCCTACGGACAAAACTGGGTGTCAGATGTTTTCGGACTACTAAAATATTGACCCACTTCAGCTCAAATATTTTCTTGGACCGTCTTAGTCAAAATTGGTCTAATGTTTTACTCCCTCCCCTCCATTTTTCGTTCTCACTAGGTTTTAGGTGCACCTAACATAATAAATTTATTGTGCACTTTCTAATTTAATTTAAGAATTAAATATATATTGAGGGTTGCATTTAAATTCTCAACAACGTTGATAGCCCCGTGGTCAACTCTTTATGTGTGTACTAAGGTCTTGAGTTCGAGCCTCAACTAGCGTGCGCAATTTTTTTTCTTTTAATTCAAATTAATAATATATATATATATATATATATATATATATATTAAGGCATGTTTGTTGACACATAATAGACACTAGTTTAAGTGGTAAAATTTTGAATTATTGGTTATTAGGGTATTGGTTCGAGTCCCATCTTCACCAATTTTTTTCTACAAATGTGCACTTTTATATCATTTTAGACAATGTAATATATTATTTATATACTCCCTCCGTCCCCCTCAGATTTGCACACTTTTCATTTTCGGCCGTCCCACTCAAATTTGCACACTCCAAAAATGGCAAATAAATTCCAAAAGTTTGCCCTCTACTATTCAACATATTCACCCATTTGCCACTAATTAATTCAGAATTTTTTTAATTAACTATACTTACTTAACATCCTAATTAAAAGTGAACCTATAAACCCAACCCTGGCCCATTAATTATCTAGTCCAGTTTATACTGAAAACCCTAAATTCTTCTTGTGATATCCGCCTCTCTCTCTCTCTCTCTCTCGTCCTCTCTAGAACAGCTCTGGTTTTATAGTGTTCTTCACGAACACTTTTTATTGTGTTGTTCATATATTCTGTTTCTCGACCTCACCAGCCTCTCTAATTCATCTATTGTGGGCCGGTGTGGTTAAAATCCTCACTCTCCGATGGAGGATTCACCTGAAACCTACCTTATAGCTTACGACTCTGAAAGCTCTTTTGTGGCCGAATCGGAGTTGCAGGAGCTCGATCTGTTGGAATCTAATGCGATTTCGTCCGATTTGTCGGTTTCTGATGCCATTCAGGCCGATTCGTTGGTGTCGGTTAAAGATTCACACGTACTAGCACCGGATCTGGTGCCCGTTGATGCGCCGCCGGCTCCTTCCGAGTGGTTTCAGTCCGAGGTGCTAAGGAGGGAGTACTATAAATGGCTGGTGCACTAGGTGCCGTCTGTGAACAAGGTTTAAGTACTATCTCTCCTTTCGATTGTTGTTCGATTGATGGTTTTCAAGCCAAAAAAATGAAGTTTGTGCATTTTTTTATTCTTTCAAGCTGCTCGTTCTGTTTTCTTTCTGCTTGGTATTTTTGGGGGTTATTTTGATGCCTTTTTTATGTGTTGGGGCAGTTCTTGAACGTTGGTGGCTTGAAAAATTGAATGCTCAAGACTGATTTCTGCTTGGAATTTTTGTGAGTGATTTGGTGCCTATTTGATGTGTTGGGGCAGTTCTTGAACGTTGGTGGCTTGAAAAAAAGTGATGATGCTGTTTGATTCCTGATTTTTTTAATGCTGTCCGTTATGTCTGATTTCTGCTTGGAATTTTTGTGAGTGATTTTGGTGCCTATTTGATGTGTTGGGGCAGTTCTTGAACGTTGGTGGCTTGAAAAAAAGTGATGATGTTGTTTGATTCCTGATTTTTTTAATGTTGCCGTTCTGTCTGATTTCTGCTTTGAATTTTTGTGAGTGATTTTGGGATCTATTTGATGTGTTGGGGCTGTTCTTGAACGTTGGTGGCTTGACACAAAGTGATGATGTTGTTTGATTCCTGATTTTTTTTTAATGCTGCCCGTTCTGTCTGATTTCTGCTTGAAATTTTTGTGAGTGATTTTGGTGCATTTTTTATGTGTTGGGGCAGTTCTTGAATGTTGGTGCCTTGAAAAATTGAATGCTCAAGACTGAATTTTTTTATATGTGTCCAGTTAATGTTGCCGTTCTTTTTAATTGAATGTTGGTAGCTTCAAAACACACCTGATATGTGTTTCTGTTTGATTTTTTAAAGCTGCCCAGTAATTTTGATACCCTGTGATGAAATTACTCTGAGGGTTCAACTTACAAACAAAAAAAAAGGTAAAAAACATGATTCACTTACTAAATTTCATCGTAGTGTTTACAGCTTAAGCAAAACATACACATACATATTGTGTTTATGCTGTAAACACAAGATTTGCAAACGTCAACACCATATTTTAAAACTAGACATATCCTAAGTCAGCTAGTAACCCTCCTATCTCATACGTACCCCCAACTTGTTCCATTTCGATTAGATGTTCAATTCCCTGCCTCACCAAGGTCTCATCAACCTCTAGAGCTGCTGGTAGGGTGCCTGCTCTAGCAAGTGCTGCCTTGCCCATGTGAGGAAGTCTGTAGTTGTTGTTTCCATTCAATTTCATCACCTCAATTATGCATTGTTGCAGACTTAAAAAAATGTTGTTTAATTTTGAAGTCTCTAGGTCTTCATACGATTTAAGAACATTACTTACTAGATCATCCACATTAGTTGAAGGACTTTCCACCTGTAGGGACTGAATAGCCCTAAAATATCCCAAATCAAGCACATTTGTGTCGGGGGAATTAGGGGGCTGGCAAATGAGTTGAATGTTGAATCCATTTGATGATGCTGCAGCCTTAAAATCTCCATCTTCATTGCTGATGTATGGCTTAGGATTGTCTTGTTGTATAATGATGTGTTTACTTGAATTTTCTGGCCATTTGCTTTTAATTGCTGGAATAATCTGAAAAAAATATTGTGTGAATAAGCCAATGATGATAACCAATGTTTCAAAAAAATTCATGTAATGTAACCAATGTTTCAACAACATTTTGGATGCTTACTTAATTAATTACCAAAAAAAATGGGCTATTTCTGAGGCTGAAAATAACTTACTTGATTAAGGAAACAGGATTTGATGACCTCCTTTGTTATTAATTCGATTTGCTTAGTTACTAATGTCCCTCTTGGCCGGTTAAAACTGTTTCTAAGGGCTGGTACTTTTGTTGTGAAAGGAAAAATCCCGATTTTTCCATCAAACAAAAGTTCCCCCTTGGGACTGTATTGGGGCCGTGAGACAGCACACATAAACATGACCTTCAGAATAAATCTCTTTGATTTGCATGCTCGGTAGGGATCAGTTTCTTCGGCTAACTTGTACCCTCTTTTCAGAAATCCTTTGCATGTAAAACCATTTTTCATCCACATGAATAATGTTGTGCATAGTCTCGTACCTTAAGGTGTTGTTAGTTCTGTCCAAATGTAAATAGGTAAGGCTGTATTTCAGCCGTTGGAGCTTATTCGCTTCGGTTAGAGCGGGTTTAACAGCATTGGTGTGTGGTTTGATTGTTCCTGATTTAACCCACCTTCCAACCTTGCTCTTACTAACATTGAGCTCCACTGCTAGCCTTCTAATAGTGCCCCTTCTTGAGAATGGATTGTTCTTCATTTTATCTGTATCAAGTAGTTCTGCTGCTCTTCCACCGTTTAATTTTATGTCGTTGAATGAAACAGGTACTCCCAACAACATTTGCCTCTTCGCAGATTTCCATGTGTATTGAATCGTCCGCCGGCTTACTCCAAATGATGAAGCCGCATCTTTGATCTTGCCGAAATGCACGACTCCATCGGTGCTGTTGGCCATAAAAAATTGCGCGACCAAAGTGCGGTCTGATGGAGATAGATTAAGGCCCTTCCTACGGTTTGTCATTTGTTTGTGTAGAACTGTTTTGTGAATTTTTACTAGTAGTTTAGCAGCATTGAATGATACATTCAATGCTGTTAAGTGTGGTTAAATAGACATTTTTTATTTGATCAAAATTAAAGGTGGGAAATTTAAATGTATTTCAGTTGTAGCATTTGATTTTTTGAGTTGGGGGGGAAAAATGTCCCCCTAGAAAAGCACTGTACACTTAGATTCTGCCGGAGTTTTTGTGAATGGAATTCAGATTTTGTACTTTCAGATTTTTTAGTGATATTGAGTTTTTTTTTAATAATTTATTCAGGTTTTTTGACCCATACCTAACTTAGTTAAAAAATGGGATCAAATTAGTGGGTTAATCAGGTTCCTGATTTTTTGGTTAAACTGCTTTGAAAAGTCAACAGAAAAGCAAAAAGCAACTTTTTCTTAACCTCCGTGCCCGTCCCTACGTGCAAATCTGAGCGGGACGGAGGGAGTATATTATTAAAAAGAAATGTGTATAGCTGTAACATAACATATACTATTACGCAATATAACATATACTATTGCGCAATGTAACATATACTATTAAACAATAGAATATATTATTTAAAAATTATATATGTAATAATATATACTATTACGCGATATAACATATCCCATTACGCATATACTATTGAACAACATAAAAAAAAAATTATACATGTAACTATAATATATACTATTACACAATATAATATATATCATTACACAATATAACATATACTATTGAACAACGTAAAAAGAGGTAAAAATAGAACGAAAGCAGGGTTCGAACCCGCGTACCTCACCGCTGCACCACATGTTGTTGTTGTGAATCCATCCAAACAAGGCCCTTATATTTATTTTTAATTCCAAATTAAATAGGGGAGAGTACAATAAGCCTATTGTGTGTTGGGTGCACACAAGTTTTTGCCTTAAACTATTTATGGCTCGTTTGATAGACAAGTTAGGATATAGCTAGATAGTTAAGGTCAAGAAGTGTATCGTAGATAGGGGGCGATATGTATCGTATGTTTGTATTTGGTAGACAACATATAAACATTCAATAGTATAAACTGTTTGTTTTGTACCCAAGATTACAATCAAGATTAGGTGTTTTTTTTTTTTAACAAAGTAACCCCACCTTAAGTTCAAAATACAAATTCTCCCCATAGCATATAATCACAGGCGTCAATAACAAAAAAGAAAATAGCCCCCAAAATAGCTTGTGGAGCACCGTCCGTCTACCATTTTGTAAGGATTTTTAGGCAAGAAGATTTACCGATTATCAAGCATAGACGATGAGATCGATAAATCCCAGTATGTGATTGCCTTATCTTTTAACCTGATTGTCTTGAACTGTTATTGTTTCATCTTCGAATTTGGAGCTTCAATGAAAAATTACTGGCTTATTGAGTAATCGAGCTGTGAAGAAGCACTGCAGTGAAACCCTATTCGAGAAGGGCGAGAGGATGCCAGTTTGAAAAGGGGGGAGAATGAATTGTTTGGGTGTTTGCTCAAATTTGAAAACGAAATCAAAAGGACCTGTATGTAAAATCAAGGAATTTAATCTTTGGTACTGTTTCTATTGCGTCTCTTTCGTGAGATATAGAAGCAAAAGTTGAACAGTGAAATAGAGTCGGACTGAAAGTTATCCAGGGCCGGCTTGTATATTAAACTGGGATACCAAACACTCATTTAACCCCAGTTAGGTAACCAGTCTGGACCTTATCTACCCTACCAAACGAGCCCTTAGCGGATACCTGAATTCGCGTGTCTATCCAGATAACACATGATCAATCTTCAATTTATTTCAATTTGCACTCTAAAATTTATAATGACTCATTTCTCAATTTCATCATCTTATTATCTACATTATTTTTTATAATTTTCAGTATACATGTTACTTTATCCTTAAACTAATATACATTTTTACTATTTAAATAGATGTCCTATTTGCAAGGACGAAAATATCAGTGATTACAGAGATATCGGTGTTTCAATTTAGAGAGTATTCGGTTAAATCTCGATTAATATCGAAATATTGGAGCAATTTTTTTTTTTTTTTAAATGCCGAAAAATGTATTAAAACAGATAATTTATCACGATATTTTATAGATTGTTATAAACCTATTTAAATTCAAATATTTAATCTAAAAGTTGAGTCAAATTCACACATATGCAACTAGTTGGTAAATAAGAAACAATACATACGTTTGATTAAATAGGCTAAGAGAATTTAAACAAGCTAAAAATATAAAATAAAATTAAAGTCTTTATTAAAATTATTTCAACATTATGTAAGTTAAAGCATTGAGAATATTTCCAATATATAAAAAATTTCTTAATTGACCTATAACATTTTTTATTCAAGAGTATCACTAATTAAAAGTTAAGCCCAAATAAATAAGGAATATTTAAAAGTTAAGACTAAATAAAATTAAAAAGGGTAGAATAACAAGTTATTGACTTGGTTTAGTGGTTAAAGTTTGGACCTTCATTTAATAAGTCCTAGTTTTGAACTGAATTTTTACAAATTTTTCTTAAAAAAAAAAAAAAAAGGACGAGAAATAGGCATTTCGCCAAAATCTCGCCAGTTGTCGCGAGAATTTGCATGAAGAGATTTCAGTGGATTTAGGGCGAGAAATAGGCGTTTCGCCAAAATCTCGCCAGTTATCGCGAGATATTGGCGAGATCTCGCGAGAATTTGACAGGGACAAATTTCAGTGGATTTTCATATCGCCAAGCCCATTTTCTTGCCGAAATCTTGCGAGATTTTCATCATTGCCTGTTTGTGAATATGATCAGCGAACGTGGCATATGTCACTACATCGCAAACCAAGTATTCGCTTAAGACTTTAACTTAATAATAATGTTTTAATATTTTTCATTATTTCTTTCAATTTTATTCCATAACAATCTTAAAATATTTTTTACTTTTCAATCTAACATTGTATTTAATTCTATGTTAATTACTCCCTCCGTTTCATAAAGAATGTCATTTTAGACACTCTGAAAAATTTCACAATAAATGTCATTTTACCCAAAAAACTACAATTCTTCCAATATTATCTTAAACAACCTACTTAATTTAGTTGATTATTTCCTTATTTCACAAAACATACCAATTAAATATCAATCATTAATTTCTCCAAAAATAGCTAAAATGACATTCTTTATGAAACGGAGAGAGTATATCATATCCCATGTGTAATATCCATATTGATTCTATAGAACTGTATTTGTAAGAGATAATGGAAGACTAATTATTTAATAAAGAAAAAGAGGGAAGCACGGAGGGAGTATAATTATCTATTAAACCGTAATTTTAGGGATGGAGAGAGAGAGTAGAAGGGAAGGATAAAGACAAAAACTTGTATGTGGCGGTCACACGGATCTTATTCCGTGTGACGGAGCCCATTTAACAACTTAACCCACCCGCTACTGACCCGTATAACAGAAAAAAAAGGGAAATCAAATCCCCAATTCTTATTATTTCTGCCCAAACAAAGAGACACGCACTTCTTCGCGATCCCGTCCCCAATTCTTCCTCATTCTTTCCCCAATTCTTCCTTATTCAAACCCCATTTCTTCGCGATTTAGTTGGACGACTGCTGGTTTTGAGGATGCTCCATTGTTGATGAGCCGTCGAATCCATTGGGTCGCAGAATCTGGTGCAGAGGCAGCTCGTGTTCGTCGAAAAACGGAGAGGGGAAGTTGGAGAAGAAGGGGGAGTGGTCGTCTGATTTGGAGAGGTATTGTTATCAATTTCATATTTTCCCTCTAACTGTTCGATTAAATGCCTCAACTGTTCTCAATTTGCCCTCTTGCCGCAAGGAACTCATCCTCTTTTCTCAGTTATTGTTCGAACTCAGCAACTTTTTTGCACAATGAATATTTGCGCTAAATTGTGATGGAAAAGAGTTTTTGTACATAATTGAAATTATACATTGCATTAGAGGTTTACTAGTAGAGATACTAGAATAAATTAATAATGAGAATCATTATCCTGATTGTGAGGTAAAAGAAATTAATATCACTTACTGAATCCTACGTTCTTGTACCAACATCTGTAGAAGTTGATGGTATGTGGTATTTTGATTTCTTCCATGGACATTGTTATCATTTCCTATCATGATAATTGTGTCATGCAGCATTTTAGAATCTCGTCTAATGAGCTTAAGTTAAACGTCTTTGTGGAAGAAAATGATTTACTGGTGACTGCTCTCGATTCTTTATGGCATTTGATGGACTAGCTATATGTATATAATGTTTCGCTGTTATTGCAGATTAGCTCTTTTCTTTTTTCCTTTTTTGGATTTTAAGTCTTTGGAAGTTTTGGGAATATGGTTATTTAGGAGTTTTGCAACAGTGCGTTGAGTTTAAATATTGTTATTATATATAACTATGTTTAATTGTGGTTGTGCAAGTTTAATAAAGTTACTTTATTTGACCATCTATCTTTTCTTGTGTAAGTATTCTTTGTAGGTCATGGCTCGTAAAACTACTGATCAGTCCAAAAAAGGAAAATTAGTTTCTAAAGGATTACACTATGTTGAGAAAAGGACTAAGGCTAAAGAAGATAGGTTATCATCACCTCATTTGAGGAAAAAAGTTAGGGGTGGTGATGGTGATGATCTTAAAGCAAGGTATGATTTGTTGCATATAAGTAATACTTTTCTTATTATTAGTAATACTTTTCCTGTTTTTGTTCTTTTTCAATAAAAGTTCTATTTTTCTTTTTGTAGACTTTTTGTTACACAAGGTCGGCCTAATGGGTTATGCCAACTTGTGAACGCGTTTAATGAAAAACAGAAGAAAGATATTCAGGAAATTGGCTTTGGGGGTCTTCTCCTCCTTTCCATCAACTCATGTAATACAAACATTCTAAGATGGTTGGTTGAGAATTTTAACGGGTTAGGTCGGATGCTAAGTCTTGATAGTACTAGGCGATTTTTTGTCACAAAAGATGATGTGTTTGATGTTCTTATGTTGCCGAGGGTTGGGGATGATATCGTAAAGATTAAGAAAAAAGAGGAGCTCGATATTTTAGTTCAATTGAAGGGAAAATATGGGATAGATAGATCGATGACACTGACTTTATTGTTTAACTTGCTCTCGAATCAGTTTGGAAATGGAGGTGATGATTTTAAAAGGATCTTTGTCTTGTATAGTCTTTCCTCCTTCTTGACTCCGTCATCTAATCGTCTCGTTAGGTTAGGAGTTGTTAAGAGTTTGATAGATGTTGATAAGATCAAGGATTATGATTGGTGTAGCTTTATATTAAAGAAATTGTGTTCGGCTGTAGTGAAGTATAATTTGAACAAGAGCACAAATGTTAGTGGGTGTATCATGCTACTTCAAATTTTGTACTTTCATCGTTTGGCATTTCGAGGTGTCCCAGAACCTAGCACTATTCCTTTAATTCAACATTGGTCGGATTCTAAGATGAGAAGGAGAAGCATTGAAGAGGCTGCTGCTGGTCCTTTTGGGCAGGGCGATTTGGTCATGGGGGTATATCCTGTTAGTTCAAGGCTTTTGAAAGGAAGTGTTGATGATGTTGGTGTTAAAGGAAGCGTCGATGATTTTGATACCGATGTTATAAAGTTCAAACTTTGCTCTGATGATCTTAGTGATTCAAAGATCCAATCCATTGCTCGAGATGTAAGTATAATGATAAGTTTATTTCTCTAATTTGATTTGTTATTGTTGCAAGTTTGACTTGTTAATTAAATCGTCAATGTTTGTATGTTTCTTTAGCGATGTGTTTTTAGTGTTGTTGTCAATAAAAGTAACAGTTTTTTCCTTATAAGTATTGTTTATTATTCTAAAAGTATTACATTTTTTTTTTCGAATCTGATTGTTGTTTATAAAAGTAGCAGTTTTTTCCTTATAAGTATTTTATTATTCTAAAAGTATTACATTTTTTTTTAAAAACTGATTGTTGTTTATTATTGCTTGAATGATATGGTAATGTGATGCAAATATGTTAGGCCTAACATATCTATTTATAAGGGAATAAGAAAGGTAAGGGTTATTAGACTAAAGTTGTTGGTTGCATGAGTCAGCTTTGTGATTTATTATACATTTCACTAGTAGTTTATTTTTATATTCATGCTTGAATCTCACAATTGGTTTTGCCGGTTTTGTTGATTTGAAATTGGTGGCTAGGGAGTGTGAATATGTGGTACTATTTTCAGTTTATAAGCTGCAAAATAGAATCTTACATTTGGATTTAAATAAAAGTAACAGTTTTCTCGTTATAAGTATTGTTTATTATTCTAAAAGTATTACGTTTTTTTCCAATCTGATTTCTATTTATAATTGATCCATTGTAGGATATTCATGAGAGATTTCTATTGTTCAATAGAGATATTACAGTGGTCTCTAATTATCATATGAGAATGTTGTTGGACTTGAAAAAGAAAGTTTCCGCGAAAGATTCAAGCTCTTCTGATCCTCCTTTCATGACTGATTCTAAAAAAAAAAAAATTCTGATGAGAAAGTCCTCATGTGTATTGATGACATTGTTGCAAAGTGCACCGTGATGAAGAATATTGTGAAGGATGTTCCGGCTATGCCCTCTTTTGATCTTTTAACACCTAAAGCACCCGAAGCAGTTCATGTAGATGTTTCCGAGAATGTTAATGTTTCTTCCTCACAACATGCAAGTCCAGATGTTACGAGAAAAGAATTGATTGATGCTATGGAATCTGTTGGGCCAAAAAGTAAAGATAAATTTGGACTTGAGTCAGTGGACTCCTTGGAAGAAGTTGGATATTTGTCTGCATTTATGAATGTCAACAAAAGGGTCTTATGTGGTATGGATCGTCTGCATCAAGAAATCGTGGATTACTGCTTATATCTCTCTAATCCTGACAAAAAGAGGTTAATTCTTTCTTATTCTTATTATTTAATGTTACGATGTTTCTTCTTTACCTTAAAAGTATCTGATTAAACTTAAATAGTATTAGTGTTTCTGAAAAAAGTATTATTTGCATGTTTTTGCAGTGAGGAGTTGTTTCATGGTTATACATATCATATTGTTAATCGCGACGACATGATGTCATTATATCCAAATACTAAAATCTACACCTCTTTGATAACCGCATGGTGCTATAGCATAAACAATGAAGAGCGAATGCCAAACACTTGTAGCCGCTTCTGTTTTAACACAGAGCATAGTGTAAGTTCTTGTTAGCATATAAATGTTTATTTATTTCTTGTTAGAATAAATATGAAGATCTTTCATCTTTTTGCATTAGCTTGCTCTTGAAGATTTAGCCCAGGATATTAATGTTGATGATAACACATACAAGATAATGAATTCTTGGAGAGAGTGGTTGAGAAATGGACAAAAGATTAATATGTTATATGTTGATATGGTAAGTTCTCTTTAATATTGTAATCATTTTAGAATAAATGGCCATTTTTGACCCACCTCTTAAGACATGTTTGTTGGCTACTGTTAAACCACATGGAATCATCCCCATCCAGGTCCTTGCAGATTTACAACATGTTTGAGCAAAATCACTCTTTTTTTTAGGGTGGCTGACTCTTTTTCTTTTAAAATTGTAGATATTTGTCTCTTTTTGTATTGGGGAACATTATGCTACTGTTGTCATCAATTTCAAGGATAAGAAAGTGCAGTATCTTGATAACATAAAGAGAGAAGATATTAGTGTCTTCGTCACATCAGGCATAATCTTGGTAAGGATTTACTCTAAAAGTATTCATCTTTTTTCAAGAGTGTTAGTTGTCTTAATTGCTAAATACTTTTTTCTTTTGCAGCGCGATTTGATGCTTCAATTCTTGAAAGAAAAATATCATGTCGAAGCTGATAAGATCCCGAACTTCGAATTTGAAAATGTTACTCTTAAATGGCAAACAAGGAAAGCTGATCTTGATTGTGGTGTGTACATGATGCACTATTTGAAGTATTTTAATGGTGAAGCATACAACAATCCCAATCTTTCAAAGGTATTTTTCTAGTTATCTTTGTTAAATAGGTATAACTTCATTTTATATATATGCACGCTTTGAACTCATTACTTCACTTTAACTCCAGGGTGATATAAGACGCCTTATTCGAGCCCAAATATGTGCAAATATTGTTCTTAGTGGTTTGAATGAGATTAGGGATGATATCTTGAAAAAAGTCTTGGAGTTTCACAGGAAAAAACCTGATCTGATTAAAAAGAAGAACGACGCAAAGATGACAGGCCCAATTACAAGGAGGAAGAGATTGAAGGAGTAGTTATGATATCTTGATCTTTTTTTACTTGTGTTCATTGTATAGTCCACAAATTGGAGCTTGATAGTTGTTTGTTAATTTGGAAAAATAGATACAATGTTGATGTGACAGTGCCGAATCTTTTTTGAATATGCAATGCTGACATCTTGGTGATGCTCGGTAGTTCTTTTTTGGCTCGACAATTATATTGCTTGAAGTTGATACTCTTTTAGAAAGTAGTTTTTAAAATCTAAATATAAATACTTTTACCAGAATTGTTGATACTTTTACCAGAATTATTGATACTTTTTCAGAAAAAACTTGATACCCTTGCCAAGGCTCGTCGCGGCCGTGACCGGACTGCGCGGCCGCGCTGACTCACCAGCGAAATACACTTTTGCACGCACAATTGGTCGCGGCCGCGACATTTCGTGCCCAAATTTTTAAAATTTAAATATAAATACTTTTACAACAATTGTCGATACTTTTTCAAGAATTGTTGATACTTTTTCAGAAAAAGTTGATACCTCAACAATATATTCATTGAACAACAAATGCTTGTTGATACTTTTTCAAGAATTGTTGATACTTTTTCAGAAAAAGTTGATACCTCAACAATATATTCATTGAACAACAAATGCTATCATCTGTCTAATACTCTCAACAACAATATTCTATCAGAAACATGCTTAAAAGAAGTAAAACAAGAAAAAATTAATAAACATAACCAGAAATTGAGAAATTGAAGATGTAAATATAAAAACCAGTCAAAACACTAAACAATGTGCGCCACCAAGTTTTGCAACAATGCTATTACAAATATGATTAAAATAAACGAGGGTTTGGAGTTTTTGAACCTAGCTCCTTTTCTGTGACGGAACTTTGCATGTTCATTCTTTTCTTCGTTTTCTTTTGTAAATGTCCTTTAATCCGTTTGCTTCTCGCCTTTGTAACAGAACGTGTAGGATCCAAAACCCTGTTAGATGAAGTCGAAACCTCAATAGTCTCTGATTGCTCATTAGCATCCAATGAAGACATCAAATCATTAAGCTTATCATCAATAACCTTCCTTGCTTCGTCATTCCCTTCATATTTCAGTAAAAAGTTATAAAACTTACGTGCCCTTTCATGACGCCAAGGAATGTGATCTTTAGAGTTCCCATTTGTGTTGTTGAACTTGTCCCATACTTCAGATTTGGCAGATTTAGTCCATCTTTTCAGAATATAGCAGTCTGGCATTTGAACTATAGAATGTACATGTAGAACTCTCAAGCAATGACTGCATAGCCAACCGCACTCCTCAAACTTTTTGCAAGAGCAACTAATCAAGTTTCTGAAACTATCAAATATCACATGGAAAGTACAACCTTCACCATCATACGAAACTTCATAGACAAATGTATTTTCTTCAATCAGAAGTATACGAGACGAAGCAGAAATACACTTGTTGAACTCATTGTTGAAATTTTTGAAGAGTGTCAATGTGTATACCTTTGAAGCATGTTGTAACAACCGAGCCATTGGATATTCTGATGTGGGATTTGATCTTGAGCTTTGAAATTCATCAAATTCTTCTTTGGATCTCCAACGTTTCAATGTCTCATTTAAAATGCCATAGAACTTCGTCAAACTTGTCGTTTTCTTTGCATTGAATCCAATAGCATTGTTTGTACTCTCACTTCTTTGAGACGATAGTAGACCAGCCGAAAAATAATCCTTGTTTAGTGCTGTACACCATTTTTTCCTTAAATCATATAAACGTTTAAACCAAGAATTATTTTGCAACCCGTATCTTGAAATCATAGTTTCCCAAGAATCTTCAAACTCAGCCTGATCAACACACTCCTTTAAGCATTTATTGAATATATCAGTGAAGGTACTATCAGTCTTCAATTTTCCAAACCGGCTTACAGCATTTTGGTGAAGGTGCCATAAGCATAGCTGATGCCTTGTCCCTATGAAAACCTGCATAACAACTACTATGAATTTTATTTTGTAAAAGTAGCACTTTTCCAACTAAAAGTAAATTTATCGACTTATTCCGAAAAGTAGCAACAATTCTTGAAAAAGTACCAACAATTCTTTGTAAAAGTATTATAAATGATTAGTATGTTAAACTTTATATTTATATTTAAAACTTGAAATTTTAAAAAGGTATCAACTCTTTCTGAAAAAGTATCAACAATTCTTGAAAAGTATCAACAATTCTTGTAAAAGTATCGACTATTTCCTAAAAAAGTATCAACTTTGGGCAATAAAAATGTAGGCCCGAAGTACCGTCCAGCCAAACAAGAATTACATGTGTTTTCCTAGAGGCCAATAAGTATGTCCAACATGCTACTAACTTCTAATTCCATGACATGTCGAATTACAGCAAAAATAAAATTCATGAAAATAGTGTGAAATTCAGTCATAGTTAAAAAATATACCTTTTCGATTGCATTAGCAATTGCTTGATCTTGATCAGTAAACAAACTCACAGGGCATTTTCCCCTCATTGATTTCTTGAAATTCTCAAATAGCCACTTGAATGACTCAGTTTTCTCATCCGCCAAAAATGCGCATCCAAACATAACGTTCTTCCAATGGTTGTTAATCCCTACAAACGGAGCGCATATCAAATTGTATCTGTTAGTCCTATATGTTGTATCAAATACCACAACATCCCCATATATCTCAGTCTTCACTCATCATTGAGTCCCTCCAAAATACATTGTATACTTTACCCTCATCATTTAGTTTAACTTTGAAAAAGAAATCCACATCTTCTGATGCTCGCTGATACAGTATGTCTAACAATGTTTGAGCATCTTCCCCTTCAATGGCATTCATCTTCAAACGGTTGACAAAATTCAAGTGGTCTTTCAATTTATGACCAAGACACTGTTCCCCCCAGCATTGTGCGCCATATAACGATAACTATCTGTTGGTTTTAATCCCGAAGATTTCATTTCTACTATCATTTCAGCTTTTTCATTGGTTATCATTCTTTCCGAACGATGAAGATGACCCCACTCTGTCCTAGTCAAAACATGGTTATGATCTAAGCAATGCCTAATAACTTCATAAAGCCCGTCACTGTTAAGTTTCACCCTCAATGATGCTTCACATCCGGTTCGTGTAATTGGAACCTTTCTCTTTTTTGTTACACTCACTGAAGAAACCTCATCAACTTCAAGTGAAATCAACCCATTAAAATCACAACTTTCTTTATACCCAGCTGAAGAGCATACATAATTTCTTTCTATTGTCACACCCATACTACTCGTTGATTTGCGTATGCTAAATCCTAGGGCACGTGCATGACTACGATATAATTGATACACTTCTTCAAGAGTACTTCTTTTCAAACCACGAAGAGAGCCAATTATGTCATTATCATCTTCATTGGGCTGTCTTTGTACGTCGCTATTTTCACCTTCAATTATGTTTGCCTAGGCAAAAAAACTGACAATTAGCTGCGAGCAAGGATTAATAACAACGAAATAAACAAGCAAAGTCAGCTTAGTTTAACAAAAAAGGGATTTGCATTGTAACAACGAATATGCAATGTTGACATCTTGGTGATGCTTGGTGGTTCTTTTTTGGCTCGACGGTACTTTGGGCCTACATTATATTGCTTAAAGTTGATACTCTTTTAGAAAGTAGTTGATACTTTTTCAAGAATTGTTGGTACTTTTTCAAGAATTGTTGATACTTTTTCAAGAATTGTTGATACTTTTTTTTCAGAATTGTTATTTTTTATACAACGAATGTAAAACTAAACTTAGACTGATGTTTGATTCTTTTCTCTGCTTAATTTTTACAAATGAATAATCACTTTATATAAGTTTTCAGTAGCAATTCAATTGACACATTTCATCGAACATTTAGAAGGCAGTCTTGTATTGTTTCATTTTGACAGTAAAAATGTGGCCTAATTCTCACCATTCCACAAAACAAAAAACAACAACCAATTCAAGACAGAGCCTATCCGTTAGCATGAATTTTAAATGTACAATGTAAAATTTCAGTCCCACGTCTATCTATAACTTTCGTAAACATATAATTTACCTCTGTTGTTGCTGTCGATGGTTCAATTGAGCTTTCCATCAATGGTGATGTTGAACTTTCGTCAATGGAGGTATTGCTTGTCGTCGATGGGTGTTGCTTGCCATCGGTAGGGGTTGCTTTCCGTCAATGGAGGTGCTTGTTCAGGCGCGTTTTCTATCAATGGAGGTGCTTGTTCAGGCGCGTTTCTGTTTCTAGTAAATGGAGGTTTGTTTTCGTCGATTTCATTGTTCAAATTGAAGAGAATAACTCATGGGTTGAATTATTAGATTTGGGCGGGTTAAGTTGTTAAATGAGCTCCGTCACACGGAATAAGATCCGTGTGACCGCCACACAAGAGACCTACTTAAGGATAAATAGCGTAATAAGGAGAAAGGGGGAGGCATAGGTGGGGGAGTGTAATGATTGGAATATGATTTTTGATTATATATATTTTAAAATTGTTGAGAATGAAGCCTAAAAAGAGAAAGTGACGCAATCGGTCCGGGGATGAACGCGGTCGCGTCAAAAAGAGTCTAGTTTGGACAGGCAAAACTGTGGCATGCAATGCGACCGCGCACGGGAGAACGCAGTCGCGTCAGAATGTGCCTGGATTAGGATGACAGAATCAGGCGACACGATCGCGTCAACAATGGACGCGGTTGCGTCGAGTTGAGGTTGTAGAGTTGCGCAATGGACGCGGTCGCGTTGAGTTGAGGCTGTAGAGTTGCGTGGGCCTCAAGCTGAGGTCCAATTTTAGGTTCATTTATCTATTATAAATAGTTGTTTCCTTCATTGTATCATTGTATCTGAAAATTATTACACAAGAGGAAATCTCTGACTTGATATCGTCCTCGAACGTAGTTACACATCGTAACGAATTGAATAACTAAATCATTATTATGTTATTTTCTCATTCTTGTTTTTCTTCAATTTCGTGATTGTATGTGACTTTAATTTCTAACATAAATAACCATTTATTAAATAACATGTCTGCCCAATGAGGATATTACCTTTAAAGATAGTAAATTAATCTCGATTGTTACATTCTATTAAAAATTGCTATAAAAATGTTGAAAACTACTTCCTCAAAAATAGTGAAATCATGTCTAAGAATTATACTTCCTTCGTTGGTTAAAAATATTCCTATTTTAAAAATTAGTGTCTCATTTTATTAGTACATGTAAGAATTTAAAAAGTTTTAATATTACAGATTAGTTAGATGTGCTTAAATAAGTCAAACAATAAATAAAATAAGGCGTGTAGGTGTGCATCAATGATTTCTAAAGAGTTTATTTTCATCAAATTGATAAAAATAAACTATTACTCCCTCCATCCCGGCCTAGTTGTCCTACTTTGGCCGGACACGCAGACTAAGAAAAAATAGACTTTAAGAGTGGGGATTTTAAGGGTGGAGATTTTGAGGGTGGAGATTGTAAGAGAAATTTGTCATTTATGGACTGATCAATTAAATTAGGACAAACAAAAACGAAAGATACGTCAATTAGATCGGAACGGAGAGAGTATATGTTTTCAAATAAAAAGGATTTATGGAATATCTCGTGCGATATTCTATTCAAATAAAAACAACTTAGGTGTCTGAACAAACTTTTCTTCTTAAATAGAAAGCCTCGATTCAAATTGTTGGATGTAAGTAATGGATCAATTCTCCATATCCAGTATATATTATCTGACTGAATCATACACTATTGAAACATTAGGTGGGTTTGTTTAAACTTTCTCCCAACGTATTAAAGAATGATCTAAGGTTGCACTTGAATCGAATAATTTAGTGATGAATTTATAATTTATAGTTTTAAATTTATTATTGTTGTTTGGATTACTATGAGTTATAAGTTCATGATTTCAATATGAGCTATTTTTTAAATGATTTGAATGTATTTCAAATTCAATAATTCTAAATCCATCTATTTCAAATTTCTCAAGCCAAACACAACCTAACTTTCTTCACTACTTTATTTATCTGCGTCAACTTTATTTGAGCACTCTCTAATCTTAAACAAATGCACATATGTATATATAATTTATTAGGACATCAGGGGGTATTTGCAATTATCTTTTCAAGTATTTTTCAACTTATAGCTTGAGAAAAGTTATTTTGGAGTGTTTGGAAAAACAACTACAACTTTAATAAAAGTGAGGTAAAAAACTAAAAGTAAAAAATGGTTGGATATTTTGGTAAATCAAAACTAATTTTTACCTCACTTATGAACTAAAAATTGTTTAATATCAAACACTCCAATTTTAAAATTTAATCATAATTAATTTTATTTTTAATTTTAGGTAATTTTATAACAATTTATACATTTGATCCCTTCTTAAAAAATTAAAGTAAATGAAAACACAGCATGTACGAATAGGGTAGAAAAAATGTTGAGATAATGATGGCGTAGGGTTTGCCGCATTAAAGTAAGAGCAACGTGTTCAAAATTTGAAGATTGAATATTAGATTGGTCAACAATGTAGGCCATGCTAAATTGTAACATATTCAAATGTCAAAAATACGGGCGTTCTTAGTTTTCAACCCATGGCCAAATTTAACGAACTACATAACTGTTTACAAAATTACGTTAATTTACGCTATTATTCACAGAAACTAAAATAATAACTAGAGTCGCTTGTACGATCAGCGACTTAAGATTTTCTAAAAAAATAAAATTAATAATTAGTTTTTGCCGATAGCGACCGGCGACTTAGCACATAAATATGTTTTAATTAATTGTGTGTCGAGGGTTGTCGATGGTACCGACGGCTTAATTTTTTTCTTTTTTGGGTCGCTTACATCTTGACCTCATTTCAGTAAAAATGGCTTTGCATGCTTGATTTGTCCATTTATGGCATAAATTAATTTTTCCTGAGCTCAATTTTTTTTTTTTTATCTTATCAATCTCTCTTCAGTCAAATTTTTCTCCATACAACTCCCATAAACTTCTCTCTAATTTAAATCCTCTCAAGAACACAAGAGTGAAGTTATCTAGTTATTACTAGTTAAGATAATACTCTCTCCGTCCCAGTTAATTTTGCACGGTTGATCGGACACGGATGTTAAGAGAAACAGATTTTGGGAAATCTTTGACTTTTTCAAAGGTGGAGATTGAGGGTGGAGATTTGAGGGTGGAGATTGTGAGAGAAATTTCCCTTTTAAGGGTGTGCAAAGTTAAGTGGGACAGACCGAAAAGGAAAGTATGCAAATTGAAGTGGGACGGAGGGAGTATTACTTCTCGCTATTTATTTTGTTTAATTGATATACATTATTAGTACAGAGTATAATTTATTAATTATTTGTTTATTACGCAAGGATCATCATATTTGTATTTTGGCCATCCTTTCATGGTCGACGTTGTCGTTAAAGGAGTATAATCATCATGAAACTGCTTATACTGCCGAATATTTTGTCTCATATTGTCGCTGTTTTAATCGCGCATCAGGTTCGTAATTCAATATCTTATGACATGGTAGAATGTTGTTCTTGCCTACATGTAACAAAATACGGATTCGGGTATTATTTGGCACCATCAATAATTTGCGATTCGAGATTTATTCGGGAATAAAACGAAATAAAATCAGAAAAAAGTTGCCGCCTCAACCAAATTTGAAGTATTATTCGTGAATAAATTGGGTTTAATACTGTTGATACATAAAATTTGTATCGAATTAAAATGCGCCACGTAATAAAATATGAGTTGAAAATCAATTTTATATTTGATTATTTTAATATTATGAATTAATTAAATAAATTCCTAAGTTAAAAAGATCAATTTAATTGGTGATTTACTATATATTTTATTGGCCAATTGGAAGCCGCCATGTGTCAAGATGATGCAGAAATTACTAAATTAAATTAAATTAATTTAGTAATTATCCAAGAAGATGATGATAAACATCAAATCATGGTGGACCAATCAAAATGCTCCATGTGTCAAATTGTTGCAGTAATTATTAAATTAAATACAATTAATTTAATAATTATCTTGTGGATAATGATATTGTGGAGGACCAATCATATCACTCCATTCGGACCCAAACCCGTTAGTGTTTTCCAATCCTACAACTATAAATAGGGCCTCATTCTCCACCAAAATCATGAACAACACAAGTCAAGAAGCAAGTGAAGAATTCCAGAGCGAAGTTCTTCGGCATTCTTCAAGCAACTCCAAGCGCTCTTCGACGTTCTCTGAGAAACGACTTTTGATTCGAGATCAAGGTGCTGAGCCCCTCCAATCAACGTTTTCGAGATAAATATTCGAAGGTGTTCGTTGACGTTCATCAAAACTTCGAAGTTGTTCTTCGAACATCCATCCAAGAAGACCGTTTGATCCAAAATTAAGTTGTCAAGCCTTTGGGTCAACGTTATTCAAGTCAAAGCTCAAAAATCGGAGAAGATCGAAGTCAACTCCGCATTTGAAGGCGTAAATAATTGAAGGGAAGAATCAGAGGAATTTTAGGGATCGTACCGCAATATTGTTTGATTTGTGATTTTTTTAATTTGTACGAATTATTTTGTGTTAAAACACAAAATTTGTTGTTACAAATTTTTGGCACGCCAAGTGGGACATCTCTACCTCTCATCTCTTCTCCTCAACCAACAACTGAAGATAGTGTTATGATGCCTCATAAGATCACGCTGACGAAGATCGCTGCAACAAACTCTCCAACTGCAAATGTCAATGTCGTCACAAGGAGTATGTCAAGTAACTCGCGATCGTTGGCATCTTCAGAGGGAAATACTTCTTCCGAGGCTACTAAGAAGGATTTGCGAGACATTGTTGATAGCAATAGGGATGACAAGGACAACTCTACATGTTCTACACCTCGTTCTTCATCAAGTTCAGAAGCAGCTCCGATCATGGCAACAAATGCTTCAACTCTTGAAGAACAACTCGTGAGCTTGACTAAAGCTATTGAAGGGCTTACGAGACATGCACAAGAGCAAGACTCCTTGATCGCAAAACTGATAAGCAAAGTCGATAGCAGTACTACAAGTCACGCTCATGGAAAAGAACCTGTTGAGGAGCAAGACGAGGCTGAAGAATCTGCGGGGCATCAATATCAACCAAACGAGAAGGAGAGAACCATGGATAAACTGCAAGTCTCCTCCGATGGTATGGTCCATGTTGATCAACTAAAAGAGATCATCTTAGGAACTCTAAAGGACAAGTTTAACGGAACGTCTAAGTCATTTTCAACTTACACCAAACCATACTCTCTGAGGATTGACAACTTGAAGATGCCTTCTGGTTATCAACTCCCGAAGTTCCAACTCTTTGATGGTAAAGGCAGCCCGAAACAACATATTGCTCATTTCGTCGAGACATGCAACGATGCTGGGACGTACGGTGATCATTTGGCGAAGCAATTTGTCCGCTCTTTGAAAGGAAATGCATTCGACTTGTATGTAGACTTAGAAGCCAATTCCATTGATAGTTGGGAGCAAATGGAGCAAGAATTCCTCAACCGCTTTTACAGCACCAGGAGAACCGTAAGCATGATTGAATTGACCAACACACGTCAACGGAAAGAGGAGGCCGTAGTTGACTACATCAACCGATGGAGGAATCTAAGCCTCAATTGCAAAGATCGTTTGTTGGAAGCTTCCGCGATTGAAATGTGCACCCAAGGAATGCAATGGGGTCTTCGGTACATCCTCCAAGGAATTAGGCCAAGGACATTTGAAGAGCTAGCAACTAGAGCACATGATATGGAGCTAAGTATGGCCGCAAGTGGAGTTGAAGGACCACCGACCCTTGACTTCCCAAAATCCAAAGAAAGACAAGAAATCAAGAAAGGAGGCAAGTAATTTGTCAAACCATTAACCAAAGAATCCATGGCCGTAAATGTTAAATTCATCAAATTCCGAACAAAGAATGATGATAGCGAAGGTGAAAATAAGAACATTCCTCGAGAGACGGGACAAAGAAAGTTAACCTTGAAGGAAATGCAGAACAAACAATACCCTTTCTCAGATTTAGATGTTCCCGGGATCTTCGATGACTTGCTCAAGGAAGGTTTGATCGAGTTGCCAGAAATGAAGCGACCGGAAGAGGCTGAAAGAATCGATGACCCAAAGTATTACAAATACCATCGGCTGTTGGGTCACCCAATTCAAGATTGCTTTGTATTCAAAGACAAAGTGTTGCGGTTGTCTCGGGAAGGAAAAATCCTTTTAGAGGAAGACGCTACGACAAATCTCATCACTGTTACATGCTCCACAACAAGTCATCAAAATGAAGAAGCCTGCCTATCGGGGCCGGAGGATCGCTCTACTGATAGTGATCATACTTTAGCAATCACTTTCATCGACGAGGATTTTCAACTTGGCTCTGATCCACATAATAGGCTGTTATTCATGACTGCATACACTCGTGAGAAAAGGTGAACAAAATACTCATAGATGGAGGCTCTGCCGTGAACATCATGCCCCTACGAACAATGAAAGAGTTAGGGATTTCCACAGATGAGCTCGTGAGTAGTCGACTGATGATCTAAGGATTTAACCAAGAGGGACAACGAGCTCTTGGAGTTATAAGGCTAAACTTTTTGATGGACGAGATGACTTCGACGGCCTTGCTTTATGTAATTGATGCTAGAACATCATATAATATGCTCCTCGGCCGCCCATGGTTGCATGAGAATGGGGTAGTTCCATCTACTTGGCACCAGTGTTTGAAATATTGTGAAAATGGTATCGTAAAAAGAGTAGTTGCTGACGATAAGCCTTTCTCTGAGGCTGAATCACATTTCGCCGATGCCTCAAAGACGCAAAAACAATAAAATCTAAAGAAGTTCTCTCAAGCAAGAAATCTGAAAAGGGCCAAGCTGCTAAAGACGAACCATGTAAACCTTCACCTTGTTGCGATGGAAAGATCTCAAAGGGAAACATGCTCCTTTCCCAAGAAGAACCTCTGAAAGAGTTGACCTTGCCACTACACAAGCTTGATGCAACAATCCCGTTAAGTCAACCACTTGAAGGATTCGTCCATCCGGCATTGGGAGCTAGAACTGAGCATGGGACACTTCCATTACCTGATGACGACAAGCATTATGGCCCTAAAGCCTTTAAACTTCTTGTCCAAGCCGGGTATAACCCACAAGAAAGTAGCTCCAGTAAATCCGATGTTGTCACGAATACAGTAAAGAAGGCTGGCCATGGTGGCAAAAGTTCCAAGATAGGTCTTGGTTATACGCCAGCAAATCCTGTTCGCATCAGCATCAAAAGAGCAACCACTAATTATGTCATTGAGGGAGAAGTCTCGTCAACAGAAGACACTTTTGATAGAAATTGGAGGAAAGTATGTCGGGTCTCCGTCTTTGAAAGACTTGGCCCAGTGAAAAGACGTGGGAGAAACATTCGCTAAAGGATAAATGCTGCCAAGTTACAAGGGGGCAATGAGCAAAAATCCAATCAAAGGATTAGAAGCTTAATCCCGTCCCGTATGAAGAGGCGCACCACTTTAATTGTGTCATGTGATAAAGAGCTGAAGGCTAGAATGCAAACAATCATCTTCACAAAAACACAAGATGAAGACGATAGAGAAAGTGTGGCTTCTTCATACTTTGTCAATAGTGGCGCCCAGCATGTCCCTCAATGTGCCCCTCAGAGCATTACAAGAAACCTAAGAAGGAAAATCATTCAACTAGTCAGAGGTGGCTACATCAGCAAAGGGAATGGTACTATGCACACAATCCAAATAAGGCAAAGGAACGGGCAAATGAGAGCATGCGTGGACTTTAAGAAAGATGAAGAGGTAAATGAGGACATTGCTTCAACAAATCATATTACCTTGAGCGAAGAGGTCCATGAAGCAGAGGAAGATGCCGAAATTGCGCCCCCAGAACTCGAAGAGGGAGTGAAGTCAACAGTGGACGAGCTGAAAGAAGTTGACTTAGGTGATGTCGATGATCCACGACCAATTTACATCAGCGCCCTATTCACGGCCAATGAAGAAGAGGCATACATTGAATTGCTGCAAGAATTTAGAGATGTATTCGCATGGTCATACAAGGAGATGCCTGGATTAGACCCGAAGGTAGCTGTCCACCATTTGGCCATAAAGAAAGGCACTCGACCTGTTAAACAAACTCAACGTCGCTTTAGACCTGAATTGATCCCTCCGATAGAAGCGGAAGTAAACAAACTGATCGAAGTTGGATTCATTCGAGAAGTCAAATATCCCACATGGATATCCAGCATTGTCCCAGTAAGAAAGAAGAATGGACAAATCCGAGTTTGTGTTGACTTCAGAGATCTAAATGTGGCATGCCCGAAAGATGACTTCCCACTGCCGATCACCGAGCGCATGATTGATGCGACTACGGGGCACGAAGCTTTGTCCTTCATGGATGGATCATCGGGATATAATCAAATTCGCATGTCACCCAAGGACGAAGAGTTGACAGCCTTTCGAACTCCGAAAGGAATATACTGCTACAAGGTGATGCCATTTGGATTGAAGAACGCTGGAGCTACTTACCAAAGGGCCATGCAGAAGATATTTGATGACATGCTCCATAAGAATATTGAATGCTATGTTGATGATGTGGTCGTGAAGTCTAAAAGGCGAGAAGATCATCTAAAGGACTTAAGGAAAGTGTTTGAACTCCTTCAAAGATACCAACTTAAGATGAATCCCCTCAAGTGCGCATTTGGAGTCACGTCTGGAAAATTCCTCGGATTTGTTATCCGCCATCGGGGCATAGAAATTGAGCAAGATAAAATTGACGCAATTCTGAAGATGCGTGAGCCACGAAACATTCACGAGCTCAAAAGTCTACAAGGAAAGTTGGCATACCTTCGAAGGTTCATATCAAACTTGGCTGGACGATGTCAACCGTTTAGTAGGCTCATGAAGAAAGGCGTTCCATTTGAATGGGACGAATCCTGCACCAATGCTTTCAAAAGCATCAAGGACTACTTGACGAAGCCACCAGTGCTAGTAGCGCCAGTGTCTGGACGGCCCTTGATTCTGTACATCGCCGCACACGAACGATCTGTTGGAGCTTTATTGGCACAAGAAAATGACAACGGCAAGGAAAATGCTTTGTACTATTTAAGCAGGACGATGACGCCAAACGAACTAAACTACTCAGCAATAGAGAAGATATGTCTAGCTCTGATCTTTGCAATTCAAAAGTTGAAGCACTACTTCCAAGCTCACACCATCCGCCTTGTCTCCAAAGCAAATCCTTTAAAGTATGTTATGTCAAAACCAGTGCTCTCCGACAGACTTGCAAGATGGTATCTCCAGCTGCAACAATTCGAGATAGTTTATGTTCCCCAAAAGGCAGTGAAGGGACAAGTGTTGGCCAACTTCTTAGCTGATCATCCTATCCCAGCTGAATGAGAATTATCGGACGATTTGCCAGATGAAGATGCTTTAGCTGTTGAAATCTCTCCTCCTTGGAAGATGTACTTTGACGGAGCAGCTCATAGAGAAGGAGTTGGTGCTGGGGTTGTCTTTATGACACCATATGGTGAAGTACTTCCATACTCATTCACTTTAACTCAGAATTGTTCGAACAATGTCGCTGAGTATCAGGCACTCATACTTGGGCTTGAAATGGCGGTGGACACAAAACGAATACATCTCAAAGTGTATGGAGATTCCAAGTTGGTAATCAACCAGCTAAGCGGAAAATATGAAGTTAAGAAGCCCGAATTGCTACCATATGTCACCTATGCTCGGAAACTTATTGGGTGGCTTGGAGATGTAGAACTTGATCACGTTCCAAGAAAGCACAATAAACAAGCAGATGCACTTGCTAAGCTCGCTTCAACAATTGTTATGTCTGATGTCGAGGTGCGTGTACCAGTATGTAAAAGGTGGGTCATTCCACCAATCTTTGAAGATGAAGATGATGATGAGGAGGAAAGTCTCTCCGTCGAAGTATTTGAGATTGAAGAAGAAGACTGGCGTCAAGCCTTTGTGGATTACTTAAAATATGAGAAGCTACCGAATGACCCTCGCCAAAGGGTTGATATACGACGTCGTGCATCACATTTCATTTACTTCAAAGGGACGCTCTATAGACGGTCATTTGATGGAGTCTTTTTGCGATGCTTAAGTAATGAAGAATCTGTCCGAGCTATGGAAGAAGCTCACTCCTGGATTTGTGGAGCTCATCAATCGGGTCCAAAACTACACTTCCGAATCAAAAGAATGGGTTACTACTGGCCGACTATGATGAAGGATTGCATAGATTATGCGCAAAGGTGTCAAGCTTGTCAGTTTCATGCAAATCTCATTCATCAACCACCCGAGCCCCTACATCCTACTGTTGCTTCATGGCCCTTCGACGCTTGGGGTTTAGATGTAGTTGGACCAATGATAAAGTCTTCTGGTGGACATTTGTATATCCTAGCAGCGACGGATTATTTCTCCAAGTGGGCTGAAGTTGTGGCTCTGAAAGAAGTAATGAAGGAAACAATGGCTGATTTCATCCGTCGTAACATAATCTACCGCTATGGGGTACCAAGATACATCATCACCGATAACGGAAAACCGTTTAGCAATAGCTTGATAGACAATCTCTGTCAGAAGTTTGGACTCAAGCAAAGAAAGTCGTCCATGTATTATGCTGCCGCCAATGGTCTTGCCGAGGCATTCAAAAAAACTTTATGTAATTTGTTGAAGAAAGTGATTGCAAAGTCAAAACGTGATTGGCATGAAAGAATGGAAGAAGCTCTATGGGCATACCGAACTACGCACAGGACGGCTACGCAAGCAACTCCTTACTCATCAGTCTATGGTGTGGAAGCTGTTCTTCCTCTTGAGCAGCAAATTCCATCGTTGAGGATAGCAATGCAAGAAGGGCTAACTGAAGAAAAGAATGCACGGTTGCGTCTCGAGGAGCTGGAGGCTCTTGATGAAAAGCGATTGGAAGCGCAACAAAGACTTGAATGTTACCAAGCGCGTATGTCAAAAGCGTTCAACAAAAAGGTACGAACGCGCTCGTTTCAAGCGGGTGACTTGGTGCTTGCTGTTCGGAGGCCGATCATCACTACTCACCGAGTGGGCAACAAATTCACATCAAGGTGGGATGGCCCTTATGTTGTGAAGGAAGTTTACACGAATGGTGCTTACAAGTTGCTCTTCGAAGATGGAGTACTGGTCGGTCCATAAATGGGAAGTTCTTGAAGTGCTACTACGCTTGAGCCTGCTGCCACAAAAACAAAAAACAAAAAACAAAAAATAAAAAAAAATAAAAAAAAAGACCTCCTGGCCCGCATGAGGATAAACTGTGCACGGCGACCACCAAAGGTAAAGTATGTGGTTAAAATGCTAACTTACCCCACTTTGGCTAAAGTGGTTAAAGAATAGTCACTCCTGGCCCGCATGAGTATAAACTGTGCACGGCACCTCTCCCCCCCAAAACAAAACACAAAAGTGGCAATTGAACTACGTTGTGACTTGATCCCTTTCACCAGGGTACGTAGGCAGCTTAGAATATTCTAAGTTCAGACATATATTGTGTTTTCCTCTTCTAAGTCGCTCCAAGTTAAGAAGATTCAAGTTGATGTTAATCAATCTCCAAGTGTGTTTGGCTTTCAGCTGAATCCATCCAACTGCTAGAGTCCATCAAGACGGATCGTCAAGCTCAGGTTAATCATGGTTTTCGGAGTTCTCTGGGTCATTTGTCTAAGTTGAGTTCATCTCTCTAAATCTTCGAGATGACTATCTCTCCAAGACAAGTCGAGTCTATTGGGTGTGTTTCCTCAAGTCGAGTTCGTCTCTCCCAAGTTGAAGTTGCCTCCCGAATCTTCAAGATGAATCCACCTGTCCAAGTCGAGTCAGCCGGATGTGTCTCGTGAAGTCGAGATTGCTGAATGCGCCTCGTGAAGTCGGGATGTTGGATGTGTCGCTTCAAGTCGAGTCTATCGGATGTCAAGCTGAGTTTGCCTCTCCCAAGTTGAGGTTGCCTCTCGAATCTTCAAGATGAATCCGCCTGTCCAAGTCGAGTTAGTGGGTTGTGTCTCTTGAATTCGATTCTGCCGAATGCGTCTCTTGAAGGTGGAATGTTGGATGTGTCTCTTGAAGTCGAGTCTGCTGAATGCGCCTCGTGAAATCGGAATGTTGGATGTGTCGCTTCAAGTCGAGTCTATCGGATGTCAAGCTGAGTTTTCCTCTCCCAAGTTGAGGTTGCCTCTCGAATCTTCAAGATGAATCTGCCTGTCCAAGTCGAGTTAGTCGGTTGTGTCTCTTGAAGTCGAGTCTGCCGAATGCGTCTCTTGAAGTCGGAATGTTGGACGTGTCTCTTGAAGTCGAGTCTGTTGAATGCGCCTCGTGAAATCGGAATGTTGGATGTGTTGCTTCAAGTCGAGTCCATTGGGTGCGTTGCTTCAAGTCGAGTCTATCGGATGTGCTTCTCCAAGTGGGCTCCATCTCTCAAGTCTTCAAGATGAGTCTGCCTCCAAGTCAAGTATGTCGGATGCGCTTCTCAAAGTCGAGTATGCTGTTTCCATTGTTTCTTCAAGTTGAGTCCATCTCTCTGTCTCGTCGGGATAAGGCTGCTTCTCGAAGTCTGGCTCATCAAGGAGTGGTCTGTTTCAGTTGATTCACAAGAAGGGTAGTTCTGAAGTGACTCTTTGCTTCTTTAGTAGCGGTTGTTTGCCGCAACGAAGGCTGGATCATGACTATGTGCTTTCATTAACCAAACTTAACCCAAATTTCGACGGACACGGGAAAGATGCAAGATCTATTAGTGTATCCTCGAGGTATGTGCTAAGCTTGGAACAAATACTCGCAAAAGTACGCAAGTCCGCCAAGATGGATGTTCGACTGTGATATCAATATCCCTCTGTCAGAAGTCAGCAATATGTTGTCAGAAAAGCACGCACCAAGCCTCCGCATATCCACCAACAAGGGATTCGTGAACCTTCAAGATAGAGCTTCTCTTCGGGTTGATCTTCGTCTCGAAAATCACCAAGTGTTGCATCCCGAAAGAAGACCCGACATCTTTGAAGTAAACCATTATGATCACTGTCAAAAGGAGAGAGAGAAGAATCATGTTTTGGCCAATATAAGCGGATAAAATAAAGAGCGAGACAGAGCGATTTGGTGCTTACTATGTGATGATGATCCGGGCTGAAAAATTAGTGGAAGTAATCTATGTAACACGTAATGTCCACATCATACGTAGCAATAAGAGAAAATCAAAGGTTGGGATCCTTATTTAGCAAATAAGAGATTATTTTTGGGTTGTATGACTTAAAAAATAAACTACGGATGGTTGTGCATATAAGAAAATAAAGAAAAGAAGAAAACCTGGACCAGGGAATGAATTCGAAAATTCCGACGACCAACACGATATTCGCAGAGACTGTTCAAGATAAAGAAATTTTGATGCCGATTGAAATACGATCTTTGCGGAGATAGTTCGGGATGCCGACGGCTAGTGCAGAAACAATTCGCAGTGCCGACGACTAGTGCAGAGATGATTTGGGATGCCGACGACCGATGCAAACACAATTCGGAACGCCGACGATCGCTGCGGAAGCATTCCAAGATGCTGTTGATGTTCTTGGACTGAGATTGGGGTGAAAAGTAATGAATATGACAACCTATTTATAGTGGATTGTTACTTGTAATCTAAGAAAAAAGGCCCAGCTAAAAGATTTCCTACTGGTTGTAGGATGTGATTAAACCGAATCTACAAGATCTCGAGCTCTATCCGCAAGTACTTGAAGAAGAATCAGACCACATCCGGGATGCTGACTTTCATCTTGGATAAGAATCAATCTAGTGGAATAAAATTTGATTTCAACAGATATTCGAGATGACAGCTGGATAAGTGAATGTATATTTAGGGAAATATTGGAGATCTTTGTTCAGGCTTCGAATTCGTTTGACAATTGGATACGCATGTTGCAGTGAGAAATAAGTAAACTTGAAAGCATGCAATGCAAGTATGTGTGGCTCCATTATTAAATTAGTAGTGGGCCCATAAGTCCATTTGCATGGATTTTGGTTTGCATAAACATGGCATCAGCCATGCAGATACACACTATCATCAAGTGTTGAGTAAAGCCCATTATAGGGAGAAGTTGATATGGTCTTCCAAGTAGTCGTAGTTTGGATCATCCAATTATTTCTTTAATTACAAGGCCCAGTTTCGATTTGTTGGTAAATTAAAATGTATATCCAAATACTGTTTAATACGAGTATAAACTATCATCAAAATTTCAAATTCAAATGGAAGGCTCCTAGGTACGAGTATAAAATACCTAACAAATTCAAAAAATCCAAAATCAAGAACTTCGTGACACGAGTATAAAATGTCAATATGTTCCAAGTAAATTTAAAAAAAATCAATTCGAGACTCATCCACTGCAAGACGCCTCGTCCGTGAACAAGTCTCGAGGGGGCATTTGTTGATACATAAAATTTGTATCCAATTAATATGCGCCACGTAATAAAATATGAGTTGAAAATCAATTTTATATTTGATTATTTTAATATTAGGAATTAATTAAATAAATTCCTAAGTTAAAAAGATCAATTTAATTGGTGATTTACTATATATTTTATTGGCCAATTGAAAGCCGCCACGTGTCAAGATGATGCAGAAATTACTAAATTAAATTAAATTAATTTAGTAATTATCCAAGAAGATGATGATAAACATCAAATCATGGTGGACCAATCAAAATGCTCCATGTGTCAAATTGTTGCAGTAATTATTAAATTAAATACAATTAATTTAACAATTATCTTGGGGATAATGATATTGTGGAGGGCCAATCATATCACTCCATTCGGACCCAAGCCCGTTAGGGTTTTCCAATCCTACAACTATAAATAGGGCCTCATTCTCGACCAAAATCATGAACAACACAAGTCAAGAAGCAAGTGAAGAATTCCAGAGCAAAGTTCTTCAGCATTCTTCAAGTAACTCCCAGCGCTCTTCGACGTTCTCCAAGAAACGGCTTTTGATTCGAGATCAAGGTGCTGAGCCCCTCCAATCAACGTTTCCGAGATAAATATTCGAAGGTGTTCGTTGACGTTCATCAAAACTTCGAAGTTGTTCTTCGAACATCCATCCAAGAAGATCGTTTGATCCAAAATTAAGCTGTCAAGCCTTTGGGTCAACGTTATTCAAGTCAAAGCTCAAAAATCGGAGAAGATCGAAGTCAACTCCGCATTTGAAGGCATAAATAATTGAAGGGAAGAATCAGAGGGATTTTAGGGATCGTACCGCAATATTGTTTGATTTGAGCTTTTTTTAATTTGTACGAATTATTTTGTGTTAAAACACAAAATTTGTTGTTACAAATACGTTGAATTGAAAAACTTTGTTATATTTATATTTTTTTTGTCTTATGTTTAACGTTATCAGTTATTCTTAAATTTGTCAATTTGATATGACATTTTAATTGATTCCTCTAAATTTATAATATATGTTATGTTACCTTTTATAAAATGTCTCAAATCTAATGAGTTATAAGATATTTTTTTTTTATAAATGTATGTTATTATCTAAAGATTTAAGAATGAAATTTCTCTTTTTTTTTGTGTCAATTTAGTGTTTGAATATCCATCTTTTATTTTTAAACGTTTTAAAGAAATTATAAAGTGCGTCAAGTAAACCAACTAATCAAAATCTATTTTTTTTTTTTTTTAGGAAATAAAGAATCTCATAGGAGCAGCATGTGGAATAGGTGGGAGCTGATGTGCATCGTTTAGTGGAGGGCAAAGCCCACAAGCTGATGAAGATGGAAGTTGCCCATGTGAATAAGAAGACACGGGTATCTTGTGAGAAGCATTAATATGAGGACCTGTAGACATGGACTCAAGAAATAATGAGATATCAAGTGAAATATTAGGAGATGACTTCACTGTGTTCGCAAATGGAAATAACGTTTCATCAAATTGAGCGTGTCTCGTGATGTAAAATCGAGACGAGTTTGGATCGTAGCACTGAAAACCTTTGTAGCTACTAGTATACCCAAGGAAAATACATGGATGACTCCGAGGAGCTAATTTATGTGGTGAATATGCCCGAAGATAAGGATATACCCTGCAACCAAATGCTTTGAAATTTGCATAGTTCGGAACAACACCGTATAAGATCTCAGATGGAGATTTATTATCTAAAACATCAGTCAGTAAACAATTGATAATATATGCAGCGAAACTAAACGCATCAACCCAAAACGTGGCCGGAACATGTGCATGAAATAACATAGATAAACCTGTTTCGGTCATGTGGCGATGCTTTTGCTCATCGTGACCGTTTTGCTGGGGCGTGTATGGGCAAGATATTCTGTGGTGAATTCTTTTGGAGGAAAAGAAGTCACTAACACGTTTATTAACAAATTCGGAGCTGTCGTCACTTTGAAACACTTTAAGAGAGCAAGAAAACTGATTGCGTACAAAGGTATGAATTCGCACCAATACATCATAGAATTCGCACGTAAAGGATAGAGCCAAACAAAACGTGAAAAATCATCAATAAAAACCGCGTAATAACGATATCCATCAATGGAAGTCACGGGGGTTAGGCCCCAAAGATCACAATGTACCAAATCTAAAACCGCCGAAGGACGCTTTTCATTTAATTCAAACGACAAAAGTAAAGAATTAAAGTAAGTTCATGGTTGTCCAGGAAAAAATAAAATATAATAGTAATTAATAATGATATATAGTTCCTGATGGATGTCCAAAACAAACAAACAATAATATCAGCTGAATTATTATGGAGTTTCCCCAACAAAATATGATAGGTAGCTCAAAGCACGTGGCAATAACAGAAGTCTAAAAATTCAATGCAAACTTCAACAAATGACATTTTGGATGAAATACATGTATTAGAACTATCAGGCCGGACAAAGGAACTAAACCACCATATTATGAAATGCAAATTATGGCATTTTCCCTATTTTATTTGTCATCTCATTTTTTCTAATATATGTCTTGTGTTAGTTAATGATATCACTCAACTATAATTTAATACATGTTTAATTAACAATGTCACTCAAAACATGTGGCATGTAGTGGTAATTTGAAATATCAGATAAATACATTGTGGAACAGAGGATTCCATTATGTGGATATGTGCCCTCAGCGGCTCTATATTTTTTGAGGCTGTCACATGACTGTGCTGTCGAGACACGAAAAAGTTAATATCCTTAATTACCCTCCTCTAATTAATAGAAGTGGTAAGTCAAGGTAGATCCCACAAGGAGTAGTTCGATTATTCGTGTTTTACGCATTAATTATTCGTGTTTTAAGCAAGAACATAAAAGGGGGGAGTTTGATTTGATTTTACTGACTAAAGTATTAATCTAGAAGAATGAATTCAAAATAAGCAACAAAAATGATTTAACTCAAATATATAAAAGATCTCAGACCCTAATCTAGTTATCCTCCTTGTCTAAATAGCCCTTGTAATTAATGCAACTACCCTTTAATTAATCCTAGAACTTCATAAGGATTTTTATCAACACTTTTAAGTGGAATCTTATTCAATATATAGTTAGCTATGAGGACAGCTTCCCCCCACACGTTCCGGGGTAACCTTGAGCTGATCAACATGGCATTCATCATCTCCTTAAGAGTACGATTTTTACGTTTTGTGACGCCATTTGACTGAGGAGAGTAAGGAGTCATAGTTTGATGAATTATGCCACTTTGGGAGAATAACTCTTCAAATGGAGCTACATACTCACCACCTCAATCACTTCGGATTATTTTAATCCGCGTGCAAAGTTGATTTTCAGCTTCAGTTTTATAATTCTTAAATGCTTCGACTGCTTCATCTTTACTTCATATTTGTAAAGAAAGGAGAATAACAACATTAAAGCAGACATTGCCAAGTTTGAACAATTCACATGTTCTAAAACGCATATGTATGTACAAATCGAATGATTCAACACAAAAAATTGCAACATCAATCACAACAACCTGACAACAACATTGAATATGAACAAAGCAAATGTTCAATTTGGAAGAACATTAAGTATTCATTACACACAATATTGCATACCTTCTCCTTCTGAAGAGCACGAAGGTTAGACTGATATTCCATGAGCTTTTTAAGTGATAAATCATGTTCTTCTAGATCAAAGTTGTTTATGGAACTGACAATATGGCCATATCCAGAAATCTCATTTGAGATTTTCTCAATCTTGCCTTAATGTCTGCAAACTGCTTCATTCTTTTAGTTGTTCACTTTTATTGTCCTTGTCTTAAGCTAATAAATCCACTTAAAGACGTGATCATAAATGCAGTATCTCTGATCCGGAGAAACTTCTTGACTTAGTCTGTTTATTCATTGACGATCCCTAGGATTTATCTAAAATAGGAAAGAAGAGAAGAAAACAGAAGACTGATAATTTTAATGGGACATCAATAACCGGTGAATTAAGATTAATATCTCCAAGAGTTGCCATAAGCATAGAAATCTCAGCTTCCTTGGAAGCAATAGACTGATGAAGACGAACCTTGGCATTGGCTGTCTCGTCTACCTTCCGTCTGTAGATTTCTAAGCACTCCCTCTCGACCTCCAATAACATGCGCTCTTTATAAGCTTCAGTCTGCCCAATTTCTGTCCATAGTTGCTATTCATTGCAAAAGTTATATCAGGAAAAAAAAAAATAGAAATTTAAAACATTCAACACAACAGAATATAGACATACTTATAATTTTGCTTTACATTTTGCAGGAAAAACCACAAAAAAAATTCAAGTGCAGACTACAATATTCTTGGTTAAACTTGAATTAGAAAATAAGAATTTTCAAAAATATTATTTTACAAATATTTTTGGAAAATACACGTTTTATAGTTATACTTATTATTCAGCAATTATTATATTGCACTAATTAAAACAAACGCGGTTGACTTATGTTTTTGGTAATTATATTTAATTTAATTTTTTTCATTAGATTAGATCATTCCTAAAAACTTTGTCAATACCACATTAGTATGAATAAATTTTTAAAAGGTCAACCACATCCAATTTTATCAAAAATGAGTTGGATATGAATAAAATGATATATGACAAAATGTCTAACTAAATATTTTAAATCTTGCATGATTCTTGATAGACATAATTATAAGTCTTAAATGGTAATTATAGTTTTATCCTTTTTATTGAATTTTGAAAATAGTCAATAACTCATTTACTAAGAAAAAATAGTAGTAGTATAAATCAATCTTTTGTTTAAAACTTTATCAAACATGTCTACATTAGGATTTGAAAATATATTAATTTAAAGAATGTGTATTGTAAATCATCAAAGTATTATTCTTATTTATTAAATAAGTTACACGTTTCAAAAACTTATCAAAACATTTTTTTTTTTTGTTTTTATTTTTTATTTTTTATTTTTTTATTTACCTTAAAAATCATATAACTTCCAATCCATTAATATCTTTTTGCATTTATTATTCAAATATATTTCTTCAAATAAAAATTATAAACAGAAGAGCTCTTCTTATTCGAACCTCTCCAATCATTCCACAATTAAATATAATAATCCATATTATCTATTAATAGTCTTCAAATATAATCTAGGTGTAAACAATTTTATTTTTTTATTATCCGTAACTTTTCATATATTCCATAATTACTTTAGAAAGTTGTTGGTATCAGTGTTTTCATAACCAAATCGGACCGGCCGGTTCAACCGGTTTAACCGGGACCCGGACACTGTACCGATCCATTATGACCTGCATAACTGGAATACTGGTTGGACCACTTCAAACCGCATCGAACCGATGAAAAACCGCTTAAACTGGAAAACCGCCAGCTTGCGTCAACTGAACATAACCGTCTCTGAGCAGAAAAAAATTGAGAAACAGAGTTGATTTATCAGACGGTGAATAGAGTGAAGCAGGTTTTCAATTTCAAGTTTTAAATCAATAAAACAGATTTGCAATTACATTGAGAGGTGAGAAATAAATACCAAATCTTAGGCGGATTTTAAGAAATTAATCCATCGCAGGGGAAGATCGCATAGGAGGGGCTAAGCTTTCGCTTGGTCCAGTTCTCAAAAGAGTCTTTAATGAAAAAAAATGAAAAGAGGGATAGAAGAAGATAGAGGGACATGACATGAGGGCATCCATAGTGGGGGTACAAATTAAAAATTTGTACCCCCAAATCAGCATTTCTCCCATTGCAGAGGCATGGTACAATTGATAATAAAATAAATTGGTACAATCTATTGTACCTGGAAGAGGAAGCCAGGCGAGAGTGGAAGAGATCCGGGCGTGCGACTCAAAAGCGGAGGGAGGCAGAGACAGCATGTAGGCGCGTGGCCCACACGGGCGGACGCGCGCATGGAGAAGTTGGGCCCGCGCCTTAATTGCTTGTCGGCCACTGTTGCTGTTCTTTTAATTTTTTTTTTTCATTTTGTTTTATTTAAATTGCTTCTTTCCTTTTTATTTATTTCTTGTTTGAGATATGAATTAACTTGAGACTGATACTATTGCCAATGACTCTATCAATTTATACTGTTGCCAACAGTCAATTACACTGTGGAAGACCGTTGGTAAATAATTTATAATAAAAAAAAAATTCACCTATAAATAGACGAAAATATTTTCATTTTTTTCAACAACTTCTAGAATTTTCTCCTAGCAATTCTTCATATTTATATTTGTCGATCTTTTCTCCGACAATGGAAGGAAGATCTTGGACGAAAAATTGGTTCAATAAATCCTCTTATTCGGATCAAAATTCCAATCCCCGTCCTCGAAATTCTACCACTAGTTCCTAAAATTTCTCCATGCAGCCCAACATGATACCACCACAAAATTTCCCAACCCTCCCGTATCCTCAGATGAATCCAATGGCTACCAAGGGTGCTATATATGTTATATATTCCATTAAAGGCTTTCAATATCCTTTCATGTCGCCTCCTTCTTATGGATTTCATCCTCAGAATCCATCAACGATCCCTCCAAACTCGTCTAGAAGAGCTAGCATAGACGGATCGAGCACTGATAGGGAGTGTAATACTCCATCTTCGGGAACAACTTCTACGTTCCCTCCACATTCATCTACTCCAGCGATTCAGAATATTAACCTCGATGAAGATGATTATTCCGAAGGGTCCGAAAACGTATCACAAGGAAGAAAAACGTCATATTCTTCAAGATGGAAGGGACCGGGAAATGAGTTGCTTGCTCGGTGTTGGGTGAATATTAGTGAAGATTCAGCCATTGGTAATGCTCAAAAGTTAGAGCAAATGTGGAAAAAAATTGCAGCCGAATACAACAAGAATTGACCCGCAGGCTTCCCAAAGCGAGATTGGGCCGCGATGAAGACACACTTTTACACTGCTCAGCAATTCGTGTCTTCTTGTAATGCAAATTACATTACTCTAAAGGAGAACTGGGGAAGCGGACGCAGTGATGCAGATATCCTGATGGAGGCCTTGAATCAGTGGGAAAATACTAACAATGGCCAGAACTTCAACAAGCATCTTGGCATGTGGAATGTTCTTAGTGTTTGTCCAAAATGGATTAACCAACAAGACCGTGATCATCGCGGAAAAAAGAAGACAAGAATTTCTGAGTCGGGAGCATACACATCATCTTCCAACAACGAAGACGACGATGCAGAACGCATTCGTCCTATTGGACAGAAAGCAGCAAGAGAAAAGGCAAGGCAAAAGCTGACGCTTACGAAGAGATCAAGGCGACTATCAACAGCAATATGGAAGAGTATAGGACTATTTCCCAGCAAAAAATAGCCGCGCTAAAAGCCCTGAACCAAGCAAAAGATTACGACATATTCATGAGAGACACAACAAGGATGACTCCGGAGCAACTTTCGTGTGCACTATAAAGTGTGCGAGGAAATTAAGGAGAAATGGGGCTGGGGAACGTAATTATTTCTTGTAATTTAAAATTCCAATAGGCTGCACTGTTGTTTGTCATGTATTTCTTGTATTTCCCTACTGTTCTTTGTTATGTTGTTTAGGCCGTGTATGCTTTATGTAAGAAGTATCCATTTTCATTTTAAAAACTGTTGTCAAACTAGCCGTTGCGAACTAGTTGTTACAAACTAGCCGTTGCAAACTAGCCGTTATAAACTAGTCGTTGTAAACTAGCCGTTGCAAACTAGCCGTTATAAACTAGACGTTATAAACTAGCCGCTAAAAACTAGCCATTGCAATCTTAGTCTATAAATGGAATGACATACTTCATTTGCAACAGAACACCAACTCCAGCTACTTCGCTAAATAACGTCTTCTATCCCCATTTTTACCTGAAAAATGTCTTCATACCCTCACAACTCAAGTAATTCTGAAAATGATGCGGAAATCGACGAACATTTTTTTGATGATGCTGATGATAACATGTTCTTGCAAATTCTAGATCAACAAAGGATGTTGCTCGATGCTGTAGAAGACTCATCCGGCCCACCAAAAAGAAGAAGATACATGCAACGAGATCGTGAAGGGGCACACTTTCGCCTCGTGGAGGATTACTTTTGTGACAACCCAACATATAACAGCGACGTATTCCGCCAGCATTTCCGGATGTGGCGAGACTTGTTCTTTCGAATAGTCGATGCATTGGAAGGATATGATCCTTACTTTCAACTTAGAGAGGATGCATTAGGAAGAAAAGGTTTCTCTCCACTGCAAAAATGCACATCCGCAATTCGTCAAATTGCATATGGTGGTCCAACCGACCTCTTTGATGAGTATCTAAGGGTAGCAGAAACTATAGGTATCGAATGCTTGTTTAACTTCTGTCGCTGCGTAATCGACATATTTGGTGAAAGATACCTAAGAAAAGCTACTACTGCGGACTGTCAACGTTTGACCCATATGCATGAGAAGAGGAATGGATTCCCTGGAATGTTGGGTATTCTCGATTGCATGCATTGGGAATGGAAGAATTGCCCAATTGCCTGGAAAGGTCAATTCACTAGAGGCGACCATGGAGTTCCAACGATCATGTTTGAAGCAGTTGCATCTGCAAACTTGTGGATATGGCATGCCTTTTTTGGAGTTGCAGGTTCGAATAATGACATCAATGTTTTCAACCAATCACCTCTGTTCAACGATGTTTTGAGAGGACAAGCCCCGGAAGTAAATTTCATAGCAAATGGTACGCCCTATAATTAGGGATGTAATCAAACCAAACGGTTCGCGAGCTATTCGGGTTTCGGCTCGAAAAAATATTCGTTCGAGATCGTTCGCTAACCTAAATGAACCGAGCCCGAGCTCAATTTCGACCTCGACAAAATTTTCGAGCCGAACTCGAGCCTGCAAGTATTTGGTTCGTAAGCTCGCGAGCCTGTTCGCGAACTCAGGCTCGCAAGCCGAGCCAGCTCGAATATATATATATATATATATATATATATATATATATATATTCAATGTGATTTAAACTCTAGACCATTTAAAATAAGGCAAAGATTTTATACTACCAGGCCAACTATGACTTTTAGTAATGTTTTCATTTAGAAACTGAGCTTAGTCTATAAACGAGCTTTGTTTTAGTGACTCTCGAGCTTTATTACAGGTTTCACGAACCCGACCTCGAACTATATTATCGAGCTTTTCACGAACCCGAGCTCAAACTATGTTTTCGAGCTTTTTCGAACCGAGCTCGAACTTAAGTTTGCTTTATTATGTTATCGAGCTTTTTTCGAATCGAACTCGACCTATTCGCGAGCTTGGTAATTATATAACGAACCGAACTCGAACACACTTTTATAAGTTCGAGCCGAACTCGAGCCGAACTCGAGCCTGGTACTGTTCGGCTTGGTTCGGCTCGTTTACATCCCTACCTATAATAGAGGGTACTATCTAACTGATGTAATATAAACTGAATGGGCATCTTTCGTCAAGAGCTTTCAATGTCTAACTAATCCGAAAAGAAGTCATTTCAAGCAAATGCAAGAAGCCGCATGGAAGGATGTCGAGCGAGCGTTCGGGGTATTGCAAGCTCGTTGGGCAATAACTAAAGGTCCGGCGCATTTTTGGTACAAGACTAATTTGAAAGATATAATGTATACTTGCATTATTTTACATAACATGATAGTTGAAGACGAGGGAGAATCAGCGGTCAATTGGATGGACAAATCTAACATCAACAACAACAACAACAACAACACTACTCAATTCTTTCAAGGTTCCGTCGGAGGTTTCAATGAATACATACGAAGAGATGCAGATTTACGGGATAAGAAAAAATATCATCAACTTCGAGCCGACTTGATTGAGCACATATGGGCACGATGCAACACTAACTAGTTGTATTCTAGGATTACATAAGTACGTTCATTATTTGTAATTCCGATTTTGAGTTGTATTGGTCGTCCCTTTTTTTAAAAAAAAAAATCATCATTTTTAATAATAGTTCCGCGCTAAAAAAATGAATCAAAATTTTCATTGTTGTTACAATATTTTAAAAAATACAATTAATTACATTTTAAAAAAAATCGAAAATTTAATTTAATTAAAAATAATAATTGTGAATATTAATTAAATTAATTGTATGTGTGAAAATTGTAAATAAGATTTTAATAAATTGTAGATATGAACATAATATGGTAATTTGCATGTGGGACCTGTAAATAGTGTCATTTGTACCTAGGAGGATTGGGGGGAAATAGGTATAATTTGAGTGGGTATTAACTTTTGAGGTGGCAGTGATGTGGCAGGTAGAATTGATGTGGGCATTGTGGATGCTCTGAGTGTGGGATGCAGTGAAAATAATGGAAAAGTGTGTTGGATTAGACATTTAACTAGGAACTTGTGTATCTTTTTAATTTTTTTGAACCATTTTTCAATAATATATCTGTATTTTAAGTGGTATGAAGAAATAGCATCTTTTTATTTTTTTTTATTTTTTTATTTTGCATAGTGTGAAATAATATTCCACCGACTTCCTATCTTCGATTTAGTTAAAACTTTGTTAGGCTTATCTTATTGTTAATATATTTATTTATCTTACTCAACATAAAATATGTAAACAAAATTATAAATATTATATGAGACAACATGAATATAATAAAATAAATTAATTTTTCCTAGAACAGTCGAACCACCGGTTGAACCGATCCAACCGGTTAAACCTCTAACCGCTAGCAACACCGATTTGATCACCAATTCGGTTATGAAAATACTAGTTGGTTTGATTGTACACATATCTTTAACGAACCAAATTTATTAGGGCTATATCTTTTAACAATTGCCACATCATTAGACCATCTCCAACCCATCACTATAACTCTATTTTTGGGGGGAATTTTAGAGTTTATCCCCCCAACCACACTCTAAAACATCCCTCTATAATTGGGGGATGAACAGTGTCCCCCTATAAATAGGGGGACACTGTTCATCCACACAAAAACTGTATTTATACATTATATGCTCAAAATACCCCTAAATTCAGTTTTAACTACATAAATGTTATATTTGTATTTAATAATTTATCTAATTCAATTAAATTTAATTACCAAAAAAAATAGTTTAATTTTTTTATTAATCTTGCATATTTAAAAATAATGAAACAATAATAAGATAAATTACTAGTTACATCAATATGATTTCCTAGCTCGACATAGAAAAATATGATTATCGAAGATGAACGTGATATTATTGTGGGACGAACATGGCAATGCTAACATCTAAATTTGTTTGTTATGTAGAATTATTAATATTAATGTTTTATGTAATTTTTTATTTTCATGGTGTTGAATGCAATGTTTTATCTTTAAGTGTGAAATTATTAAATTTTTTTAACTAAAATAAATAGTGTTGGTTTTTTTTAATATGTAAAACATAAATAATTATTTATAAATAAAATTAGAAGTAAGTAATCTTATTGTGTAAATTTTAGTGGAATAGAGTTTGCTTGGAGATGGTTTACACAAAACTGTAAATTTAGTGGGATAGAGTTGGGTTGGAGATGATTACATAAAACTGTAAATTTAGTGGGATAGAGTTGGGTTGGAGATAGTGTACACAAAAACTGTATTTTTAGTGCAAGATTCACACTATAATAGAGGGTGGGTTGGAGATGCTCTTAGAAAGTTAAAAGGAAATGTAAACAATAAATAAATTTTGGCCTATAGGATATTATCACTTTAATCGTGCAAATATATATAGGGTGGAGAAATTATTATCCTCCACATATAATATATATTTATAGTGTTTAAACAACATTTCAATATTATGATGTAATTAGGTAGGATTAACTTACAACTAAATCATTTTAAATCATAATAATGATTAGAGATCTATAAACTTTTCTAAAGATCACATATTAATTTAATATGTAAGAAATTTTTAAACATTTCATAGATGATTTAAATAATTGATATTTTCTATTGTTAGTCCTCTAACCAAATTTATATGGACTACATTTTACTATTCATTAATGAGATTATTAAACAACAATTTTTTTTCCTGTTTCTTAAACTAGTAATATTCCCGTGCGACGCACGGAAGTTTATTTAAAAAGTAATGATTTTAATAAAACTAAATATGATATAATCTACTCCCCCCGTTCCGAATGAACTTGCACTGGTCCCCCGACACACATATTAAGAAAATATATTTTTTATAAATGTTGACTTAGTCAAATCTGTTTTTACCTTTATGTGATGGTAGATTTGTAATTATGTGATTAATGTGGGGTGGAGATGTAAAGTTTTATTTCCTGAAATGAAAAGTGTGCAAAAGGGGTGGGACACCTCGATTAGAGAAGTATGCTAGTTCATTTGGGACGGAGGGAGTAATATTTAAATATGTGATCGTCTTATCCTAATAATATCTATTTTTTTTAAATATAGGATATAACATAAATAAAATTATAAGTAATGTAAATATAAGTTTCTCGCACGTCATATATGAATTTAATATAACTTACTTTATATATAGGTGTGTGTATATATATATATATATATATATATATATATATATATATATTGTAGATTAACATTAAGATAAATATTCGATATAAAAAAAATCTTTTTCAAAATATTCATTTCTTATCTTTGAAATCCAAACACACATGCATTTTGTCTACATCATTCTTCACCTATGTGCATAATAGTTTAATTAATTATGAATGTTAAAACAAACATAAATATCTAACTATCAACTCATATTATTAAATAAAATAAACTGGATAATGTTATAAGAAATTTATTTTTCTGTAATTTTTTCCATTTTACTTTAAATATTTAAATTTATCTAAATAAATTTTTAAATTCTAACTATAAATATCTCCTTTTAAAAAACTTATTTGCAAGTTTTAGTACTTTACTTGGTATTTCCGATATACAAAAAAAAAAAAAAATTAACGAAATTAAATTCAAAAGTTATTCAATAGTTGGAATAACAAAATAAAACATAGGAGTGCTCCAATATTTCTTAATACTTTCATATATATGTTGAAAAGTTTCAATTAAATTATACATTTATATTGTAATATAGTAGATTCATTTAAAGATATACATTAGTTAATGTAAAAAAAAAATTGCTTAGGTAGCAAAATATGAAAAAAAAAAAAAAAAAAAAAAAAAAAAGACGAAATAATTGAGATTGGTTAATTTGGCCCAATATTGTTTAGGTTGCAAAGTTTAAAAAACATATAGTTCTAGTTGATTAATTTTTATTATTTAAAAGAAGTTTAGTTGCAACTTGTATAATATCATAGTATAGATTGCAAATTGTAATTATTTATAGAAAAATAACATTAATATATCTAAAATATAAAAATTTAATAAAAAGTTTTTAAGATTATTATCATATATGATAAAAAACCATAGTTTTGTGATTTACCAACAAAAATAATTATTATATCAAATAATCATTAGCAAATTCAATAATTTAATAAGCTGATTATAAATCAAATATTAACTTGAGACAATTCATGTCAGATAAAACAAACTGATTAGTTGTGGTTTTAATGAAATAATCAAGTAAAATAATTTGTAAAAGAAAATTATTTGAATTATTTTTACTTTTATTACAAACCAATACTATATTTTTTTTACAACCCACAATAAACACTGAAATCTTACTTAAATAATTAACGGACAAATAATATAATATTTTAAATAGAATATCGTATTATATATATATATATATATATATATATATATATATATATATATATATATATCATATGGATGTCAAATCAAACATCGTCAAAAGATGATTAATTTGATATAGTATACATAATAAGTAGATTAGAGATGAAAAAAAAATTGCAACTTTAGAAAGTAAAATAAATTTTGATTCTTACTAAATGTGACAACAACTTACCAATCACAATCTAAAATTTTAGGCTGAGAAGTGTTACCTACAGAATTGTCTCTACTGTGGCGCTTATATATATATATATATATATATAAGATTTTTTTTAATTTATAAAATAACTTTTAAATTCTAACTATAAATAATTAAAAATAACCATAAAATATATAATAAAAGGAACAATGATATTTTATTTGGATCATATGTAATGTAAAGTTTAATACTTTTCGCATTATCCCTGCTTTTATTTTATATTTAACTTTTAATTTATCTAAATAAACTTTCAAGTTCTAATTATAAATATTTATTTTTTTCTTTATAGCATTGAATTTTCATTTGCAACTTTTAACATTTCATTTGGTGATTTCAAATATACTTAAATAATTTTTATTTAATAAAATCTTATTTTAACAAAATAAAATTCAAAATTCATTTAATGATTCGAATAACAAATTAAAGTCTTTGGTTTCTGCAAAATATTTGATATTTTCGTATTTTATTTGATATTATAAATTATTTATATAAATGTTATAGTCTTCTTATAATAGTATATTTATTTGAAGATAAAAATTGATTAATACGAACAAATTTATTTAGATTGTTAAGAGTAAAAAAGGCATTCGTCGTTGATTTTTGCGACCAAGTATTATTTAGCTTAGAAAGTGTAAAAACATATAATTGAAATTTTAGTAAACGTAAAAATTAGAAAGATTGCCAAATATAATAAAAGTCATAATTTAGGCTACAAAGAATAAATTTTCTTAACAAAGTAATTTTAACAAATACTCGTTATTAAAAATATAAATAGGTAATCAAAAATAATTTCAATAACTATTTTAATACATAATTATATATATGCTCAAAAGTCGTGATAAGAAGATATTTTAGCAGGTTTGATGATTTAATAAGTTGATTATAAAATAGATATTGTTGTTTTTGCCTTTGATTTAATAAAGTAGGATTTTCATTATTTAAACAATGAGTTTTCTCTCTGACTTAAATTAAAAAAAAAAATATTTGAAAATTGATGTCAAATAATATAAATTGATTAGTTGTATTTTTATAAAAAAAATACTCATATTTTTTATAAAGAAATTAATTTGCTAATTTTAGTTGCCACTAAAAGCAAAATATTATAGTCCAATTCACAATAAACATCAATTCTAGCACAAATAATTAACCAACAAACAATTTGTTATAATATATGTGATATGGATGTCAAATCGAAGATCGTGAAAAGATGAATAATTTGATATATTATGCATAAAAATCGGATTAAAAATGAAAAAGTTATTTGTATTTTTGAAAAGTAAAAGAAAGTTATCAACTTAACAAATACAAAAAAAAAAGTTACCAATTATGGTCTAATTTTTTTGGAGGGAAATCTACAATTACATTAATGCCCTCCATTTTACTTTTTTATATATATAGATTGTTTTTTATCATTTATAACTCTTCAAACATTTAATTTTTTAGGTTTAGTAGTATGGATTTTTTTCGTAAAATATTATTTTTTACGTGATAAATTGTTAATAAAGACTAATAGGGATTGTGTAGAGTTCTATTAAAATGATTTTTTAAATTATATGTACCCTATTTGTAACATAAGCCAATCATTGAGAATTGATCATTTACACAAAAAAAATCGGTTTAGCGGAAACAAGTTAAGTTATATTTAAAAAATGTGAAATTAAAATTGATTAGAGTAAAACGACTTTTTAGAATCTTGAAAACAATTATCTATGTTGCAGTATTTGACCGGAACATTAATTAGACGGTCTAATTAATATATATTAAGTAATTGCGATTTTTAAAAAATTCACAAACAAATTTATATTTTTTTTTTTAAAAGAAAGAGATTTTTTTTCTTAGCATGTATATTCAAAATATTTTGAATTGAGTAGGTCAATTTACCTTTATCAAAATACATTAGATATAATTTGTATCTGCAATACATGAGATAATTGATTAAACATTTCTTATACAATGAACACCCCATTATTTATTTACACAGTCTATTAATCACAATAGTCTTCTCAACAACTTAAAAATAATTTTCCATATATATTAATATTATATAATAGATATCAAAATAAAATCTAGATATTTTTTAAATGTGTACATATTATGATTTTTGAGAATACATATCTAACAAATTAAATTATATTAGAATTGATTAACGGTTCAAATTTCTTGGGGTTGCAAAAATTTATTAGTGAACATTATTAATGATGTATCTTTCCTTATACAAGCAATTAATTTTTTATGTATTATTTAGCATGTGTTATTTTATTTTATTTTATTTTTAGTGAGGACAACATCTTTGAATTATTTATCTTTTCAAATACATTTTTTTTTTTTGCATATTATATGGTAAATTATAAAAAAATGCCTTATATTATCCATTGTTTTTTATATCAAAATTGTAATTATGTCGAAAAGCAGTTTTTCACCACATATATTTGAGAACGCTCTCTCTTGTTTGCAAAAAAAACAAAAATGTTCTCTCTTTCCCTTCATAATTAAATATCAATTAAAAAACGTTCTTTAACTTTTATTTGCAAAACTTAAAACACACTTAATCTTTCCCTCATAGTTTTCAAACTCAGTTTTAAATTTTACAGAACTAAACACTTATTCTGTCTCTCCATCTCTCTTTCTTTCTTAAGAAGAAATAAATTAATTCCTCTTATTCATTTTATCATTTTAATTGTAATAGATATGATTAGTTACTGCGTAGAGACAAGTCACAGAAAGAATATATAATTAATTCATCTAATTGTTTTAAAATTTAAGAGATTTATCAAACTTGATAATCAAAGAAATGGATATATTTAACTAAAATTAATATATTTGACTTTACTATCAAAAACCTTGATTATCATGGATCAAACAGTTTAACCATTTTCCCTTCTAAAGTCTTCATACGCAAAGAAATTTGCAACAAATCTTTAAGATATGTTTATCCTATGAAGATCGTTCATTTTTATTTGCAAATATATTTTCTATCTTTATATATATATATATATATATATATTTCATCAAATATTTTATTTAAGTTGATTAATTTTGACAAAAAATTAATTTTATTATAAATAATCTGATTTGCTGACCATTAGAAATTAATACAAGCTTGAATTGTCTTATTAAAATGCGCTAATTAGGAAGATCATTTGTAATCAAACTATACTAACTACAGAAACATAATGTACCTTTTATAAATTAAGCGTATTGCATAATTCTCTTAAGTAGTCTCCGTCAGTATCAACATGTATTAGAGTGAACACTCTTCTAATGTCATCCAGGTAACGCTCATTTCTTACACTTTATGCAATTATCACCTAAATTAACATTCTAGAAAATAAAGTTAAAATATTTTTGTATTATAAATTGTGATAGATTATTCATCCATGCACTTCATCAAACATCGTTGTTGAAAATGAATGTATATATGCTCGATTTATTATCATTTCCCTAAATTTATGTATCAATTGTTGGAGTACAATCAGTATCATGAGTTGGTAATATTTTAACTTACCCGTGTTCTTTATTATTAAAAATAATTTACTCGAGTAATAAAGTTTTAATTTTATATAGCAAAAATTAATATTAATTTTATGGTTATCGTATATGCAAGAAATACTAAATAGATTTGTGATACATATCAATCATATATCGGACATGACTTGAAAGATATTTTTATATGGAGAAACAAAAAGTGGATGTTTTGTTAAAAAGAAAAGAAGGAAAATTGTTCTTCGACAGGGGTTGGTAAGCGTGGATTTGTGACACTGATATTGAAATATTACACTGTATTATCGTTTCATATGCCAGAAATAAATAGTTCTACAATAAAATTTGATTATTTAATCTCTAAAATTATTATAATTTCATTTATGATACTTATGTAACTAATATTTTTTTATATATTTATTTATTTTTACTTTTATGTACAAATTTAATTAATTAGTGTACTGTTCATCCATTTATTAAAAAAATAAGTGTGTTTTTCAGGTTTTAAAATTATAAGTTAAGTCGCCTCTCGCATGGCCGACTCTGAAAAATGTCAGAAGTTCTATTCAAAGTCGGCCCTGTAAGGGGCGACTTTCATCATCATTATTATTATTTTTAGATGAAAGTTGCCTCTCCGAGAAGCGACATTAATAATTTATTATTTACTTTGTTGAAAGTCGCCTATCTTGAAGGCGACCTAGTTTTCTCTTTCTTTTTTCCTTTTTTTAAAAAAAAAAAAAAATTTTGGTTGTAATTTAATAATAATAATAATAATAATAATAATAATAATGATAATAATAATAATAATAATAATAATAATAATAATAATAATAATAATAATAATAATAATAATAATAATAATAATAATAATAATAATAATAATAATAATAATAAAAATAATAATAATAACAATAACAACAACAACAACAACAATGGTAAACACCGTAACAATTAGGGGTGTGTAACGGTACAGTGTGGATCGGATATTTGAAATATTCAGATTCATACCAAACTTCGATTATTTAAAGTGAGTATCCATCACCGATCCAAAAAATCGAGACGGTACGGTGCGGTTATTTATTTTTCTCGGGACAGTTCGGTTCAGAATTTCAAAATCTAACGGAACGGTTCAATTCGGATAATTGGAGATCCATTTTATCTTTTGAATAATAATTACAATTTGAACATAATATATTGACGTCTATATATAATAAATACAATGTCCCGAAAAAAAATAACCGCACACTGTCCCGATTTTTTGGATCGGTGATGGATATTCACTTTAAATAATCGAAGTTTGGTATGAATTTGGATATTTTCAAATATCTGATCCACACCGTACCGTGCACACCCCTAATTGTTACGGTGTTTACTATTATTATTATTATTATTATTATTATTATTATTATTATTATTATTATTATTATTATTATTATTATTATTATTATTATTATTATTATTATTATTATTATTATTATTATTATTATTATTATTATTATTATTATTATTATTATTATTATTATTATTATTATTATTATTATTATTATCATCATCATTATTATTATTATTATTAAACTACAACAAAAAAAAATACAAAAAAAAAAGGTCGCCTATAAGATAGGCGACTTTCAACAAAGTAAATAATAAATTATTAATGTCGCCTCTCTAATATAAAATAATAATAATAATAATAATAATAATAATAATAATAATAATAATAATAATAATAATAATAATAATAATAATAATAATAATAATAATAATAATAATAATAATAATAATAATAATAATAATAATAATAATAATAATAATAATAATAATAATAATAATAATAATAATAATGAAAGTCGACTTTGAATAAAACTTATGACATTTTTAAAGAGTCGCCTATGCGAGAGACGACTTAAATTTGCCCATAAGTGGATGAACAATACAATAATTAATTAAATTTGCCCATAAAAATGCAGTCAGTGTTGTTACCAAAGAAATTTGTTGAATGTTTGAAAATTGATATTCCTAACAGCTTTTGCTTCGAGAATATAAAAGAGAAGTAAGCTTGATGTCGGTTGAACCTATTGACGACAAATATTATTTGGCTTCTGGATTGGGTGCTTTTTCAAAATATTATGATTTTTGTGATGGAGATATTTTATTTTCAACTCCGAAAGTTGAGTTAAATTTTATGTAATTGTTTTTTCTGGAACATCAAATGTGTTAAGCAAAAGATGTTCAGAATTAAAATTATTGACACCGAAATTCAGGAAAAAAAAAAAAAAGAAACTTGACTTCAAAAGTTAATTTTAGTTATTGGTTTATAATTAACGTATTTGCTATACCATTAATCATCTTCGTATTAATTTTTTTTTACTGCAATCAATTATATTATTAGGAAATTTATATGGTTAAAATCATACCATATCATATTTAAATTAAAATTTTAAATTTTCTATAATCCTTGATAGACATAATTTTATGTCTTGATTAGTAATTTACTCTTAGATTTTTGTTCTTTTTATTGACTTTTAGAAGTAGACATGAAATCATTCACTAAGAAACGTATTAGTGTAATTATATCTTCTCCATAAAGCATTGATTTGTAACGTATATTGTTTAATTGTAAGATTTGAAGATGATACGCGTTAACTATGCATGTATTTAGGTCGATTTAGGATTATATTTGATAACATTTACATGCATATTTGGTCGAGAGTTGTGTAGATTTGTTATATTTGGACCATTTAACGTGTTTGACTTGTTTTGAAGGTATTTTGAGTATTTCAGGGCTAAAAGTCGTGGTTTACGACTATCGGATGAAGGAACAAGTCAAAGGAGGCCTAAACCGGTCCGAATCGGTGTGGAGTTGAACCATCGCAACCACGACACAAGAAGGCGCACGGCCGTGATAGAAAGTGCTTTGAAAGAAAAAAAAAGTCGATGTCCACTCAGCACGACCGCGCCATACATGCAAAGAGGCCGCGCAAAAAAGTGAGGATTTCAAACTGTTTTGAGTTATTTGCAACGCGACTGCAAGGAATGCCTTGCACAGTCACGACAAAAGGCCGCGTTTTGGAATCAAAGTCTAGAGACTCCAGAACTCGTTCCGAAGCCTATAAAAGACATAGAAGCTCGTTTTTTCAAGGGGGGATCATCATAAATCGTCAATCAGTATACTATCTCATACTTTTACATTGGAGTAGAAGAAGTGAGAGCGAGAAGACGAAGATCGACGAGCCGAACAATCGGGTTTATTTACTTTGTTTAGTCTTATTTTCTTTATGATGTATTCATTGAATTATTGTATTGAATTGTACTAGGCATGAATAGCTAAACTACTAGTGTCCTAGGATTAGAGAGTAGGGTTGTATGACGATTTTGATTTAAGCTTTTGTTTTATAGACTCCGATTTTAGCTATCTATCTATGTGCTTGCTTTTATCTTATAACTAAGCATAATTTGATCACTTAGGCTTAGTTTACATGTTTAACAATTCCGCTTCGAGAGAAGAGAATTAAGGAATTGTTAATAGATGTACAAGGTATAGCGTAGTTGTCTATAACTGTGTAGGCAAAGGTTAAGGGTCTTTTGGAAGTTGTTAGGATTAATTGGCTCGAGAGAGTAATTGTTCTAATCAATCCACGACTTAGACGCTTCGAGAGAAGGGCTAAGTTACTTAAGTGTCATCTAATAGATAGTAAAATTGGTTTAGAAGTCTATAAATTAGAGATTAATCATTATTAGAGTAATTCCTGAAATCGATACCCTAGGATACATTCTCGTTGATTGGAATTCCCGACGATAATTAATTCAGTTTATTAGTACATGCAATATAGTTTAATAAAATCATTCACCAATTCTAGCGTCTAGTTAGGGTAATCCTAGATAATTAGGGTATCAAACTACGTTAACTTATTCTCTGTGGATTGACTTTGACTTCTGCTATTTACTTTAACACTCGTATACTTGCGGTATTTTAGGGTTAGAATTAGAACCTGTCAAGTTTTTGGCGCCGTTGCCGGGGAATAGGTATAGTGCCTTAGTTTTTATCCTAAGTAATGGGAGGATACTAGATTAGATTTTAGTTTTTGCAGTTTAAATATTTGTCATTTAATTTTTATTTTTATTATTTATTTAATTTTCGTATTACATGGTATTTCATTTTGTTGGTGTTTCAAGTTTCATACGCAAACTAGGTCAAAAGGAAAAGAACAACTTATTCCTTTCAATCCTGAGATTGAAGAGTCCGCAGACACCGAACGAGAAGAAATCTCACAGCTGAGATGGATAATATTCCGCAAAATCTGAACCAAGAGGAAGCATTGAATCAGATATTGGGGGCCTTAGCCAATCTGGATGACAGAGTTACTAATCTGCAAAAACAACAACCACCACAGCAGTGGAGACAAACTCAGATTGTACATGATGACACAAACGAGGACATCACACTCATAAGTTATTGTCTTCGTCACATGCCGAATCAAGCAATTGGAGGAGTGTAACCACCATCGTTGAATGCTAATAGCTTCGAATTGAATCCTGCTCTGATTAATAATGTTCAACAAAACTAGTTTGGTGGGAGCGCACGAGAAGACCCGAACATGCAACTTAAAAAGTTTCGCAGGTTGGCTGAAACTATAAAGATGAATCATGTGCCACACGAGCAAGTAAAGATGAGATTGTTCCCGTTCTCATTGAAAGACAAAGCATTGCAGTGGTATAATTCATTAGATGATGTCACAGAATGGGAAGACTTGAGCACGAGATTCCTTCTGAAGTATTTTCCACCGAGCAAGATGTTAGGTTTGCAGGACAAAATAAATCAGTTCAAGCAGATGATCAAGAACCGTTCGGTGAGCCTTGGGAATGATTCCGAGATCTTATCCAGAGTTGTCCCCAACATGGGTTTTCAAAGAAGCAGTAGTTGTGCAAGTTTTACAATGGCTTGCTTGCTCTAGCACGAGATAATGTGGATGCTGCTACAGGAGGTAGTTTGATGGGAAATAATGTAAATACTGCATTCTCAATTTTGGATGCAATGGCTCGAACTAGTTATCAGTGGTCTAATGAACGAAATCAGCCAAGAAGAGTGGCTAGTGTCAAAGAAGCAGAGCTCGTAAAGAATGAGCCGAATGATACTCTTACATCTCAGATGACAGCTCTGACGAATCAAGTAAGTTTGCTAACTAGTCTGACGTTAGCACAGCACAATGATACTTCATCACAACAGTTAGTGGGCCAGGAGGAGGTTGAAGATGTTAACTTTGTAAACCAGAGGAACTTCAACAACTTCCTATTAATAATCAGCCAAGGTACAATCATTACCCACCTTATCGGAATCACCAAAACTTCTCTTATGGAAATACGAAGAATTTACTTAATCCGCCACCCGAATTCACTGTCACGAATGGTATGATTCATGATGTTAAGAAACCAACACAAGAGGAGATAACCCAGTCACAGTTCGCCAAGTATGATGGAAAATTAGTTCAACTGGAAAGAAAGATGAATGGAAAATTTATTGAGCTGAATAAGAACATGACTGGACATAGAGCAGACATCAAGAGATTTGAGAGTAGTATTACTGAAATTTCTACTAATACTAGTCAATTTATAAAGATTTTTGGAGCCCAGCATAAGCAGGGCAGTTCCTGAGTGGTACAGTGGTGAATCCGAGAGAGAAGTGCCAAGTTATTCAATTGAGAAGTGGGACTAAGTATGGGGGTCCAAAGTTGCCAGCTAATAAAGAAAAGGTAATGGAGAAGGAGCAGTTAGAAGAAGAAAAGGGGATGCAAGTTAAGGGAAGGAAGCAAAAAGATGCCTTAAAACCAAGCGAGGGGTGAGACATCAAAGCTAATATACCAGAATATGTCAGTCCTATTCCGTTCCCACAGGTCCTAAGGAAAAAGAAGATAGATGAGCAATTCGCGAAATTGTTGGATGTGCTAAAGAAGATCCAAATTAACATTCATTTTATTAAGGCACTACAACAGATGCCTAATTATGCGAAGTTCTTGAAAGAGGTGATCGCAAAGAAGAGAAAGTGGGAAGAGTACGAGACGGTGAATTTGACAGAAGAGTGCAGTGCAGTTATCCAAAGGAAGCTACCATTAAAGTGCAAAGATCCAGGTAATTTCACTCTTGAATGAAAAATAGGTAATTTAACTTTTGATAAAGCACTGTGCGATCTAGGAGCTAGTATCAACTTAATGTCATTATCTATATTTGAAAAATTAGGAATAGGCATGGTAGGCGATCGTCGTGTGTCGCTACCAAATTAAATAGCATATATATATATATATATATATATATATAGGTAGATGAATATATATATACACACACACACTAAGCCTTAACCTAAAACTCTAACTAGTAGAGCGATAAGTAAGGGTCGATCCCACGAAGAACGGTTGAACAATATTGTCTTAATATGTCAACAATTGTATAATTCAAACAAGAACAAATGCGAAAAATGAAAACAATAAAAGTGGGGGGGGGGGGGGGGGGTTGTTTGTCAAGCTATAAACTGTCAATAACTATTAGGAACAACTATTTAGCGATGATAAACTAAGCTAAGATTCAATTAACAAAAGATGGCAAGATAGATAAATCAATTTTGGATTTTTAATATATGATTAAAGTATCTACCCTTGATTGAGTATCCATTTGGTTCCAACGAATTACACAACTATTGTTGATACCCAATTGAAAACATTTCAAGTCCCTATTTCACGACTACTAGCAAGCTCTAGCAACCGTATTATCTCTTAATTATGGCTAATCGAAATAAGTTCTTTGACTAACCATATCCAATTAAACCAAAATATCGAATAAGCTCTCTTCAATTTGGCAATCGAATGATAAAAGCTCCAAGATAATGAAACAGATTTGACATAAACCTCGAACTCTACACTATCACCAACGAAACCACTCGTTGTTTACTACTAGGGAATCGAAAATTGTACAATTACGGATAGTAATTTCCCATTCTAGCAACACATTCATACACTTCCTAGAGGTTTCAAGCAAGAAAAAGCATACAAATATGAGTCAGTAACAGTAAATAGTGTAGAACACTTGAAACTGTAATCAAATGGTAACATCAACTAGCAATAATCATGTAAACATTGTCACTCAAAGTTTTACATTTGACCAAGGGTAGAAATAAGGGTGCTACTCACCCATGGAAGCTAAAACAAACAGAAAATAAGTAGAAAAGTAAAGAAACATGATACTAAGATGGATAAAACCAAAGATGTCAATTGAAGAAGATGATCCTTCAATCTCTTGCCAAATCTTCCTTCCTTGGTGGCATTGGTGGCTCAAAAATGGCTGGAAAGTGTGTTATTCAATGTCCCTAGATAGGTTAATTTCGAAAGGGAGGATATATATATAGGGGAAGAGTTGTTACTTCAATTTAAGGCAAAATCACGTTCAGGAATTTAAAACAGGGCAAGGAATCTCGGCCGAGACGCAAGTGTGTCTCGATCGAGATGTGAAAAAGGGCTTTTCAATTTGTAAACCGAGGGATAATCTCAGCCGAGATTGGGTTGAAGTGAATTTTTTAGGGTTTGGGTTATCTCGGCCGAGATTGGTTTTCATCTCGGTCGAGATCCTCATCTCTTTGAATCTCTAATTTTCTTTGGAGAGGTATCTCGGCCGAGATGCCATACCCATCTCAGTCGAGATCTTCAATCTCTCAAAATTTTTAGTATTTCCTTGGAGGGTTATCTCGGCCGAGATTTGTATCCTGTTTCGGCCGAAATCGACCCCTCAGCCCTGTAACTTGTTTCTTCGGCCGATCCATCGACTCCGCGATCGTTTATTGTTCTTTTTCGATCCTTTTGCACATGTCTTAACACAAAAATAACACAAACACATTATTTTGCCCATGAGAATACAAAAGCACTAAATACACATGATTATGCACATTATTGACACTAAAGTAACACTAAAAATGCCCTAAAGTGCGTGCACGAGACACGTGTACTAGGCAATATTTAGGGGTTTGATAGAGAAAATAATGGAGGTCTTTATGGATGACTTTCCTGTCTTTGGGCCGTCTTTTGATCATTGCTTAGACAACTTAGCTCAGGTGTAGCAAAGGTGTGAAGATACCAATCTAGTCTTGAATTGGGAAAAATGCCATTTCATGGTTAGGGATGGTATAGTCCTTGGACATAAGATTTGTTCTGCAGGGCTAGAAGTAGATAGAGCTAAGGTAGTTTCCATCCAAAGAATGAAAAAGGGGTTAGAAGATTTCTAGGACATGCAGGATTCTATAGAAGGTTCATAAAAGATTTTTAAAAAATTTCTCAACATTTATCTCGTTTACTAGAAAAAGATACTTCTTTTGTGTTCGATGATTTGTGTATGCAAGCATTCGAGACTTTGAAAAGAGCGTTGGTAACTGCTCTGATACTGATACACACTGGACTGGTCTCAACCATTTGAGATAATGTGTGATGCGAGTGACATGGCTGTAGGGGTTGTTTTGGGCCAAAAGAGAGACAAGATCTTTCGAGTCATCTATTATGCTAGCAAAACACTTAATTCAGCCCAAACGAATTACACTACCACAGAAAAGGAGTTGCTAGCTGTTGTTTATGCATGTGACAAATTTCGATCATATCTAATACAGGCAAAGACAATAGTGTACACTAACCATGCAACTCTTCGATATTTGTTTGCCAAGCAGAATTCAAAGCTAAGACTGATAAGATGGATGTTGTTGTTACAAGAGTTCGACTTGGAGATCCGAGATAGAAGAGGATGTGAAAATGCAGTTGCTGATCACTTGTCCAGAATTAATAATGAAGCAGATGCAATAGGACAACAAAAGGCAATTAATGACACATTTGCGGATGAGCATGTGTTGGTTGTAGAAGATGCTCCATGGTATAGCGATATTGCAAATTACATAGTGAGTGGCATTCCGCCTGATCTATCGCCTCCTAAGAACAAAAAGTTCTATCACGATGCCAAGTTCTACATATGTGATGATCCCTACTTATACAGAAGATGTGCAGACACTATTATCCGAAGGTGTGTCCCTTATACTGAAGTAAGGGACATAATCACATAGTGTCACTCTTCCCCAAGTGGGGACATTTTTCATCAGCAAGAACATCCATAAAGGTACTCTAAAGTGACTTTTATTGGCCAACAATCCACAAAGATTGCATGAATTCATCTTGACATGTGACCGATGTCAAAGAACGGGAGGAATATCACGAAAGCACGAGATGCCCCTCACCACTATCATTGAAGTTGAATTTTTTGATGTGTGTGGTATAGATTTCATGGGACATTTTCCATCTTCTAATGGGTTCCAATATATCTTGGTAGCCGTAGAATATGTGTCAAGATGGGTGGAGGTTGTTCTGGCCCAAACAAATGATGCGAAGGTAGTGCTGAAATTCCTTCAAAAGAACATTCTTACTAGGTACGGGACTCCGAGAGCCTTGATAAGCGATGGGGGGTCACACTTTTGCAACAAGTGGCTATCTGCATTATTAGCCAAATATGGGGTGAAGCACTGAATTACGACTCCATACCATCCTCAAGCCAATGACCAAGTGGAGTTGGCCAATCGAGAAATCAAGTAAATCCTTGAGAAATCAGTGAATGGGAATAGGAAGGATTGGTCTATGAAGTTAGATGACGCACTATGGGCATATAAGACGACATATAAGACTCATTTTGGACTTCCGCCATATCAGCTAGTCTTTGAGAAAGCATGTCATCTACCGGTGGAATTGGAGCATCGAGCTTATTGGGTAGTCAAGAAGTTGAATTTTGACTTTGAGGTCGTTGGGAAAGAGCGAATTCTAAAGCTCAAGAAACTGGAGGAGTTCAGAAATCAAGCTTTCGAGAATTCCAGTTTGTATAAGGAGCGCATCAAACGATTTCATGACCGTATGATAAAAAATCGAACTTTTGAAGCTGGTGAACAAGTTCTATTGTTCAACTCTTGACTGAGATTATTTTCAGCAAAGCTGAAATCAAGATGGTCGGGCCCATTCACTATCAAGACCGTTCGAGCATCCAACGTAGTAGAGTTAATAAACAAAGAAGGGAGCATCTTTCTCGTCAATAGACAAAGAAATAAGAAACACTACAAGCAGAACCAACTTCAGACCGTGCATGAAGTAGTACGGTTGAAAGAGCTCAACTGAACCAAACAGGTCATCCAACTTGAGATGTAAAATGAAGCGCTTATAGGGAGGCAACCCGATGTTTACCGTTTTCTTTCACTTTTAGTTATTTTTGTTATTGTTTTTATTTATTTTACAATTCTACGCGTATTTTCAGTGTTTTTAATGTTTTAGGAACCAACATGGACGAGCATAGCAAGAAACGAGGGTCGAAGCATGCAGAAAATTGAGGTGGGGTAAAGCAAAAGAGTCGCGACCGTGAGGAAATCCTCTCGCGGCTACGAAAAAAGCATCGCAATAAAGTAAAGAGCCTGTTGACGCAACGCAGCTGCGAGGGATCTTCGTCGTGGCCGTGACAAAACTAGCCTAGATAGTAATCCAGCACTGATGCACCAACACGACTGTGTAACGCCTTTTGTGCGGTCGCGACGGAAATCACCCAGAATTCACAGTTTTGAGTTCAACACAACGCGACCACTTTACCTATCTCGCGCGGTCGCGACAAAGACCCAGAGGTTTAAAAATGTGAAGAACACAGGTTTGCCCATTATTTCCCTTTTTCATGTTTTGCATGCGGAAAACACACACTCACATACCTCACAAATTCTTGCTAAAACACCCACAAATCATTCTCAAACACTCACACACACACACACACATACACACACACACACGAAGATTCAATACTTGCACCACCAATTTTGGGATTGAACGATCGATTGGACGAACCTAGGGCACCTCCAAATTCGACTTTTTCAACTAAATTTATCCGGTAAAGCTAACTCGAGCTTTTAATTGTTCTTATCTATTGACTATGCTTATTTATCATCGAACTTAGTTGCAATTTCGAATTTGATGAAGTATGGGTTCTTAATTGATTGTTATTGGCAATTGTAGTGCATATTAGTTGATGAAATCTAATGGGTCTTATAATGTAGATAGTATTGGTGTTCTTCGGAGTTAAAATTGTGTTGTTGATTGTGATGAGGATGGTTGAATAACAACTATATCGAATTTCACATGTTTTGTTCATTGAAGAATTTCATCAAACATGTTATGTGCATAGGGTGAATGAGGTTTTCACTTGATTTTATGATCCTTTTAGGTTATATGTGTGTAATTAGATGATGAATAACTTCTTTATTACTTGTTAGATATTCACATGAATCGAGTTACTCTATAATTTGATTAAATTAAATTATATACATAGTCTAGGGGGATAAAAGTTGAGTTAAAATGGTACATGTTGCTTAAGTGGTGTTTAGGTTGTGTAAAGATGAGTGTAGTAACTTTGACATCTAAAGTTTTCTTTGGGCTTAATTGTAAATGTGTTTGATTGCATATGTTGTTTAAGAATATATTTTATGTCTAAATTAGTTCTTGATTTACATTGCAACATTGGTTATTGAGAAAACAATTGTGTGTGTGTACATGTTCACTGAAATGGCACCCAAAAAGGCCAGCTCCAGCCGTAACAAAGGAAAAAAACCCATGGTGGAAGAGACAATAGCACTGAACCCGAATGATAGCCAGACTATGTATGGTTTCACACTGGAGAGGAAAGAGCACAAGGCTCCATTTGAGCAGCTTTGCCACCTCCCGGTTGTGGCAACAAGGTTCAGCAGTGATGATTTAACTCAGGCAATGGGCATTCATGAAAATGTCAGAGCCATGTTGATCGTGAGGGGCTTGCTCAAATTCATGCAAGCAAAGCTCACATATAGGAGACTCACACTAGAGTTTCTGAGTACATTTTCCATCAGAGCAGCAAGTGCCTTGGACTCTCACCGACCAGACGACATTACTTTTCAGCTGATGGGCAAACAACGCTCACTAACATATGCCCAACTGGATCAGATATATGGGTCCCTAAGGCTGCCATACAAGACCCACCAAAAATCTTCAATATTCAAGAATTTTGGGATATATTGACAGTCGCTCCATCCCTTGTGGAACTACAAAGATATGTGTTGAATGCTGCTAAAGCCTCATGGATCCGCAACCCTGTGGTCCGATATCTACAGAAAATGTTGGTCCAGACCCTATTTGCACGAAAAGAAACAGGGGCGATGAGACAAGTTGAACTTCAGATGATATGGAACATGTTCCATGAATATAAAGTCGACATTGCCCAGATGCTGACGGAGCATGTTGAGAATGTTATCCGGAAGTAGAAGGACAACATTATGATCGCGGGGTTGATCACACCTATAGCCGAGTCATTTAATGATATTGACTTTGACGATATGATACCGGTGAAAGGTGGGGTCTAATTTACATGGGAACTATTGGAAAGTATGCAAGTTGTGGTTTTGGGAGAAGATGGGACGGTCCCTTATGTTTATCAAAATGTGGGACCCTACCTTCGACTTCGTTATGAGGAGAGTACAGCCGTGATGATCACGAAACATACCAAGAACCCATCCTTGTATGGTGAAGACCACATTGAGCATTCTCAAATGCTGAATTTCAATGTAATCCGATCGAGGCAAGCCGCCGAAGGCAGCAGTAGAGCCCCGAGACCATCCAAGAAGAAACGGGCAGCAACGGCTATTGCATCCACGTCCGAGCAGACTGAGGACGTGGAAGGACTTATCACATCTCTCCGGGACGATGTATGTGTTTGTAATGATACGGTGCAATCACTTCGCACCACTATGGATAGACATTGCACGAAAATTTGGGGAGTAATTCACATGATTAGCACCGAGATGCATGACCAACGAGCAATATTGAACATGCCCCTTGAAAGGAGCAACAAAGAAAGGGCATGGAGATAGCAACAACGGAATCAGTGGGAGACATTGGCTTAATTTTGGAGCCAACATGGTTTCCAGCCACCTCCACCACCACAGTGATTGTAAGTTAGCACCAAGGCGTACCACTCTTTTCCTCCAAACATTGGCTTTTAGCCAAGTTTGGGGAGGGGGTGTACTGTGGGACGTCTTGGCCGCTATTTATATTTTGTTGCTATTTTCGCTCTTTTGCGTCTTTTTGTTTGTTCGTTTCTTCTCTTCTGCTTCTTATTGCTTAGTTGTTTGATTTGCTATGTGATGTTGCTTTGGTTTATGTGTTGGGTCAAGTGTTGGGTCCGGGTGCCCATTTATTTATTCTTGTTGCTTTAATTGGAGTACTGGGTTTGTGTGCCCATTTATTTGTGTCTTTTTGGTGGTGTTGGGTCTGTGAGCCCATTTGTATTATTTATATGCCATGATAGTCCTGGGAGTCTTTAGTTTAATTGTTTTGTTTTGAGTGTCTTAGTAGTCTAATTTTAGGTTTTATGTTTTTAATTATTATGAAGAGTCTATAAGAATGAGATAAACCCGAGGAGTTAGTGGTAACAAGTGAAAGAGAAAAAAAGGGAGAGAAAGAAAAAAATAGGGAAAGATCGATGATGAAAAGTTAATGATGAAAAGATTTTGGAAATTGTTGCAGAATTGGCACATAATAGAGCATGAGAGGTGATTTGAGATGAAATTTAGTTTAAACTTTGAATATTTGATCAAAACTAACCTTGTGAGGATTTGAGCCTAATTGTACTCCTATTTTCGGAGTAATATGACTTATTTCGGTGTGAATTTTGATTGGATATGTGTATAAGTCTCTAGAACTTGCCTTGAGTCTTTACTAAGAATATCAAATTGTGTTATGACTTAGGAAATGATCTTAGACAGTTTTTTGTTTTAAGCCTATTTTTTAGCAATGAAAAGTTGCCCTTTGTACCAGAAGTTCACAATTTATCCCTAGTTAGCCCACTGAGCTTTACAACCTTATTCTTTCATAGCCTGACAATGTAAGCCGAAAACCTTTCAATTTAAACCTACCTTAACTGGATTAATCAAGTAAGAGGGATGAGGATTGAAAGGTAGTTAGGTGAAAAGAAATTTTGGGAAGAAATGGGAAAACTAGTGTATATTCCAAAGATGAAGGGAACAATAAAATTGATAGGTGAAAAACAAGGAAGAATAAGCCCTTCTAATCGAAAAAGAAAAAGAAACAAGAAAGGAAAAAATGTGGAAAAAGAAAAGAAAAAGTTTGTATATATGTTGTTTAGTACTTTTGAGAAGAGGTTAGGAAATAAAGTGCTTAAATTGTTTGAGCTGAATAGAACAGTCGGGTAATCCTAAGATGTGGTATCGATATAGTTGAAAATCACTTAAGTTGTAAGGATTTTTGAAAGTGAAGAAATCACTTTGCGGGATGATTTGCTGAGATTTAAAGAGTGAGGTTGAGTGATTGTATTGAGGGGTAGTCGGGTTAGGAATAACTTGATTAGTCCAAAAGTAGTCACTTTTATCTAAATATATCCCACCTTACCTTAAGCCCACATTATAACCAAAAGAAAGACTTTTTTTATCCTTTGTCACACATTTCGAGTACGAGGTATAATTAGATGATTGGCTAGCATATGGTAGACTTTGCATGTAGTTCAATTTGAGCGGAGACATTGTTTTAGCCTAAACACTTGAGAGATGAGTGAAACACTTACCTGGTGAGGATTGAGTAATTCAAAAGTTCAAAGCCTCGAAAGTAGTTGATTTTTGCATTATCACATATGCTCACTTGTATTATGTTGCCTGGTTTTTTGAAGAAAAATCAGTTATAAACTGAACTCATCATCTAATCGCTCTAAATCATGGCATAATCACTTGTATTTTTGTGTCTTTTGTTTTGTTGTTCGGAACTAACAACAGTTTAAGTTTGGGGGATTTTGATACACGTTAATTATGCATGTATTTAGCTCGATTTAGGATTATATTTGATAACATTTACATGTATATTTGGGAAAGGGTTGCGTAGATTTATTATATTTGGATAACATTTTTTAACTTATTTTGAAGGTATTTTGAGTATTTCAGGACTAAAGGTCGTGGTTTACGACTATCGGATGAAGGAACAAGTCAAAGGAAAGAAAAAATCCGCCTGACCGACCTGAACCGGTCTAGAGTTGAACCGTCGCGACCGCGACACAAGAAGGCGCTCGGCCGCGACAGAAAGTGCTTGGAAAGAAAAAAAAGTCGTTGTCCACTCAGCGTGACCGCGCCATACATGCAAAGCGGCCGCGCCAAAAAGTGAGGATTTCAAGCTGTTTCGAGTTATGCAACGCGATCGCGAGAAATGCCTTACGCGGTCATGACAAAAGGCCGCGTTTTGAAGAAGTTCCTATTCCAAGTAGGAATCGAAGTCTAGAGACTCCAGAACTCGTCCCAAAGCCTATTATCAGAAATCATCAATCATAATACCATCTCATACTTTTACATTGGAATAGAAGAAGTTAGAGCGAGAAGACGAAGATCGACGAGCCGAACAATCGGGTTTATTTACTTCTTGTTTAGTCTTATTTTCTTTATGATGTATTCATTGAATTATTGTATTGAATTAATACTAGGCATGAATAGCTAAATTACTCGTGTCCTAGGGTATTATGACGATTTTGGTTTAAGCTATTGATTTATAGACTCCGATTTTGGCTATCTATCTATGTGTTTGTTTTTATCTTATAACTAAGCATAATTTGATCACTTAGGCTTAGTTTACCCATTTAACAATTCCGCTTCGAGAGAAGGGAATTAAGGATTTGTTAATAGACGTACAACATATAACGTAGATGTCTACGACTGTGTAGACAAAGGTTACGGGTCTTTTGGAAGTTATTAGGATTAATTGACTCGAAAGAGTAATTATTCTAATCAATCTACGACTTAGTTGCTCCGAGAGAAGGGCTAAGTTACTTAAGTGTCGTCTAATAGATAGTAGAATTGGTTTGAAAGTCTATAAAATAGATTAATCATTATTAGAGTAATTCCTGAAATCGATACACTAGGATACATTCTCGTAGATTGGAAATTCTCATTGATAATTAATTCAATTTATTAGTACATGCAATTTAGTTTAATAGAATCATTCACCAATTCTAGTGTCTAGTTATCCTAGATAATTAGGGAATCAAACTACGCTAATCTATTCTCTGTGGATCGACCTTGACTTCTGCTATTTACATTTACACCCGTATACTTGTGGTATTTTAGGGATAGAATTAGAACTTGTCAGAATATATATTTAATTTAGGTTATGTGTGTTGTAAATTAACAAAACAATATTCTTATTTATTAAATAAGTTACACATTTCAAAATCTTATCAAAACAATGGTTTTCATTTTGTTAATTATTTTTTTCTTTTTTATTTTATTTAAATATCATGTAAGTTTCAATCCATTAACATCTTTTTGAACACATAATATATATATATATATATATATATATATATATATATCTTTCAAGAAAAATTTAAAAGAGAAAAACTCTCTCTCTCTCTCTCTCTCTCTCTCTCTCACCTTTGGCATAAAACAACATTTTTACTATTTCATATTATCTATCTGTTTTCAAACTTTAGACGAATCAATGGTCGGACGAAGATCGACGGGTACAGAGGTAAAAGTTTTTTTTTTCTTAGATCGTAACTTTTTTGGTATTTTTACAATTTAGGTTAAAATTGTAATAAAGTATTATAGTTGTGTACATTATTTGATGTTCATAAAATGTTCAAAACTATTTGTGAGAATATAATTTTTAGTTACGATTATTTATGTATATGTCTTTTGTGTAATTTTAGGGTTTTTTTTTTTTTTATAATTTGATGATATGTTTTTTCTTTGAAACGAGATTTATGATTTTATTTACTAGTAAGTTTGGTTTGTTTTTAAATTGCATATTTATAGAATTATCAGTATTTTTGCATTGTGTTCACCTATAGTTCTTGCTACGGCAAGCTTGTATGTGGAATTAATAACAAGAACTTTGATTGTATATTGTAACTGTGGATGATGATTTGTTTTATTGTTAATTCAATATATTCTAATTTTTGTAGGAGTTTCCTACTAGATTTGTGGAGGCTTTGCCTCAAAATTTAAACAAGAAATGCACTGTCGAGACAAATAAAAATATCAACTGGGATATGGAAATGATATTGGATGGAGATGACAAATCTTATTTGAGTAAAAGTTGGAGACAATTTGTAGACGAGAATGCATTGAATGGTGGTTTTTACGCATTTGTCAAATATGACTCTTCCTCATTTTAATTATATGTTGATATACATGATCGTAAAGGATGTGTGGTAGATGTTCCAGAAAAAAATAAGGTCATTCTACGTGATTTTTAATCAGTGTGAAGTTCTTGGAAATGAGGTAATAGCAAAGAATATTTTCAACATGTAATCCGACATTGATTTGAACAAAGTTCTTTTTTTAATTAATACATGTTTCATTTGTTGGCTATATTTATTTTTTATTTGGATTTTTTTTTTCAATCTGTGTTGATACCAAGAAAATTGCAGAACGTGAGGTTAAAATTCCAAATTGCTTTGTATTGGAGAATATAGATAGAAAAGTTTGGTTGGTTTTGAGTAAGAACATTGCTGATCAGTATTTGTTCACATTTGGATGGAAACAGTTTGCAAATGCAAATGAATTGGTTGATGATGATGTTGTTCTCTTCAAGTATGAGGGTTGAATCAATTTCTTTGTGATTATTTTTCTGGGTCATCCAAATTATTTTGTGAAAGATACGCACCAAGTCAAATTGTAATTTCTTTCCATCTTCAAGAACACCTAACTTCAACAAGTATTAGTAACGAATTGTGTGTTTTTCAAAATTTTAATGTGCTTCGCAGATGGTTAATTAGTCGAGTATTTGATATTTGTAGACACCAATATATATACAAGATGTTGGTCAAGACTTTAGTGATATTATTTATTTGGACGGTGCTGAAGATCGTGATAAGTCACGGTGGATTGAAAACCAAATTGGGAAGTTTGTTTAAAGAATAAAACAATACATATATATATATATATATATATATATATATATATATATATATATATATATATATATGTTGAAGAATGAATTAGAAGATTTCAGTCAACAATATGGGCTCAAGGTTGTGGCTACTTGCACTTTTAGAGTCATAGATGAAGAAAAACTTTTTTATTTATGTGTGTTTTTATGGAATTCGAATTTTTTATTCCATATGAATATATTTCTTATAATATACTATTTGAACGTGCTTGAAGTTCTATAAAGTTTCAATGGCACTTGATTAGTTTTGCTCCACTAATCTATCATCAGTTCTCTTTTTTTTTTTTTCAAATGATTTAGTATCTTATTGTGTTCTGAATTGAATCACCTTTTTCAACCTCGATATCGGATTAATATAATTTTTTTCTACAGTTGAATATATCTTGCATTTATACTTAAAGATATATTACATACTTGCATTTTTTTTTTTATATAAATTACTGCACTTAACATTTAAAATTAATAATTATACTTATCATTTTGACTAAATCAAGGAAAATGTTCAATTTACTATACACTTGATTCTTGAGATTTTTTATACTAATTTGATGAAGTCTAAAATGATTATTTGGGATTAAGCTCATAATTCATAGACATTGTATTGAAGTTTTGGATAAAATCCTGAAAGATGTCATCCAAGTAAGGGGATCGCATAATTCTGATCTACCTTTTGGGGACAAGACAAAGGGTGAGATGATTGCAGAGTATTGCGACTCATGAAGAATATGAGGATATAAAATGTGTCTCAAGTTGTACATCGTGTGGATTGGAAGAATTCTCCAATTGGTTTTAAGACATAATATTGTAAAACTTATTTATTGCTTAATAAAATAAATGTGCAACTTCTATTTATTATGACTATAGTTGATATGATTAAAAATTTCAATATTACGTTTTAAAATAATAATAACAAAACTCACCATCCGCGCATTTTGCACGGGCGAAGAACTAGTATACATAAAATTAGAACAATGGATAGTAGTGTAAGCTCTTATTTACTTTATTTATCATCTTTCATTTTTTAGAGATAATTATTTATTTTTAGTTTATTTTTTTCAATTTAGGTACATAGCTATAATATCTTTATACTGATTCCACTAACTACAACTAAAAAAATATTTGACAAGACAGCTGTAGTGTATCATATTCCTTTTATTTAATTTTATTTTATAGTTTCTTTTAAAATTACTTATCTCTTTTATAATGAGATTCTTTTATATAATTGTAGAAACAGTACAAAATCCGATTAGAAGAAATTTTTAGAGCTAATTTAATAACTTTATTTTTAAAGTTTTATTTATTTGGTAGGAGTCATTTTATAGTTCGATTTCATCTCTCAACTTATAAAATTTTATGTTATATTTCATATGGTATTTCACTACTAGAAAAAAACAAATTAGAGACGGAAAAAATCGTCTCTAATTACATGATATCGGATTCTAAATTAAAGTAGTGACAGATTAGAGACCAAGTGGTTGGTCTCTATAATGTTGGTCTCTAAAATTTAGAGACCGATTTTATTCCGTCTCTAAATTTAGTGACGGAATTTCCCTCTCTATTATGAAATTAGAGACCGAATTACCTACCGAATAGAGACGGATTATGTCCGTCTCAAATTTTCGATTGCTAGTTCGTCACTAATCGGATACTAATGTTTTTTTGTCACTTTCCGTCACTATTCTATTTCTATTCTGTTTCTATTTTGTGACCAATATCATCCGTTACTAATTTCCGTCTCTAATATGAATTTTTTTTGTAGTGTTTAGCTAAGCTAATATTGTAAGCTAAACCTAAATATTTGTAATATGTTATATCCTTATATCTTTTTAGAAAAAAATACTTATATTATGTTTTGTTCGATTCTTCATAAATTTCTTATATTTCTTCTAATGGATTGTTTTACAATTGCAGAGAAAGGAGAAAGATCAATTAGAAAAAAAGAAAAGGCCAAGAGAATATGTTTGTGTGTGTATGTGTGTGAAAGCTCTTACAATAGGTAAAAGTACTTTAGTTTATGATTTTCAAAATATCAATAATTGAAAATTATACAAAAGATATTTATGCGTTTATAATTTTTTATAGAAAATTAAACATTTTATAGTTTAATAGGAGTTAGTAACTCCAAAGTTTGACTTCTTTGTTAGGATAATGATTACAAGATTCTTAATTTCGAATAGTGGTACAATAAATTTATTTAGGTATTAAATATTTGCAAAACTATTAGGGTTTGGTGTTTTCATGCTAATAAAAATACTAACAGATTTTAGGATTAACAACAAAAAAATAAAAAGCATATACATAAAAAGTAGAACAATGAATAACCGTGAAAGCTCTAATTGTTTTTATTTATCATCTTTCATTTTTAGAATTTTTTTTGTTAGTTTTTTTATTTGGTTACGTAGCTATAACATCTATATACTCATTTAAATAATTACAACAAAAAACATGTTGACAAGACAACTATAGTGTATCATATGATATTTAATTTATCACGATATATAAATGACTCAAGATTAGTGAAATTTATTTGATAAAATATTTAAATTATGTAAACTGTAATAGTTTAATATGAATTCAGTAATTTTATGTTTGACTTTCAAAGTTGGATAATAGATACAAGAACCTTATTTTGGATCATAAGTACAAGAGGGTTATTTAGGTACTCAATATTTGATATACTGTTAAGTTTGGGTATTCAAAATCCTTATAAATTTCTTATTTTCAACTTTCATTCTCGAGAGACAAAACATGTTTTTTCTTCAATTTGTTTTCTTAAGTTTCACAACTACAACATTTTTGTATTCATTTCACTAAAAAAATTGACGAGAAAATATATCATATATAATATTTAATTTACCACTTCATTCATTCATTTCATAATATTTGAATGGCTCAACATTAATAATAAGTATTTGAAAGGAGAACAAGCTAAATGATTTGCTCGTTTACTATCGCTTCAGCACTTACACCCATGAAGCTATGGCTTGACTTTCAATAATAAGTTACATAGTGTCAATAAAACATGTCTCGAAGAAACTTAAATTGTAACATCAATATGTGATATTATTAATATTTACTATGTATATCTGAAAAATATGAAGTTACAATATGAATAATCAAATATATAAATTTGAATATCTTAGTCCAATTTTTAGTGTAAATTCATGATAGAACAAAAATTTATACATGAGTTGTAGCTCTTGATTATTATTTAATTTTTTAAGGGTCCGCTTGGTTACAAATCATCAATGACAATGATAATGAGTATGAATGAGGGTTCAATCATAGTATGGAATGAAATGGGGAGAATTGTTAATAAAAGGGGGTAATTATTAACTTATTTATTATGTACCAAGCATTATAAATGGGAATAAGTCCTCATTTATTCCCATTCCTTACCCCTAAATTCCCCAACCAAGCGGGCCCTAAATGTATCACTAAGTCTTAAGTACTATTATTGTTGACATAGGATCGCATACTTATATTTTTTATTATGTAAAAATGATTTGATTAAAAATAAAAATACCACTAAGGAAGTTTTTGGAAAATAATAGATGAGATGAATTTAAAATATATTAATTTATTTAAAAAAATGGAAACATATATGCCAATTCAATGTGTAAATAATTCTCAATGATTTATATTACTTTATACAAATGATTGACAAATTCTTCCATAGTTTTTCTTATAATAAATGAAACAATCAACTCTTATTATTATTATTATTATTATTATTATTATTATTATTATTATTATTATTATTATTATTATTATTATTATTATTATTATTATTATTATTATTATTATTATTATTATTATTATTATTATTATTATTATTATATATATATATATATATATATATATATATATTAGAATAACACTTATATAATAGTAACAATTTATTTGTCTAAATTTAAATATTAAAAATTTAACACTTACAATAATCTTCCTAATTTTCTAAATTATTTTTTTGAAAATGTAATTTTAAAATTATTGAAATATCTATATTACAACTTTGAGAAACAAAATGGAAGTTATGTAAGTTATCTAATGAAAAATAAAATATGAATATAGAATATTTAGACTAAAGTATAAACCATTAAATTCAAATGATTAGAGCTTAATACGAAAAGTAACTTAAACTTCATTATAATAGAGACTTGAAGCAAATACTAAAGTCAAGCTACAAGGATGAAATGACTTGCATTTGGAATCGTTGAGATTATATTTTATTGAGATTATATTTTAAAATTAATATTTGAGTAAGCAAATAGACATATTAGAATATTATATAATGTTATGTATATGTCATTTTATTAAAGTCCAACAATAAAAAATAATGTCAAAATTCCAAAACAATTGAATAGGATCAATATGATGAGAAAATTCATAGAAGTGAGAAAAATCATTGTGAAGAAAAGGTGTATATATAATACAAACTTATGAATTTAATTTATCATTAGTAGATAAAACTTTATTAACATAAGGAACTAAATTATAAAAAAATAATGTAAAAATATCAATATCGAAAGGTCTAAGTGAATTATCATTTTAAAAATAAATTATAATAAACGAGTTTAGGTAATATAATAGAAAAATTAAAGAATGAACTAATGTGATACGGTCATATATTTTACTATATAAAAAAAAAGAATTAAAAAATATATAAAAAATATCGAATATATGTATTGTAATCTTGTATGTCTTATTAGAATGTGATAGGGTCTATACAATGGATTGATTGTTTTCAAATATATCTACACGTTAAACATTATTTTTAGTCACCTACCTTACAACCCTTCATAAATTTATGCACTAATGTAGTACTTTTAATAGGTGATTTAAGTTTAGTAGGCCAAAGAAAAAAACATGTTATGTTAAAAAATTGGATAAAGAGCATAAAATCACAAGGTTTAAAATAATTGAAGTTTATGAAAGTTTATTGTGCTAATAATAGATAAAATAAAGGACAAACGTGAAAATTAGCAAACATGAATAATTAAACTTACTTTTTTTTTTAAATACTTAAAATCTACCACTAAAGGAAATTATTAAATTGATAAAAATATTAAACATATATTATAAGCATATGTAATGACTTGATAAATGAATTCCCTAAACTATATAAAATTATAGGGTACACTAAAGAAAAAAAAAGAACTATAAAGAAATAACAAATTAAGTTGTACTATGTGAATGATTAAAAAAATGTACAATGTGAATGAGTATCATATAATTAAAATAAAACATGTAGAAAAATAAAGACGGTAAAAGTTTAGTGTTAATATTAATATTAACTACGAGTATAAATTAGATATAAATAAATAATTACATTTGAATAAAGTGTTTTGTAGTCTAAATAAAACATAAAATTGGAAAAATAAATTCAGAATGCATGGTTTATACATGGAGATATAAGACTTTTAAATGAGTGTGCAATGTGCAAAATTTAGGAGTACTCACTATAAATAAATAGGGATGTAAATACATAAAAAAATAGTTAAATCTTTATTAAACTTACTAACAATAAAAAAATTTAAAATAAAGTTTTCATAACAAAAGTTGGATGTTGGACCTTGATACTAAGTTGCTGAAAGTTTTTTTCACATTAAAATATGTAAAGAATTTCATGTGTACATGTATGTTGAGTTCAAAATTATTTATTAGAGAAATTATAGAGAAAGTATATGTTAGGCCTAATATTATATGTTTATATAACAAATAATGAACTTATGGGTGTGAGTTAATGATGAAATGAGATAAATCAACATATATTTTTCTTCAAATGCTAGTGATTTGGTGCAAAACATGAAAATCTATACCCTCATTATTACATAGTTTTTCAATCATTGTATAACTTTATTCATGATATATTAATGATGATTGAGTCTATGTATAATGAGAAGTAAACACTAATTAGAATATATCAAACTTTATATATATAATATAAAATTTTGTAAGGCTAAATATTTTCACATTATATCATGGTATGTCGTTTTTATTAATTCTTTTAACATTAATTATTATAACTTGTTTTGTTAAGTCTAAGATTATTTAACTTTTAAAAATTTGATAAAAATGCACTGTAACTATTACATAAGTACAAAACTACCCAGTAACTTTGCTACTTTGTAAAAATGTCTGTAACTTGCATTTTGTTGATAAAAATACCTCATGACCGACTATAGCAGATTGTACAACCGGATACTTATGAGATGTCCCTCATTTATTGATGTAGCATTAGTTTTTTCGTTTTTTTTTTTTTTTTGTTTGTTTGTTTTTTTTTCTGCTGGCTCACCTATTAGGATGATTAACAAAAATTATAGCCCCTCTGTCCCTGTCTTCTTTGGGGCGTTTCTGAGAGTCAGAACTTTTCTGTTTCTCTTTTATAATTTTTTTTTAACTTCTAGCTGATTTAGAATTTGTTCAATAAATCAATTTTCTTATTGAATTGAATAATATAATAAGTGTATCAATATTATAATGATAAATGATTGCATTGAGTTTTTTTCCTGTAAACGCAGTTTTCTAAAAGTAAAGAATCTGTTTGATATAAATAACAAAATCACAATTTACAGTGAATGAAAATCAGATCTGAAGCTCCATTCACAATGCCAATTCTGTGTTCTAGGGCTGATATTAACGTCAACTCTACCTTAATATACAGAACCAAAAACACGTAGACAGAACGAAATCGATGTCTAAAGAGGTAGGACCATTTCGATCATCGACAACAACAGAAAGCCCACGATTTTAGTGTGAGGTAATGCTATTTCTTATTTTTATTTTTGTAACGTCCCAATCCCATTAACTCGGGATTAAAGTGCTACTAAATTTTTCTTTTCTTTTGATTAAGTAATAAATCAGAAAAAGTGCGAAAGTGTGACATGAAATACTTATTGGATAAAAGTAGAAATTTTATTGACAATAAGACACTGCCAAAACATATTTACACTAGTGGTTCCAAAGTTTCTAAGAAAATAAAAATCCCGGATTTTGTGACACACAAACTTATTTATATACATAGAAGAGGCAAAAACATCTTTAAGTTGCGGGTAGAAGAAGAACCCGGTGACCTTTGCCGCAACAGCCCCGCCACCTCGCTTAACTAACCTGAAGATTTGTAATTATGGGCATGAGTATAAACTCAGTGGGAACTTTGTAAGCAATTATACTAAATGAAGATGCACAATAATAAATACATCCTTGACTTAGGAGCCCATCTTACGACTCAAAAGCCATATTGCTAGACTTAGGGGCCAATCTTACGACTCCCAAGTCCTACTCAAAAGTCAATCTTACGACTTAAGAGCCTTTCTCAAAAGCCAATCTTACGACTTAAGAGGTATCATATCAATAAGCCCGAAGGCAAACATACTTATCAAAGTACAAGTTCAATAGCATAATGTACTCACAAATAGCCCAGTTACCCACCTTGTTTTGCTTGCTTTAAAGTACGTAATTCGCGTCTGTCCCAAGGCCTGACCTGCACTTAACCTAGCACATGTTGTTCAATTAATTATTATTACTTATCCGGTTTAGTATTTAACAATTATTAAGTGTGGTACACTATCCTTGAATTATATCTATTTTTACAATCTCTAATACATAAGTCAAGTCGTAATAAATTATAGTCCTAAATTAAAAGGCCTAATTATCTTATTAAATTTTAAATTATTAACTACATTAATATTTTAAACTAACTAATATGCATCTTAAACAACAGCTGTTTAATATAAACTTAAGAAAATAGCTAAATTTATAAATCCACTTAAATCAAGAAAATAATTAAATTCCTAAATTTATATAAACTATCATTGACAATGACAAGAAAAATAAAAAAGACTATTAAAGAAGACATACCTCAAAAGATTTTAACACAATTCAACAACTTCCCAAAACACCGGTCCGAGAGTTGTCGAAAATAAACTTATAAGGACCTCCTAGTTAAAGGAATCCTATATTATATGAATTGTAAATATTTTATATATTTCCTTCTTATGTTTGTAAAGAAGGTTTATTACAATATTTATAGAAATTTTAGGCATTCTATTCCTTCTTTTTTTTCGATGTGGGATAATGAAATTTCCTTTTAATTCAATGTGGGATAAACCACTTCATTACTTTGACGAAAATGGGTATTTGATGAAGCAAACATCATTAGGTTATTTACTATATTTAGTAACTTGATATTGTTTCCTAACTATGCTAGCCTATTATTATATTATTATTAGTACTATATTACCTTAGGTATAGTTACGTATCATATATATACTTTATACTTTATGGTTTATATTTATATATTCTATATTTATATATATTCATCATTTTCTTTTTTAGAATAACTATTTTAGTTTCAACATTTATATGTTTTCTAAGTCCGATACTAGTTTTGGGTTCCTATATCATGTATTCTTAGTTCTTATCTTTTCGGTGCTAGGAGTGCAGTCGACGTGGTACATCGCGATGATACTTATTTTCCTAAAATAAAATCATAAAAGTCAAATAACTTTACAATTTAGACTAAAATAAAATTGGTAAAAATATTTAAGATGCAAAGAATATATTTTATTGCATTTCAAAGATTCGGGGTATCACAGTCTCCCCTACTTTTAAAAAATTTCGTCCTCGAAATTGTACTTACTTGGTTTATAATATTCGGATATTTTGCTAAGATCTCATCTTCTCGTTCCCATGTAGCTTCTTCCTTCCCATGTCTACTCCACTGCACTAGTACTAAGAGAATCTCTCTATTCCTCAAAGTGTGAACTTTTCTTCCTAGGATAGCAATGGGGTTCTCTTCATAAGTGAGGTTTTTATTGACCTCCAGATTCTCATGATGAATAACGTGATTTGAATCTGGGACTTACTTCCTAAGTACTAATACATGAAAGACGTTATGGATATTGGTAAGTTCTGGCGGTAGAGCTAACTTATAGGCGACGTCTCCAATTCTATCTAGAATCTCAAATGGCCAATATATCTGGGTTTTAACTTCCCTCTCTTCCCGAAGCGTATTACTCCTTTCATTGGTGCCATTTTGAGAAAAACCTTATCGACAGTATTAAATTGTAGATCCTTCCTTCGCGTGTCAGTATATGATTTTTGTCGATCCTGGACAGCCTTGATTCTTTCTCGAATCTTAGTTACTACTCCAATGGTTCTATCGATGATCTCAGGAACTAAGATCTTTCGTTCTCCAACTTCATCCCAGTAAATCGGCGATCTACATCTCCTTCCATAGAGTGCTTCATACGGTGCCATCTTTATGGTAGCTTGGTAACTGTTATTATAAGAAAATTCTACTAGTGGCAAATATATCTTCGAGTGTCTGTATTGTTCTTTCTGACTGTCCATCAGTTTGTGGATGATATGATGTGCTGAAGTTGAGCTTTGTCCCAAGGGCCGTTTGTAGACTTCTCCAGAATTTAGAGGTGAAACGAGTATCTCTGTCCGAAACTATGGTCACCGGTACTCCGTGTAATCTAACAATCTCGTCTACGTACCGTTGAGCAAGTTGATCCATGTTAAGCGTCATTCTTACTGGTATAAAGTGTGCTGTCTTTGTAAGCCTATCAATGATCACCCAAATAGCTTCATTCCTTCTTGTTGTTCGTGGCAGTCCAGTAACAAAGTCCATTGCTATGTGTTCCCACTTCCATTCAGGAATCTCTAAAGGGTGTAAGAGTCCTGAAGGCCGCTGGTGTTCTGCTTTAACTTGTTGGCACGTTAAACATCTTTCAACAAATTTCCCTATTGATCGTTTCATATTTCTCCACCAATAGATCTCTTTTAGGTCCTTGAACATTTTCGTCCCTCCTAGATGAGCTGTGTACGGGGTATTGTGAGCTTCTTCAAGAATTTCCTTCCTTACGTCATCATCCTTAGGTACACATAATCTTCCTTTGTATATTAAAGTCCCATCTGGTGTTACAAAGAACCCCTTGATGGTTCCTGATATTGCCCGATCTTTCATCTTGAGAAGGAATTTGTCAGTCTTTTGAGCTATCTTTATTGGATCTCTCAAAGTAGGTTGTATGGTTAATGCTGCGATCATAGCAGTAGTATGGCCTGACTTCACAAAATCTAGATTCAACTTAGCAAATTCTATTAATAATAGCTCTTGTTGTGTTGGGAGACTGGCCATATGACTTTCATTTTTCCTACTAAGTGCATCAGCTACGACATTTGCCTTGCCCAGATGATAAAGGATGCTGCAATCATAATCCTTTAATAGCTCCAGCCATCTTCTTTGCCGCATGTTGAGTTCTTTTTGTGTGAAAAAGTACTTTAGACTCTTATGGTCTGTGTAGATTTCACATTTCCCACCATAGAGGTAATGACGCCATATCTTTAATGCGTGAACAACAGCAGCTAGTTCTAGGTCATGTGTAGGGTAGTTTAACTCATGGGGTTTCAATTGTCTTGAGGCATAAGCGACGACTTTTCCATGCTGCATCAAAACGCATCCTAGTCCTAACTTTGAGGCATCGGTGTAAATGACAAATCCTTCTGATCCGTCAGGGATAGTTAGAACTGGCGCGGTTACGAGTCTCTGCTTAAGCTCTTGAAAGTTGTTTTTGCATTCGTCAGTCCAGTGGAACTGGTTGCTCTTCTTTGTCAATTGAGTCAAAGGCCTAGCGATCTTTGAGAAATCTTGAATGAATCTTTGTAGTAACCAGCTAGACCCAGAAAACTTCGGACCTCATTCACATTCTTCGGAGCTTTCCAATTCATTATTGCTTCAACCTTGGCGGGATCCATTTCGATTCCATTAGCCGTGATGATATGGCCTAGAAAAATAACTCGATCCAGCCAAAATTCACATTTGCTAAATTTAGCATAAAGCTTCTCCTGTCGTAAGGTACCTAGTATAGTTCTAAGATGCTTCTCGTGTTGTTCTTTATCTCTTGAGTATACTAGAATATCATCAATGAAAACTATGACAAACTGATCTAAATAAGGATGGAATACCCTATTCATCAAATCCATGAATACTGCGGGTGCATTTGTCAATCCAAAAGGTATTACTATGAACTCATAATGACCATATCGTGTTCTAAAGGTTGTCTTAGAAATATCACATTCTTTGACCTTGAGTTGGTGGTAGCCTGATCTGAGATCGATCTTCGAGAACACGCTAGCTCCCTTCAGTTGGTCAAAAAGATCTTCTATTCTAGGTAAGGGATACTTATTCTTGATTGTTAGGCGGTTGAGTTCCCGATAATCAATGCACATTCTAAGTGATCCGTCTTTCTTCTTTACAAACAATACAGGGGCTCCCCATGGAGAGACACTTGGCCTGATGAACTTCTTGTCCAGCAACTCTTGAAGCTGTATTTTTAATTCTTGTAATTCCTTAGGCGCCATTCGATAAGGTGCTTTAGATATAGGTGCAGCTCCGGGCACCAAATCTATTGTGAATTCAACCTGTCGATCAGGAGGTATTCCAGGCAACTCATCTGGAAATACGTCCACATAATCTCTCACCGTTGGTATATCAGCAGGTGTAACCTCAACAGTATTATTTTCCATGACATTAACAAGGTAGCCTTCACTTCCCTTTTTCCGTAACATTCTTACAGCCTTCATTGCTGACACAATACACGGTCTGGTATTAGTTTTGGCTCCGTAGAAGGTGAATTTGGATCCTATTATTCTTTCAAAATCTATTTCACGCTCAAAACATCGGATTGTTGCTTTATTCTTTATCAACCAATCTATACCTAAAATAACATCAAAACATTTCATCTCTAATACATATAGGTCGGCTTCCAGTTATTGGTTACCTATCAAAAGCTTCACATCAGTCACAATATCCTTAGTCCTAATAGTTTCTCCTGAGGGAATACTTACCGCCAACTCTTCTCCATTTGTATTACCTTTCAGACCTAATTTCCTTTTAAAATCTTCGGATATAAAAGAATGTGATGCACCAGTATCAAACAAAATATATGCTGGAAGGTCGAATACAAGTAGCATACCTGCCATGGTTTCATTCTCCTCCGTTAACTCTTCTTGTGCTAGAGTAAAAACACGTGCCTTCCCTGATTTCTTGTCTGGTGCATTAACATTTTGTGGCGCCTTAATCTGCGTAGTGGTGCACTCCCAATACCTATGTCCTGGTCGATGACACTTATAGCAAATCTTTCCCACCAAACATTCTCCATAGTGGTGCTTATTGCAATTAGGACATATTGGAACTGCATTTGGTCCTGGTCCCCCCCTTAGGTTTGCCCTCTTCACAATGTGGTTAGTCTTATTCCTATCTCTAAAATCCCATTTTCTTTTCCCCGGTTGCTCTTGAGGTTTCTGGTTGTATTCTAAGTTCTGGCTAAGGGATACAATATGTGCTCGTTCAAACGTTTCATGGTATGCAGGCAATTTCAAACCCGACACGATCCCTCTAATCTCTGGACGCAAATCTCTCTCAAAACGTCTTGCTTTTCTTTCATTTGTATCAACCAAGTGTGGGGCATATTTAGATAATTGATTAAAACGTCTTTCATACTCCATCACTGGAAGGGTTCCCTGCTTCAAATTGACAAACTCAATTTCCTTTTGGTCACGGATAGACTGTGGAAAGTAACGGTCCATCATCATGTTCTTAAAATCATTCCAGGTCATGTTTTGCTTTTGCTCATTCGTCATTGTTCGCTCGTATGATTTCCACCAGTGTCCAGCATCTTCTACGAGTTGAAATATTGCGCATGAAACTTTTTGATTTTCAGTTGATTCCATATGGTCAAAGATTCTTTCAAGCTCAAGAATCCACTCCTCAGCGACCATAGGTCCTTCGCTAGCTCGGAATCTTGGTGGTGAAAAACGACGAAATTGCTCTATAATGACATTAGTATTAACACCCTGGTTCTGTGGATTCGGTATATTTTGGTTAGCTGGTATTTGTTGTATGAGTCCCTGCAGAGAGTTCAGGAACTCCCGTGCAAATCCGCTCCTTGTACTTCAACAGCAGGTGGAGGTTGCCTCTCAGCAATTGGCCCGACAAATGGCTCATTTTCACTTTGCACATGTTTACGTGGCCTTCCTCGTGCTGCCATACTTTTGGGAGAAAGAGAAATAACACTTAATTATATACATATATACCCTTGTTTAACATACCGAATAATTTATAAGCAAGTCATATACATAGAAGATATTGGGTTTACAAATCCATTAATATATACAGTAAGTACAATGGTTTTAGTATTCTAACCTATACAAAATGTCGATTGGTTTATCATGCTTTTACGAGCAAAAAGATAAGCATGATCAAAGGATGACTTATATACATTCCTATTAGCAAAAGGATATTTACGGTCTAGTTATGTACTAAGCATCACTATACAAAAGCTATCAACTATTACTATATGTACATCCTCTAGGTTTCCAACTATATCAGAACCAATTACTGTGGCATGCCTGGTTCTCTGCTGGTGGGATACGCACACGACGACCCCTAGTTGGTATGCTCTCACCAGGATTTGACCCTATAGACTCATTAGGTTCACTTTCCTCTGAAGGATCCTCTTCCTCCTCATCTTCCTCTATTATGCCTGCTTCCTTACATAGCAATCTTGCATATTCGCGATAGAACTCTGCTAATTCTCTAGCACGCCCAACAAGACGTTCGTTAGCAACAACCTCTAAACGCTTACTAGTTGCAATTTCATTATATCGGTCTGCCCTTTGTTTCTGGTTTTCAGCCTCTCTCTCCATTCGATCTGCAGTAGTGAGACACCTTTGTTGGTTCTTGACAGCTACCGCCAGGCGAAGTCCAAAATGTTTATAATCAATAACTGGTCCAATAATAGAGTCTACTGTAAGCATGTTATCATAAATCCGACGGGCGATGGCTCTAAGGGATGGCGGGATAGTTTCTCTTAGGTGCACTGCTGCCTCATGCTCGCTAATATAGTGTCCCTCGCGTATAGCGTTATTGCGGCGTCCCTGTAACATGATAATATATTCTTCTATGTTCTGATGTGCTCCCTGCCTAGACCCCTGATAAATACATCTCTATCGGCAAGTACTCTGTCTCTATATATTACTTGTTTTCTCGCCGTTTACCTCCTACGAACCATCCTATCATAAAGAAGAAATATGGATCAAAATCTCTAATTTGGTTTCCTAATTGGTGGTAAATTTCAAGGACATCTCACAAGTATCATGTTATTTTATGAAATGTAAATTTGTAGTAAAACATTTCCAAATCATACAAACTAATAGTAAAATATACATACCTTGGAGCGAATGTCGGTCTGTTGGCAAAGTCACGGTTCCCCTTGATTTTATTTTATAGGACGAGTATACAGAAAAGTAGACCCGCTCTGATACCACTCTGTAACGCCCCAATCCCATTAACTCGGGATTAAAGTGCTACTAAATTTTTCTTTTCTTTTGATTAAGTAATAAATCAGAAAAAGTGCGAAAGCGTGACATGAAATACTTATTGGATAAAAGTAGAAATTTTATTGACAATAAGACACTGCCAAAACATATTTACACTAGTGGTTCCAAAGTTTCTAAGAAAATAAAAATCTCGGATTTTGTGACACACAAACTTATTTATATACATAGAAGAGGCAAAAACATCTTTAAGTTGCGGGTAGAAGAAGGAACCCGGTGACCTTTGCCGCAACAGCCCCGCCACCTCGCTTAACTAACCTGAAGATTTGTAATTATGGGCATGAGTATAAACTCAGTGGGAACTTTGTAAGCAATTATACTAAATGAAGATGCACAATAATAAATACATCCTTGACTTAGGAGCCCATCTTACGACTCAAAAGCCATATTGCTAGACTTAGGGGCCAATCTTACGACTCCCAAGTCCTACTCAAAAGTCAATCTTACGACTTAAGAGCCTTTCTCAAAAGCCAATCTTACGACTTAAGAGGTATCATATCAATAAGCCCGAAGGCAAACATACTTATCAAAGTACAAGTTCAATAGCATAATGTACTCACAAATAGCCCAGTTACCCACCTTGTTTTGCTTGCTTTAAAGTACGTAATTCGCGTATGTCCCAAGGCCTGACCTTCACTTAACCTAGCACATGTTGTTCAATTAATTATTATTACTTATCCGGTTTAGTATTTAACAATTATTAAGTGTGGTACACTATCCTTGAATTATATCTATTTTTACAATCTCTAATACATAAGTCAAGTCGTAATAAATTATAGTCCTAAATTAAAAGGCCTAATTATCTTATTAAATTTTAAATTATTAACTACATTAATATTTTAAACTAACTAATATGCATCTTAAATAACAGCTGTTTAATATAAACTTAAGAAAATAGCTAAATTTATAAATCCACTTAAATCAAGAAAATAATTAAATTCCTAAATTTATATAAACTATCATTGACAATGACAAGAAAAATAAAAAAGACTATTAAAGAAGACATACCTCAAAAGATTTTAACACAATTCAACAACTTCCCAAAACACCGGTCCGAGCGTTTTCGAAAATAAACTTATAAGGACCTCCTAGTTAAAGGAATCCTATATTATATGAATTGTAAATATTTTATATATTTCCTTCTTATGTTTGTAAAGAAGGTTTATTACAATATTTATAGAAATTTTAGGCATTCTATTCCTTCTTTTTTTTCGATGTGGGATAATGAAATTTCCTTTTAATTCAATGTGGGATAAACCACTTCATTACTTTGACGAAAATGGGTATTTGATGAAGCAAACATCATTCGGTTATTTACTATATTTAGTAACTTGATATTGTTTCCTAACTATGCTAACCTATTATTATATTATTATTAGTACTATATTACCTTAGGTATAGTTACGTATCATATATATACTTTATACTTTATGGTTTATATTTATATATTCTATATTTATATATATTCATCATTTTCTTTTTTAGAATAACTATTTTAGGTTCAACATTTATATGTTTTCTAAGTCCGATACTAGTTTTGGGTTCCTATATCATGTATTCTTAGTTCTTATCTTTTCGGTGCTAGGAGTGCAGTCGACGTGGTACATCGCGATGATACTTATTTTCCTAAAATAAAATCATAAAAGTCAAATAACTTTACAATTTAGACTAAAATAAAATTGGTAAAAATATTTAAGATGCAAAGAATATATTTTATTGCATTTCAAAGATTCGGGGTATCACAATTTTTACTGCTTATGGGATCATAATTTCTTTTTTTCTTTTTGTTAGTGGCTTAACATCATCTATAAGTAAACATATCCAAACACAATCTATATATGTGTGTTTCACATTTTACTTTATTATGTCAGCTACCGAAAGAGCCGTAAATGTGGGGTGAACGAAAATATTAATATCCTTAACTATCATTTTTTAATTTGTAGAAGTGATAAGTCTGGATCAATTCCACAAGGAGAAGTCTAATTTATCTGTGTTTTACGCTATTAATTAATTGAGACAAGCAAGAACATAAAAGGGGGGAAAGGGTGGGGGGAAGGGGAGCTTGATTTGATTTTACTAACTAATCTAGAAGAATGAATAGAAAATAAGTAATAAAAGTGATTTAACTTAAATATATAAAAAAATCTCAGCCCCTAATCTAGCTATCCTCCTAGTTCGATTAGAACTTGTAATTAATGCAATTACCCTTGAATTAATCCTATAACTTCTAGCCCTAAATCAACAATAAGCTTTGCTGATTCGAATTATCCTTTAATTTTAATTAACCAAAAGAAGCTATTTGATTAATCTATCTAATCAAACAATCTAGAATAAGCTCTCTGAATCTAATTGGCTAAATGCTTAAAGTATTAGGATAATAGGGTAGATAGATGTTGGACTCACAAGTTCGGTCCAATTGATCCTTATATATGTTATATAGCGAATTAATTCACTATTTGCTACCAATGGGTATAAAGTAACAACAATTACGTATTATGAAAATATCCTAGCTGTTAATACGTGGTCAATTAACGTAGGTGATTAATCTAAATTAACAGTCCACATATGAAAATAATTAAACCGAATAACATAAAAAGTTCCAAAATATAATCCAAAAGCAATCACCATAAGAATTACAAGTCAATCAAACTAGGGTTCAAACATCAATTAGGGACTAAAATTAAACTACTAGCCGCACATATCTGCGTTCAAAAATATAAATAAAATGTCCAACATAAATTTAAAAACAGAAAATAAATCAAACCGAATACTCAAACGAAACGACGTTTTCCCTTTTCTTCAATCTCCGTCGCCTCCAAGTCGGTCCCTTTTTCTCCAGAGTCTACCTTTAAAAACCTTCACATGGGCTTTTTGCCCTTCATCAATCATGGGCCTTGGCCTACTTGTTTAATTTCAAGCTATCCCGCAAAGATAATTGGGCAGCTCCTTTTGTTGAGCTTGACACCAAGTCACCTAATGTCAGGCCCAACTCAATATGTGATCTTCCATCTTGAATAGAAGAACTTTAAATTCTATTAAAATAAACACTAAAAGGGTAATCAAGTATTTCGGACCAAGAAACTCACATAAGTAGAAAAATGATAAGTGCAATAACCAAAACTTTAATAAAAATGCAATCTTAACCTCTAAATTAATAAACATTATTCTACCTATCAGATGTGGTGGATCTTCCATTATTTAGGGCACTGGAAAGAGAAAAAACAAAACAAAAATTGAAGATGAAACCTTCCTCCATCCTCCCATAAGGAAAGATGAGGGGAGAAGAAGGCGGCGGCTAGGTTTTTTTACTAGATTTATATCATTCATTTCCCATCTACACTCTGGTTGAGCGCTTTGTATCACTGGCAACGTATGTTTGTTTGCCAAGGTAAGCACTTGTATATTGCAAAAAATTAGTGAAATGAATATGATTGGCTATAGCAAGTCTGTCAACTGGTCAAATGATGATATAGCAGTCATAAACAGATGTGACGATTTTTCCTTAATGTGTTATTAATATATTATTTTAAGTTATAATATGAATTAGAAAAACTGAAAAAAGGAAAATGATGTTCTTCCTCTTTCTTCTTCTTTTCCCTACCCCAAACCACATTCCCAACCCATCCCCCGCCCAACATTACCCCCCCAACCCCGCCCCCAACCCCAACCCCAACTCAACCCTGACTCCGTCTTCAAAACCCCAACTTGCGACCCCCATCCCAAACCTCCAACCTCCAACCTCCAACCTTAGTTGTAATAATCTATATATAGAGATTGAAGAACAAAAAGCCCAAACAACTGACCTAAACTAGACGAAACTATGCTTGTAAGATTGTTATCCGACAAATACAGTTCAACTATGCTCCTCAACTTGCCTAGAGTAAATGGAATAGCACCATCAATCAAACAAGACCTAAGATCAAGCACTTGGAGTGAAGGCAACTGCAATCCGAACCAGTTGGAAATTGACCCCGACAACTAAAAATTCGAGGCATTGAATGAGAATAAACGAGTCAAATTCTAAAGGGCATCCACTGAGGATTTTGACTTCCCTTCATTGTTCTCCTAAATCCTGAAACATATCCTTGTAACACTTCCATTGAAACACTCTACGCCTACCATGAACTATAGGGGTTCAATTTTATCGGCCATTCTTTACCTTTCAACCCTAACAAAGACCTTAATTGAAGCAAAGCCAATCTCTCTTGCCTAGAAATCAGAATTTTTTGCTTTAGTTTTTTTTTATAATTCATACTATAATTTAAAGTAAATAAATTAATAACACACGAGGAAAAAAATATTGGGGAATTTGGAATACAACAAAATCAAAATAATTGGAGAATACTTGAGGCATACAACTTAATTCACTGTCCTTAAGGATTTACTTTCGTAATCCTCCAGGATACAACATGCCTTCTGGCCTAAAGACTAAGAGCAGGAGCAACAAAATAAGCTAGAATAGGAGGACCCAATGATAATAAGTACACGTTACAGGATATATGAGAATTAGATATTATAGCTTTTCTCTTGTATATCTTGTATCAAAAACAGATATGTTTTTTATAATCTAAAACCCAACTTCCTTTCCTGAAAATTAGGAAAGTGGGTAAACTTAAAAAGATTTCCGTATTAACTTAGTCTTTAAAGAAACGATATTGAATTGGTCTTTTGGAAAATCGTAAAAAGCAAGATTAATTCTTAATTATGTGTCTACGGTAATTAAGAAGATTTTGTCAATAGTAGAAAGGATTATATACAACAACAACAACAACAACAACAACAACAACAACAATAACAATAACAATAATAATAATAATAACAACTAATTAAATATAACTTTTTTGAAATAATAATATTTTTTCAATAGAAAGATAGCCACATTAGCCTATGATCGCCAGATCAGCCTTTAACTGATTGCCTGAATTGTTAATAGCCGATTATAGAATATTTTCACTAATTTTTTAGAATATACATGACATTATTACAAACTCAAGAGTTAAAGATTATCTTTATAATAGTAAAAATGTACGGGGTATTTTTGCTAATTTTTCTAGATTCTATTCATGAATCATTCCATTTATAATACTACAGAAAAAATGGTAAAAGTGTCCTCTAAATTTACCATAATTAAAAAAATTATTCTTTAAATTTGGCACTTTAAAAAATTATCCTGTAATTTAAAAAAACTAATAAGAATATCCCGTCTTCGACTACTATCTGTTACCCATTTCTATTCTCTTTTGTGGTTCAGGCATCCCTCCACCCCGTCTCCCGACGTCCCTCTCAATCAAAACAATACAAAACAGGGGTACTGACTCAAACCCAACGCTAGAAATCCGTCCTCAGAAATTGAACAAAATATCTTCGAGGCGTTTCTGGAAGATGAGATCCAGGTTGTACATCCATTTATTTAACGTTTGTGTAAATTATGTAAATTCATGTCTGATTAATTGAATGTACAAGTATTTTGAATAATTTATCAGATTTTTAAAATTAATTTCAGATTTTAAAAATACTTTTTTAATTTTTTACTAATTTTAAAAAATATTTTTAATATTTTAGAAAATAACATTATTACAAAAGAGAAAAATGAAATAGTAACATTAATTTCTTAAAGATAGAAAAGATTTTTAAATAATTTATATTCTAAATTATTTTTTAGATTTTTAAAATAATTATATATTTTCTAAGGTAAATTTTAATTGATTAAATTAATTGAAGATTCTTTCATAAATGTTATTTAAAAAATACTCCCTCTATTTCATATTACTTGACGTTTTAGGATGAAAGAGAAGAATTAAGAATTGAATATTTTGACAGATGTATCCACAACTAAAGATTTAATCTAATCAAAATATTTTTGATAGATTGAAAAGTAGTTGTATTTTAGGATTGAGTCCAGGGAGAAAACTGATAGAATTGGTGAAAAATATGTAAAACGTCAATTAATTGAAAAACGGAAGAACATCCTAAAACGCCAGTTAATATAGAATAGAGGGAGTACTATGTAGATCTTTTAAAAAAAAACCATAAATTATAAAACTAGGGCTTTAATTTAATTTAACCAAAAGGCATTTCTGGAGTAAAAACGTGTCCAAAATAGATTCCACATCACTTGCATAACGTCACGTCAATCTGTTACTGGATGGGTTACAGTGAATTATCGGTGATGAGGCATTTTTATTAATTTTTTTAAAATTACTGAGTAATTTCTTAAAGGGTTTTTATCAGTCAAGAATCAACTATCAATTCAGGTTATGAAAGATAATTTATATCAATTCAGGGCCTCAAAGATTTGAAACTATCAATGGAAGACCCATAAATTCAAAATCATTAATAGGGTCCGTTTGGAAAATTGCAAAACCCAAAAAATAAACTTATCTAGAAGTGATAAGTAAGAAAATATACATAAAAAGTCTTTCACTACATTATTTTTTTAAATCATCGTGATATATCTAAAATAATTAAATATTTTTTAAAATATACTTCCTCCGTTCCATCCGTTTCATATTAATTGATGTTTTAGGATGAAAGAGAAGAATTAAGAATAAAATATTTTGACAGATATACCATCAACTAAAGATTTGACCAAATCAAAATATCTCTAATAGATTGAAAAGTAGAGATATTTTAGAATTCAGTCAAGATGAAAATTGGTAGAATTGATGAAAAATATATAAATCGTCAATTTATTGGAAAATGTAGTAACATCCTAAAACGTCAATTAATATGAAATGGAGGGAGTACAAATTAACAAAAAAGGTATTTACATAAGAAAAAATACATTTTAGTGAAATATGTTTACATGAATTTAAATATTATCTCAAAAAGAAATTACCAACTTTTTTTAAAAAAATAATTTTTTTCCCGCGTATGACTTATAAAAGAAATTACAGATGTTTAAAAAAATAAATTAAGAAAAACTAATAATTTCAAATATGAAACTACAGAAAATTAAAAAAATAACAAATTTAAAAAAATGCTGTGAAAGACTTTTAACGTATATTTTCACTGCTTATCACTACGAGACAATTTTATTTTGTGGATTTTGTAATTTTACAAATAGGTCCTCTAATAACTTTAAATTTATGGATCTTTCATTGATAATTTCAAATCTTTTAGCCTTGAATTGATAGAAATTATCTTTAGCACCAGAGTTGATAGTTTTGCATTAAATAATATCTCCAAATTGTGGCGGTGGAAGCGGTGCAATATTCCGTGAGTGGAGTTGGTGGATCTGAACCGTCCGAATCGACAAGCAACCTGGCTGGCATGCCAACTCACTTGTAAAAAAGCAGCCAACTTCAGATAATGAATAAAACCTTCATACCCCGGACACCTCAAAATTCTTCCCTTTTCTGTTCAACTCCAGCTATGATATACCATCCTTGATTGCACCAAGATTAAATCATGAAATTGATTCGTCGCTGCTTCTATTTTACGATGGTAAATGTGGTATATTTCAGGAGATTGTATTTTAATATAAACCTTTGAACTTTTTATTTATTACTTTTATTAAGTACGGCTGCATTTTTTAAGGGATGAACTGACATGCCTAGCAAACGTGAATCAAGTTGGACTCTTGAGATCTAGCAAACTTCACCAACTCTACCGGGCAAAAACTGCAGAGGATCTAGTTTCCATGAAGACAATTTTATACTTATGTTTATCTCAAAGAGGAAATTTGTATTGGATAGATATTCGGAACACATCTAGTTGGATGGATCTAAGATGCATACAATTAATTAATGAAGAGAATAAGTGACGTTTAGATTAAGATAAAGTAAATCAAGATAAGTACTGCACCTATGGTGAACGATCCAACTAGGCAGATCCAAGATGTATACAATCAAATAAATAGTAAAAATTAGTTAAGATTTGTAGTAGTGGAGTGGGCTGTGTCTGCATCTATTTAACTTTTACTAATGATATAATTTTGCACCAAATCAGCAACCCAATTGGTCAAGCACCAGAAAAGGGGAAGAGAAAACAACATTATACCATTTATCATTCTTCAGCCTACACAGACTACTGACATTCTCCTTACACCAGTAGAAAGCATGAATTTTATTACATCACACTTTCAAAAGGACAAAGTGATCTGCTCATCTATGAACTTGAAACACAGAAGAATAAGCACAACAAACTGTTTAATGGAATGAAAGCATGACCAAAATTTCTGCTATGTTGGGGGACCAAAAAATAAAAATCCCCAGCAACAAAAAAAGAATATCCAGTCCACTCTGTATTGACAATTGCTCCGCAGTTGGTCCAGTATGACCACTATATAGCCAACAAACATAAAATAAATGATATAGATTTCAACTTAAATGGCCTTATATCTTTTATCCCTATAATGTCATTGCATCATGTTGTGAAATCAAAAGTTCTCCTCAATGGAAAGCTGGATGCCTTCGCCTCTCGGGTTTCACCCTCCTATCACGGTTATACGGCCTCAGGGTTCGCTCTGCTTCAATCTCGGACTGAAGCAGAGAGTGCAGTCTTTTAAGATGTCCAACGCACTTCTTGTGTTCGTTAGGATCGGTGGTGCTACAGTCCCGCTCATCAGAAACAAACTTCCTACAATATGGAGACTGCCACTTAGCTTCCAAATAAGCGAAGGATCTCCACGGTGGGAGCGGCATTGAGTTCTGCTTCAAAGAATATCGAGCAGCTTCAACCATTACTTGAAGAAATTGTTTAAGCTTAGTGAAAGAGCCCACATATACAACTGGAAGAGAATTCAGTATCGTATCATAAGATTCAACAGCTCTAGCAATCTCAAAGTGGCTTCTGAAATCAATATCGACAATCACACGCTCACTACTTCCTGTGTCGTTGTAGCGGACTATATCAATGTATTCATGATCACCTGCACATACGAATTATACGATTAACACTTAAGGTATCTTCAAAGGCTTGAAGTTATGAATACAACAGAAACAGTGTCTTTATCTTACTACATGGGACCGTCGTGTACATCAAGATACCTTCTTATTTAATGCAAGTAAATCGTATATGTTTTAATAGTATATTTCAAAGTCTTAGGTCGCTCCCTCCCCGTTAAATTTGAGCTAATATGCAAAAAGGAATTCCCAAATTAATGCTGACATAATGCATAGCTATCAAAATTCTTGAAGAATAGTAGTATGAACGAGTTTTGTGTAAACAGAACTGATTTACAAAGTCAGTATAATAAAACTCCTGATGAGATTTGTCACAATATGCAAATATTATATAGTGAAGACAAGGATATCATTACCTCCAGGAACCTTGCCACTCCCTTGCCACCTGGACGTGCACACACCCGCATCATAACCAGAGAGTCTCAGAAGCTTTACCAGGGAGAACCTGATGCAACTACCTTTGCAAGGGCCCGGGTCTGCAGAATGAAGGTCTCTTTCGTTAATTGAAAGTGCAAGGGAATTCACCACCGACAACAAGTCACTTTCATTTTTATCCATCACCATCTTGAGATACTGAAGATCAAATAGCTAGTTAGGCAAAGTATAGATAAACTAAGAATCATCTTATCTAGTACTACCAAAATAAGATTAGAAGAATTCATCAATCGTCAAATGGTATTGACACAGAAGAAACAGACCAAGGATTTGCTTTATAATAACTCAGGCTGAAGGTATCAGTTATATTGCCACCAAATATTGACATAGAAGAAAAAGGTTAACCATTCATCATGTGATCCAGAAAAAACTACTTGGCTGCAGAAGTTCAGCTAAAAATTGGATCTTTATACATCACGTGGCAAAGTGAAATTTGAGGGTCCTATCTTCCTCTCTATTGGAAATAATCATCAAGGAAGTAGGCTAATAAACAGAAACAGGTTTATGTCGGACAAAGTTACCATACTCAAAACAGACAGAGCTAATCAGACTCAGGCATATGTCAACTTCAGTTTGATGAAAATATTTAAGAACAGTTTCTCTTGTATTTAAGACGCACAGACAACGCACTGAAAAGGCAACATAAGTACTGAAAATTACAACCAGATGCGTGGTTTCAGTTTGCACGATTGAACAGAAAATTATTAAGATTTATGTCCCTTTCATGATAATACATTGATTACAACCTTCATTCGCATGAGCACAAATTAACTTAAACCTAAAAGGACAACAATAGAGGTCCACTGAATTTGAAATAGCGGTCTTTCGTCAAACTGTCGCGTCTCTATTGTTGAAAGCATCAGAAACTCTAACACAGTTTCCCTGTAATTCAAGTTCATGAACAGCTTAAATTTGGAAAACAGAAGCAACACGCGTTTCAACCATATTTCTCTAGCTTACTAAAATTGATAAAATGTCAACCGAAAATATACACAGTTACAAGCTTATAATCATTTCATTCAACATAACACCACATAAGAAACGCCCATCAAAACTACGAAGCGATATGCAATTGATAGATAGATATATATGTAGAGAGAGAGAGGGACTAACAGAGATTTTGTCAGCGAGCTGAACGAGATCAGAGAGGCCGGAATCACTGTCGCTGCTGTACCTAGAGTCAGCACCACCACTATTGCCATTCTCCATGAAATCATTAACCATCACAGCCAAATCATGCTCACTTTCGTGGCTCATACCATCTCCTCCGTTCGACTGCCTAGCCCACAACTCATTCGAGGAAGACGTATAAACCCTGCAGTTCATTCCACCACCAACCTCTATTCCTCTATTTCTATTCAATTCACAAATTCCTTATTCTTTCAAAATTCCATCCTCTTTACACAAAACAAATGATTAAATCAAACACGTATTTTATAAAAAAATGAAAACAAACAGTTTAATCCCAAAAAACCTAAAAAATGTTATGAAAATTATTCAAAATTTGTTAAAAAAATGCAACGTATGAGATAAAAAAAATGCAAAGCAAATGCAAAGTCGAAACCTGATTGAACGTGACCACGTATCAATCGAATTCGAAATAGACGAATTTTGTAAATCTACAGGACAATTGAACCATTTGAATCGCTAAAGGAAACAAAACACAAACTCAGCAAACAAACGAGTTCATATTCGGTGGGGGGACACGAAAACAGCAAAATTGAAACATCCTCCTATCTTATAAAGAAAAAGACGAAAGCGAATAATGAAGATAGAATTGAGAAAGGAGAGAGAGTGGGGAGGAGAGAGAATAGAGATTGGGGTGCGAAGGAAGACGAAGGGAGGCAGTGGCAGACGGAGTTCATGATGACAGATGATATAATGGAGGAGAAGATAGGGGTGAAATGACGGAAAAGGACAGGGAGGAGGAGCTGTTCCGTGATGGCCAAGTTTAACTGTTCACGCCAAATCTGTGAGGAGGAGAAATGTATAAAGGAGGTGGTGAATTTTGAACGGGAAAGAGTGAATGTGGACGGTAAATTTGGTCATACTCATTTATTATTGTGTTTTTAGTATGCCAGCTATAATTTGGATATCGGCACGCAGCCGTTTTAAATGACCGTATGCTATGCCTATATTAGTACTATTTGTTTAATGTTTTTACTTTTTATTACAATAATCTGTTTTTGTTTTTTTTAGATTAATCTATTTTTATTTCATGCTGTGTTTTCTTTAAGAAAAAACCTTTAGTTAGTTGTTTTTAAAACTTCCTTTAGTTACCTGTTCAGATCTCTTAGTCGTTATTGGTTCTGAAAAAAAGAAAAATCTCTTAATGGTTACTATAAAAATGCTACTCATAAATAATACATTAAACTCTATTAACTAAGACGTCGCAGAGCAACAAAGAGGAACGAGGGGATAGAAGATCCGCTCCAAGTACCCGGAGGGGATGATATCAGAGCGGACCTCTACGGTACATCGGGATTCTAGAAGAGACGGGAAGGAGCTGCCACACTGCGTGGAGAAGTCCGAGCGTGCCGCTCGGTAAGGGACCAGGATGTCAGAGTTGTAACCTGATGATCAATTCTGAAGCGTCATGGGCCTTATTGGGCCTCTGAAATACAAGCCCAGGCCAATAGGGTTTAATAAAGCCCTACTATATTTTCGTTTTTACCCTTACCCAATGGGGTATTATATATATATATATATATATATATATATATATATATATATATATATATATATATGATCTCCGTTCAAACAAAAGAGACACGGTAATTAAAAAAGGGAACACCAGGAACTATTTCGACTACTTTTGCAGGTAATCCATGAAGAGATCAATGGAGAAATGGCAACTTCAAGAATTATCCGTTATTATGTCATATTGTTGTAATTTACTTTGTTTCTGATACTGTTTCATTAGAGGGTTATTTCTCTTTCGAGTCTAATGGATAAAAAGCAGTGTTTGGGGATACTGTTTCATTATGCCTGTTATAGATTTTCTCTTTGGGAATTCTTTAGGTCCACTTTGGCATTCCTAAAAACTTTCTTGATTGAGGGTTAAAACCTCATCAATGGCGCCGTCTGTGGGAAATCTTTTATGAGCATAAGGTGTGTGTTAAGAGTACTTTTATAGTGATTTTTGTTTAATGGACGTCACATTGGTTAAATCTGGGGATCGGGGGGTGAACCCCCCCAACCATCGCTCTTCCTCTTTCTCTTTAACATGCACCCTTTCAGCATTTGTTTATGAATTCACTGCCCCGCGGAGATAGCCTCACCCTTCCCGTGGAAAACTTTTGCAGGAATTATCGTACCTTTACACGTTTGCTTGGCATGGCTGGGAGAGGAATTTTGATTGTTGCTCGGAATTTGGAGGAAGAAATGAATCGGACGACTGAGGCTTTTATTAGGGACGTCGAGCGTACCCCCATCAACGGGGTGGCCCAAGCAAACCGTCCTCCGGATACAGTTACTTTGGGAGCGAAGCAGCTCCGAGTGTACGTTGACACCATGGTACGGAATGCGTTGGCCCAACAAACATCTGCCCTGAGGAACCCGCCCCCTCCATCGTACGCGCCTCCCCCTATTCCACCGCCCCCTCAGCACGGCACAGACGAGGAGGAATTCCGGGTAAACAGACCACCGACGCCTGCTGCAAGCATGGGTAACCGAGATATGCAAAGAACAGTGTGCCCTGTGAGGACCTGGCGTAATGCTTTTGGAGAATCCCGGGGCAGGGAGGAGGTTGGAGACTCGGCGAATAGCAGTGACTGTCTGGAGGCCCTCTCGTGGGAAATTCGCCTAATGAAGAGAAGGATGTGGAACATGAAGGGAGAAGAAAGGAGAGTGACGGGAAATCAGTTTACTAGGGATATACTTCGAGACGAGCTGCCGGCTGGATTCAAGCAGCTCCCATTTGAATATGACGGAACAACTGACCCGAGTGACCACCTGCTACGATTTGAGAATTCTGCTCTCCTTCATGGTTATACGGACGGAGTAATGTGCCGTGCGTTTCTGGCGACCTTATCCAAATTCGCTCAACAATTGTTTGGACAATTACCGCAGGGGTCAATCTGGTCTTTTGCAGGTTTTAGCGCATTATTTCTCCAGCAGTTCGCCAGCACCAGGCGGCAACAGAAAACGCCCCTATCCTTGTTTAGTCTCAAGCAAGCGGACGGGGAGTCGTTGAGGGATTTCATCAAAAGATTCAACACTGAGGCCTTGCAGATACCTCAGGCTACATCCGAGGTAAAGATAAATGCCCTGACCAATGGCCTGAAAGGTAGGAACCTGTTCATCTCCTTAGCAAAAAAGGCGGCTAGAAACTTCGAAGAATTGTTAAGCTGGGCGGAAAAATTCATCAATTTGGAAGATATTATGACTGTGAAAAGGGGCACTGAGCAGACAAGTTCACGGCAGGAACAGGTTGAGAGACCCGGGCAGAAAAAGGAGGCAACGGGGAGAGGAACCATACAGTGGCAAATATCCCAGAATGAAGGCCCCATATTTTTCCCCATACGAAGCAAGGAGGGGTACGGTACGAGAGTTACACCCCGCTGAAGAAAAGTCGAGAAGAGGTCCTGAATATTGCTGGGAACCATGCGGCGCTCGAATATCCGCCTAACCGCCCCACACATCCCAGGCGTCCTCGGTCGAAATTATACTGCAGATTTCACAATGAGTATGGGCACGACGCTGACCACTGCTACCACCTGAAGGACGAAATTGAACGACTCATCCGCGTAGGACACCTCAAAGAATTTGTGTATCAAGAGCGTAGTCAACCCGAGGCTAAGAGATGGGTTGTGCAAGAGCAGCAGGGGAGAGGGAAGGCAGACAGGGGCAAGACGCCGACAGCAACCCCTGATACGGTCCCATCTCCTCCAAGGAGGGGATTTAGTAGCATGATAATGGGGGGTCCTGATGGGGGAGATTCAAGCAGGGCATGCAAGGTCTACATGCGTGCCGCCCATCGGGAGGAACAGTGGGAGATTATGGAAATGACACAAAAAAGTAGGCAGGATGAGACCCCAGTTTTAGGCTTCAGTTCAAGGGATTTCACACCTGGAAGGCAGCCTGGAAATGACGCCTTAGTACTCACGGAGGAGATAGCTAATTACACGGTGTCACGCGTCTTTGTGGATACTGGCAGCTCGGCCGATATCATTTTTCTACAATGCTTCCAACAGATGAACTTGAAGTTAAGAATTGAGCCAGTAGTTACCGCCCTGTTCGATTTTGCAGGGGGCTCCATACAACCTTTGGGACAAGTAACCCTTACGGTAGCACTGGGGAGGAGGCCTTACTAGAGGGTTGAGGCTGTATATTTCCTGCTAGTAGACGTCCCCTCAGCTTACAACGTCATTTTAGGACGACCTGCCCTGAATGATTTTCAGGCAATCATTTCAATGTCCCATATGAAGATCAAAGTCCCCACGGGCTGTGGGGAAGGTGAAGTGGTGGGGGACCAGCTTAGTTCCCGTAAGTGCTATGTGGAATTCGTCCGCGCGGCGCATGCTGCCAGGGCTTCTATCACCGAGCGGCCTGCTGATCAAGAGGGCAAGCGCTGGAAAAAATGGGAGGAGGATGAGGATATGCCGAAGAAGAGGATCCAAACCCAAGGGGAGTTGATGAACGTAGAGTTATTCCTGGGAAAGTCTGGTTTCCCGACGCGGATTGGGGCCCAAATGACCCGACAGGCGGAAGAGGAGTTGATAAAAACAATGAGAAGAAATGACCTATTTGCATTTAGCCCTAAGGATATGGGAGCTATTAACCCTGCGATAGCCATGTATCAGGTAAATGTCAGCCCACATGAAAATGAGACATTTTGGGGCTGAAAAGGAACGGGCCATTAAGACTGATATAGACAAGCTTGTGGCCGCAGGTCACATGGAGGTGATCATGTACCCGGAATGGCTGTCTAACATGGTCATGGTGGCCAAAGGGACATGGTCTTGGCGCATGTGTGGCGACTTCAGGGACCTCAATTCCGCTTGCCCCAAAGATCATTGCCCCCTCCCTCGTATTGATCAGTTGGTGGATTCCACATCGGGCTGCGAGCTTTTGAGCATGATGGATGCCTACCAAGGTTATCATCAGATTCTACTGAACCCAACAGATAAACCCAAGGTGAGCCTGGTGGTTTTGTGAAGAACGTTTTGTTACATAAAGATGCCCTTTGGGTTAAAAAATGTTGGGGCTACATATCAAAGAATGGTTGATAAGGTTTTTGAAGGACAGTTGGGCTGTAATATGGAGTGTTACGTTGATGATATGCTTGCTAAGAGCATCAGGGCAGTGGACCACACAGATGATCTGGAGGAATCTTTTGCAGTCATCCGAACGGTAGGAATGAAGTCAATCCCATGAAGGTACAGGCTGTCATCGACATGAGTCTGCCTCGAGGTGTTAAGGAGATACAGAGGCTGAACGGAAGAATAGCCACCCTTAGCAGGTTTATATCTAAAGCAGCGGAGCGGAGCCTGCCGTTCTGCAGGGTACTACGGAAGGGTTGTCGTTTCGAGTGGACCAACGAATGTCAGGAGGCGTTCGAACAGTTGAAGGAACACCTGGCATCCTTATCGTTGCTAACAAAGCCATTACTGGGGGATGTCCTATGCTTATATATCTCGGTGGAGGAACATGCCTTGAGTTCAGTCCTGCTCAGAGAGGACAAGGGGTTGCAATTACCTATATATTATGTTAGCTGCATCATGCAGGGGCCGGAGATTAGATACCCCCTTATAGAAAAGGCGGCTTTAGCAGTGATGGTGGCCACTCGTAAAATTACGACCTTATTTTATGTCGCACAAAGTGATCGTAAGAACCAATTTGCCGTTGCGTCAAACAATGGCCAGACCGGACCTATCAGGGCGCATGGTAAAATGGGCGGTCGAGTTAAGTGAGTATGATGTGGTATTCGAACCGCGGAATGCGATAAAGACTCAAGCATTAGCTGATTTCCTCCAAGAGTCCACTGTTGAGATAAAGGGTGAAGTATGGAAGGTATTCGTAGATGGAGCCTCGTCTATGGCTGGATGTGGAGTGGGGGTAGTCTTATCAAGGCCTTCGGAGGAGGAACTCAGCTTCGCGATCAAGCTGCCATTCAGGGTTTCCAATAACGAGGCGGAGCATGAGGCCCTGCTATGGGGAATGAAAATTTCCATGGAAGCACGAATCTCCCATGTTATAATATATTCAGACTCCCAACTAATCTCTCAACAGAGCTTAGGATGTTAGGAAATCCGCAACAACAGGATGGCAAACTATGCTGAGCAAGTGGAGAAGCTGAAAAAGAAATTCGAAAGCCTAGAGATACAGCAGATACCCAGGACGGAGAATCACAAGGCGGATAGTCTCGCCAAATTAGCAGTATCCATTGAGGAGGGCCCAAAGAGGCAGATTACAATGTTCACAGCACCAGGGAGTGCAACGGATGGGTTAGTCTGCTCTGTTGAGGTTGAGGAAGTTTGGCGAACAGAGATCCTAAATTACCTTAAGGGGGTAAACTCAGATGGCCATGGCAGCCAGGAGGTAAAAGGTATGGTTCACTTGGCCCCGATGATATTTACTTCATTCAAATCTTCTCTTAACATGACCCTGCACTCATGGCTATATATTACTGTGAGTTGTTTTCCAGACAGGATAAGCCTACAATACAGGCGTCAATATTGCATTATTGGAGAAAACTTGTTCAGGAATTTTTCACCCGTCCTTATCTAAAATGCTTATCGCAAGCGGATGAGGAATACGTTCTGAGGGAAATTCATGAGGGATGTGGCGGAAGCCATGAGTGAGCCCGCACAATTTCCAGGAAGGTGCTCCAGGCAGGATATTACTGGCCCACAATAGGTCATGATGCTTCAATCCTAACTCGGCGGTGCAAGAGCTGTCAACTTCATGGGTCCCTCATCCATCAACTGGCCGTTGAAATGAGTGTCATCCGCGTCGCGTGTCCCTTTGAAAAATGGGGGATCGACATAGTGAGAGAGTTCCCCTCGGCGGGAGGACAGAAGAAATACCTCATAGTCGCAGTTGATTATTTCAGTAAGTGGGTGGAGGCGGAGCCCATAGCGCGTATCACGGAAGAAGTAGTCATGAAGTTCCTATGGAGGAATATTTACACCCGATTCGGAACACCGCACATTTTGATATCCGATAATGGCCGACAGTTCTGCGGGAAGAAGATAAAATCCTGGTACACAGAGATGAAGGTGGAGCAACGTTTCACAACTGTTGCTCACCCGCAAGCAAACAGACAAGTAGAGGTCACGAATAGGACTATTATGAAGGGGTTACATTGAAGGCTGGAGGGAGCAGGAGGAAAGTGGGTGGATGAGCTAGAATCTGTACTCTGGGCATATAGGACTACACCGTGGGCTGCTACTGAGATATCCCCTTTCACGTTGATCTACGGGTCGGAGGCCATCATCCCAGTGGAAATAGGGATGATCTCCCCTCGTATCATGAGTTACCAAGAAGAGCAAAATTCTGAGCTAAGGAAAGCCGAGCTGGATCTGTTACCAGAGTTAAGAAAAATCGCATTGGTGCGTATGGAGCAACACAAGAGTCGGATAAAAGCTATATTTGGACTTAGGGTGAAGGTCAGAGAGTTGAAGGCAGGAGACTGGGCAGTAAAAAGGGTAGATGCGCTGAAGCACGTCTGTAAATTACAGCCTAATTGGGAAGGACCCTATCGTATTGCTAAGGATCTGGGAAAGGGGGCATTCATCTTAGAAGATAGCGCAGACATGGCACTGCCGAGAGCATGGAACATAACCAATCTGAAAAAATATTACCTGTAAGAAAGCAGAGTTGTATGTTTGTAGTCAAGCGGACAGTTGAACCGCAACATATATTGAAATACATATTTTCGATATCATCTTATGACACCAATCACCTTTGAGAATGCGTCGTAATCCCAGACCCTGCTCTTGTTGCATTGAATTCTACGTAATCCCAGACTCTGCTCTGGTTGCATTGAATTCCGCGTAATCCCAAGCCTCACCCTGGCCGCATTGAATCTGCGTAATCCCAGGCTTTGCACTGGTCACAACGGTACTGTGCAGAACAGAGCTGATCACTCTGATCCACACAGCACCAGCAACACCGGTCCATGTGAGGGGTCATATATCTAGAGTTACAGCTCTGAATATGTGACTGGGGGAGTAGTATGCCTTGGATGGTACACAGCCCGGAGGGACCATCCAGGCTGGCATACTACGATCCAAGAAAAGGAAAAAAATTTGTTTAAGTATAAACATTATCTTCGAGTCACATATCCAGAGTTACAACTCTGAATATGGGACTGAGGGAGTAGTATGCCCTAGATGGTACACAGCCCGGTGGGACCATCCAGGCTGGCATACTACAATCCGAGAAAAGGAAAAAATTTCACCACATATCCCGAGTTACAGCTCTGAATATGGGATTGGGGGAGTAGTATGCCCTGGATGGTCCCCCCACCATCCAGGCTGGCATACTACGATCCGAGAAAAGGAAAAGCAACAAACAAAATACACAATGGACATATACAAAAAAATCATTTATCACATACAAAAAAGCCCATCAGGGCGTTACATTGGGCTCCTCTTGTAAGGTGGGAGCGTCTACTTGATTGACTGGGGGTAAGGAGGAAAGGTTGGTCATGCTCAAAGGAGACTGGGCAGTATCCGGAGCTGAGTCAGGAGCAGGCGGAGTAGAGGCAGACGAAAAGAAATCAGGAGGCAGCTGCGGGGGATAATCAATTGTAGGGGCAGGTGTCATCTGAAGCGCGGGACCTAGCACGGAACATCTCTATGGCTTGACAAATGGGGGGGAGGGGGGGAGGGCAGCCACCAGGCGTGAGTTTTAGGGTCGGTGGAGGTACCCTCTTTGAAGGTTGGAGAGGTGTCGGGTATCTCTGTGATTGGACCATCTTTATCTAACACCCCACTAAAACCTGTAGCCCGCGCTTGGGCCTCAGCATCGTCAAAACCATATTCATAAAAATAGCCAATGTGTTGGCCCATGTCATAGAGATATTGGCTGCTCTGAAGATAACATTGATACAGCCCCATGTGCATCTGCCTCAGAAATGCTTGCCCCTCTTCCGTCATAAGGAAGTCTTTCCTAAAGCGGGACAGAGCGTCACGAGCCCCCTCAGCCCGAGCTGCTACTACTGCCTCGGTCCTGGTTAGTTCCGCCTCCTCAGACTTCTTCTGCAGGCGTTCAATCTCCTTGCGAAGCATTTCTAGTTGATAAGACCAGGTGGTCTTCTCCTCTAGTAGTTGGGCTCGCTCCTGAGTCATAGAGGCCATAATCGCCTCCATATCAAGAAGCTTGGACTCAAGGCTGGCCACTTTGGTAGTATCAACCTCAGCTTCCGCGGCCAGGGCCTCCACCCGAGCGGGGCAGGGACCGAATTAAATCATTTAAGAGAAGCCCACCAGAAACTGAAAAAGGAAAGAAGGATTAAGGGCCACAAAATGGAGTAAGAACATATCAGTGCAGCAAATTGCAGAGCTGCCTACCTTAACCAAGTGCTCGGTGGTGAACTTCTCATTTTCCTTGTCTAACTTCCTGTGGAAGTTCCACCGGTCATCGGCCATTTGCATCTTTTGGACAAAGCTGACGGACTCCCCTGGAGTAAGGTCCAGGAGGGATTTAGGTAGCTCCAGAGTAAAAATGTCCTCCCTTGCGGGGCGAACCCTGTCCCGAGGAGCTGAATAAGTGGTCCCAATCCATCCAGCAGGGGCCAGCGGGAGCTCGAAAACTTTTCCCTTTCCTTTTTTCTGGGTAGGGGTAGGGACAGCAGGAGTCGGCGCCTTCTGCTTGGAAGCCGTAAGACGTTCCTGGGCAGTGGGGGTGCTGGAGGAGGTGCCTTTCGGAAGAGCACCTCGATTTACGAACGAAATGGGAGAATGGGACTAGATTGGAGCCGCGTCCAAAACCCGCTCAGAAGGCTGCGTGGGACACCCATCTTCTACGACATCTCTGCAAAACACAGGAGGGAATAACAATAAGCAGCAACATAAGATAATATAGTTGTTCGATCACTGATGGTTCAGGCGGTAAACGCGTTGTTATACCAGCGTCTTTGGGGAGTTTGGCTTTTTTAGAGGACAGGCCAAAATGATATAATATCCCGTCAGAGCTTGTCAGATCGGTCAGACTGAACTGGCCATTGTCTCGAACATCACTATTCAACTGTCGAATGAGTGTAGCGCTGTCATCGGGGAGGTGGGCTGGCTAGCCCAGGGTGGTTGGCAGCCTTGTAATACCAGCCGTCACATGGGAATCCCCAAGATCCCTTCTTGGGGAAGGCAAAAAAATACTTTTTCCTCCAGGCCTTATCTATACTGGGGGGTTTACCCAGGAAGCCAACGGGCCCGCCTTTCCGCGTCGACAGGAAGAAATGTGCCTCTTGGCGTTTCAAGTAAAATCAACTATTGATCAGCTCCATATTCACAGTGCTGCTGTTCCCCGTAAAGATGAAAAAGAAGGCTAATATCAGGCATATACAGGACGGGGTAAATTGATTAAGAGGAATGCCGTAGAAGTTAGACAGCTTTACGAGGAAGGAGGGGGCGGGAAGACGCAGGCCCGCATCTAGCTGACGGGTCTAAAACGCCAGTAGGGGGCCCCTTAGGAAATTAGAGCGTTCCAGGGGTTCAGGGATGTACACGTTGAAGGCGCTACGGACGCGCAGATGGAGAGGGGAGATGCTGGTCAGAGTGGATTCTTAGAAGCGGTGCCAGTCAGGATTTGCCGTATCTGGGGGAGGGGTGTATGTCTCCTTATCCATAGGATCAACCTCCTCTGGCAGTTCTGAGCAAGCGGAGGCTTCTGTCGCAGAGGCAGAGCCAGCTTGAGAGGATTCGCCGGCAGTCTCCCTGGAAGAAGAGCCCCCCAATTACAAGGCCTGATCACTTTCAGTATCACCAGCGTGGTCCAAGATAGTTTGCTCGGAATCCGCAGAGGAGTTCATCGTCGCCTCCGTCGCGAGATTTTCCCTCACTGGTTCCGGAATAGTGACGGTGGAGGGGGACGGAGCAGTAGTCGAGGAAGGGAAGGGGGTGATTGAGGGGTCCATGTTTAAATAGAAACTACAAGGAGGTGAAAATGAGTATAAGGAATCGAGCAAAGTACCTGCGTAAAAGGTGATTGGAAGTGCGAAATCGCCGATGGAATTTTTTAGCACAAAATCGCCGGAGTGAAGAAGCTCTAGAGTTGCAGAAAGTAAAAATGGAGGAGATCGCGGTAAACAACTATATATAGCCGGAGCATTGAGAAGCTCAACCGTCTCGTTGATTGGATGGGAGACGCGTGCCAGGCATCCCCGGGGATCTGACGGAGGGGATCGCACAGCGAAGGAGGGGCGAGCACGTGGCCTTGTCAGTGGTCACCCATCCCATCACAAAAAGGGGGGAGAAGGAAATTTAAAAACCGGTTTCTTGAATCACTTGAGACATAATCCCTCTAGGCGGTGGTACCGCGCGGGTTCTTGTCCTCTAAAAAAAAAAAAAAAAAAGAGGGAGACGAAAGTGAGAGAAAATTTTCTACTCTGAGCCGAAAACAGGCCTTCGCCTCAAAGTAGAGGGGAGTTTTGATGCGGTATTCGGGTACTGCCCTGCAGTAAGACGGCACAGAGCAACAAAGAGGAATGCGGGGGGGATAGAAGATCCGCTCCAAGTACCCAGAGGGGATGATATTAGAGCGGACCTCTACGGTACATCGGGATTCTAGAAGAGACGGGAAGGAGCTGCCACACTGCGTGGGGAAGTCCGAGCGTGACGTAGGCCGCTCGGTAAGGGACCAGGATATCAGAGCTGTAACCTGATGATCAATTCTGAAGCGTCATGGGCCTTATTGGGCCTCTGAAATACAAGCCCAGGCCAATAGGGTTTAATAAAGCCCTACTATATTTCCTTTTTTACCCTTACCCAATGGGGTATTATATATATATATGATCTCCGTTCAAACAAAAGAGACACGGTAATTAAAAAAGGGAACACCAGGAACTATTTCGACTACTTTTACAGGTAATCCATGAAGAGATCAACGGAGAAGCAACAACTTGAAGAATTATCCTTTATTATGTCATATTGTTTGTAATTTACTTTGTTTCTGGTTTCATTAGAGGGCTATTTCTCTTTCGGGTCTAATGGATAAAAGCGGTGTTTGGGGATACTGTTTCATTATACCTGTTATAGATTTTCTGTTTGGGAATTCTTTAGGTCCACTTTAGCATGCCTAAAAACTTTCTTGATTGAGGGTTAAAACCTCATCGACCGTATGCTATGCTTATATTAGTACTATTTGTTTAATGTTTTTATTACAATAATTTGTTTTTGTTTTTTTAAGATTAATCTGTTTTTAACCCATGTTGTGTTTTCTTGATGAAAAAACCTTTAGTTAGTTGATTTTAAAATTTCCTTTAGTTACCTGTTTAAATCTCTTAATCATTTTGAAAAAAAAAAAAAAATCTTAATCGTTACTATAAAATGCTACTCATAAATAATACATTAAACTCTATTAACTAAATAATCTCTCTTTTAGCATGTGGGGCCGAGATATTTTAGACCATCATTATTGATTTGGTGCGAATTGAGTATAAATTGGGGTCAATTCTCCTAATTTGGCCGAAATTGCAGGTCACGGACTTATTTCATTTTGGGGTTCCAATATGCTGACTGGGCACTAATGAATATGACTATTATAATAACATACAAGTCTAAAACATAAATAAATATCTATAGAAGAAATGATGAATTTTATAGTAAAAGATAATGAATAATATCTATAAATTGGTAAATTCTTTTATAAAATTTTACATGTTATTGATCAAGTTGTAAAAGTTATTTTTCTTAATGGTGTTAATTTTTAACGAATATCCTTAAATTCTTCCAATAAAATTTATCTTTAAAAGTAAAACTGGTTCCATGAAAGTGAAATTAAATCTTTTTGAAATAAAAATTACTTTGTAACTGATTTTTTAGATTTTATGTTGAATTTAACGTTTTTTTTTTAAAAATAACTTTTGAAAACTTATTTGCTTTAGATTTTTTTTTTCTTTTGTAGAACTTAATGAGTTTTTTATAATTAATTTTAAAAATAATTCTTGCAGCTTCTAAATTATGTTTTGAAATTTTAAGAAATAATTGTTTAAAATATCTTTTTCAACCTTTAATATAATGTATCAGATATTTGAAAGAATTTTCCACTTATGTATAATTCCATGATTTTCTTTTAATAGTTTTCTATTGTTATACGATTTCCAAGAATTTGTATGTTATGTTTAGATTTTTCTATTCTTTTAATTGTCGTGTCGATGAACTTTGCACCAACAGCCCGAATAAGAGGGTGTTTGTCTAAGTTTTTTTTTAAACATTTTATAAGCTCTCAAACATTTTACAAGATATTTTTAAGAGTTTATAAGTTTTGCCAAATATCCTCTAAATCCCTTTTATGGAATTTTGGTCCAATTGGGAGAATTACGCCAATTTGTCCTAAACTAATAATAATATACCCTACCCATGCAATGAACAGTTTGTAAATAGGTTATATAATAAGAATTATAAAACAAAGTTATATATATTTTTATTTTTAATAATAATAATAGTAATAATAATAATAATAATAATAATGATGATGATGATGATGATGATGATGAAGAAAAAGAGGTATGTAAATTATTTAAATGAACAATATATTATAAGAAAATGAACATAATAATATTTAAGAAATAAAAACAAACAATATAAACAATTTAAATACTAATAACAAGATTTTGCTTTTCAAACTATAACAAATAACCAACAAATAACAACAAATATGCGTTAAATAAAAGCAAAATCACCAACAAATAACAAATATATCCTAAATAATATCATACAAATTATTTTTTCAAACATATTAAGAAATAATATATCATTATTTACTATTTTAAAAAACATGGTACATCATGTAATATTTCAAAATAAACTCAATATTAGAGTCATATGAAATAAATAATTTAACATTTTTAAACTAAAGAAAATACTAGATGCAATAAACTAAAACAAATTATAAATATAACGAGCGTAGAATTATTTTGTGTTGATAAAATTACAATGACAAAATTCTTGAATTTTCTAATTTCTCATTTATTTGCCCGCATATTTAATATGATTAATACCTATTAATACCTAACATATATGAATATTTTGCGAATAGTATCCGCATACCGCAAAATGTAAAATTATTTTTGTTCTTTTAATTTATTCTTTATATATTTCTTTGTAATTTTTAATTTCATAGTAATATATTGTGAAATTCGTGAAAATAAGGATAATTATTAAAACAATAAATTTGTCTTGTAAAATAGATCTTAATTATATTTTAAAGTGCATGTTTGAAATAATCGGTAATAATATATATATATATATATATATATATATATATATATATATATATATATCAATAGATAATTATATGGTCTCTAGGCTTAAATTATTGTTTTTTAAAAAACGAACATAATTTATAAGCAATATAAATGTCGATCTAATAAGAATCTAGTCTAAAATATTCTAATAAACAACACATAGTAAGAATTATGATTATGAGATTGTTCCATTAACTTAACAAAATAATTAGTATCAAATCACAGTATTCAAATATCATTTCAATTAAGGTTTAAAAAATTTCCAGCCTAAACTATGGGAGAATTATCAATTTGGTTCCTAAACTTTTTTATTATCACTTTAGTACCTGAACAACACGAAATTATCATTTACAATCTGTCGGTGACTTTTCCAACCAAAAATATATTGCGTGTCTAGCATGTGATACAAAATATATTTTTCAGTGATACTTCAGTGCTTAAACTACACGACACTGTCACTTTGCAACCCGTCGATTTACATAGTTTACAAATATTTTGTAGAACTGCGGGACATTATGAAATATTTTTGGATAAGTGAGGGACCTTAACAAATATTTGTGGATAATTGAAGGATTAAAATATGCATTTTTTCTCGAAATAATTATTGGGTGAAAAACTAAAAGAAGACAAAGAAAAAAGAACAAATTAATTAACAAATCACCTGACTAATTTCACTATCATTTTCAATTGATATAAATGTAAACTGGATTGTGATATTTTTTCTAATTTACTTTTAACATAATATTTCAAACAATTCAAAAATATTTAGATACTAGAAAGTAGAGTGAACTAATAACCTTATTTTCTCCAGAATATATATTTTTCTTGAATAATATCACCTTTTGTAATGCTATTTTAAACATCAAAACATGTAAATGTTAAGCTAATAAAAGTTGTTTATGTCTATATTAAGCACCACTTGATATACATTTTATTATCAAAATCTTACTAATTTTATTTACCAAACACAATACAAATTGTCAGTGACAATTAATACTTACGTCTAACGTACAAATAATCATATAATAAAAATTTACAATTTTCTAATACAATATTTAACTTTGCTATGCAACACGGGTCTGATCAAATATCGTAAAAAAAGAAGACCAATCTTAAAATTTTAAAATGGACTAAGAAAAATATATTATACTTTTAAGAAATTGAAAAAGTTTTCCTAAATAAATGAAAAACCAATTTATACCGTCAATTTCAATCGTCTTCAGAACAAATGCAGAGAGCTACTTCGCCACATATGGAGCGATGTGTTACACACATCAATCTCTTTTATTTTGTCCATAATTTTTTTTCTTGATTAATCTCACATTTTTTTATATAAAAATATATTCAAATTAACATAACAAAAAATAGTTGATATCGTAAATTTTAAAGAAACGTGAATAAAAAAAATATATATTTATTTAATTATTAATTTTATTTGCAGTCAATCACAATACAAAATGTATAGTTCTGTCCACAATAAATACTAATGTCTAACTCAAGTAATAACCAATGTAAATTGCAATTTTCTAATATGAGTTTTTTTTTTTTTTTTAATTATAATCACTTGAGTGTCAAGTTAAAAATCATAAAAAAGATGATTAATATGAGAAGCTATAAGCAAACTATGAAAAAAAAAAAAAATGAATTAAGAAATTGAAAAAGAAAAATTTCTAGTAACAGATAATAATTAATAGTTGCGGCATTATGCAAAGCCCACTAAGAATTCGTCTACTACATGAGGCTATTATTTTGAACATTCCAATATATGACAACATATAGAAAAAAATGAAATGTGTGATTTCACTATATATTGATAGCTCCAATTAATTATACATTAAGATTTGACATTTCAATGGAATATTAATAATTTTTAATATACATATATATATATATATATATTAATTTTAACAAATATATAGTAAAATCAACATCTCAAATCCAACCCAAAACATTAATCAACAAAAAATTACATTTTTCAGTCATAATTTTTATTAATTAAATAATTGTTATGTTTTAAATAATAGAGTCCTCAGTTCTATAAATTCATTATATCTCTTGATTATTTTGATTGGTGTTAATTTATATATATCGGACATCAAAGAGTTATTTATGACTATCAATATATAAGTTAAAATTTAACGTAAATACATATTTTACTATAATTTAACTCACCGTCTATTTTTAGATGATTCTTTGGCCAATTTTTTTTAATATTTCTATTTATAGACGAATGTAATTTTATATTAAGTAGGATTCATAAAGGGGAAAATTGGTAAAAATATCCAGTAAGTTTGTCATATTTAAGAAAATATCCTCTAAGTTTGGCAATTTTCAAAAATGTCTCATAACTTACAAAAAATTATTAAAAATGCCCTGTCACCGGCTATTGACTGTTACCTTGCAGGTGGCGGATGACGTGGCTCATTAAGGGTGATGTGGCTCGATTTTTAACTTATTTTTTATCTGACTAGGATTATTTATTAATTTATATCACTAATTACAATTAAAACATTAAAAGAAAAAAAAAAAAATTACTTTATTTCTTCCCTTCCCCCCCGTCACTCCCCCACAACCCACGCCCTTCTTCCCCCCACCGCACATCCCTACCCAAAACTCCCCTCTAGGATTTCTAATCATCGCACAAGGATGCAGGTTTGTGCGCACAGGGCTTCCATGATTTGGCCGTCTCTGGCGCTTCTCGACGGGTTTTGTGCTTCATTTTGTATCGTCTGTGCATCGTTTCTCCGGCGAGGTGATGGTATTCTCCTTTCCACTTGCAGCCCTGCACACGAGGGCTTCGCTTTGCTCCATCTGCTTCTGATTTCCTGAAATTATCTCTAACCGAGAGATTCTTCGTAAATGTCGGCTGAGTTTGACATTTTTATCTAATTAGTAATCTAAAAATTAGGTTTCATCATTTGCCACAAAATTCACCCTTTTCGGGTGCTAGGGACTGAAGTTCTTTTTCAATTTCCCCCTTTGTTTTTGCTGTGATTGGATCTTCATAAGATGTCTCGCGTAAAACGGGTGATTAGATCTTCATGGAAGAAGAAGACTGAGCAGATGAAACTTTTCTTTTCGTTTTCTATGCGAGGCCAAGGGATGATGAAACATCAGATTTTGAAATATTTTAAATCAGGGAAGAAAATAAATTTTCAGAGATCTAAATATTTCTTTTCAATTTTAAAAATAATTTTAGGATTTTTTAATAATCACAAATTCTAAACTATTTTATAGAATAATTATATATTTTTTAATTTTTTTAGATATTTAAAATCATTTTTCATTCTTTCAAAATTGTTTTTTATTTTTATAAATTAATTTTAATAATTTTTAAACTATTTTAAGATTTTTCAGAGAAAATTCTCAGATTTTAAAATTTAGTTTATAGATAAAATTGTTAATTTTCAATTTAAAACGAAGGATATTAAATATATATATATATCTACTATTTTAGATTTTATATTTATAATCTTGATAATAAAATAAAATTAATAACACATTAGAAACGAAAAAAATCGTCACATCAGCTTATGACCACCACATCACCCCTTTGACTGATTGACTGACTTGTTATAGTTGGTCACCGAACATTTTTAAAATTTTTTTGTAAGTTATGAGACATTTTTAAAAATTGGCAAGCTTAGAGGATATTTTCTTAAATATGACAAATTTACGGAATATTTTTACCAATTTTCCCTTCCTATAAAATGAATATTTTTGTCTAAATTTGGCGGCTCAAATATTAAGGTTAAAAAATGCTAGGGAAAAAAACATTAAATTCTATTGTTTAATGTTTCATAGTTTTGAATCAGTAAGCAATGTTTTCAAAATTATTTTATATTCTGAGATGGGTTCATAGATGGATATTGTTTTCGGAGCAAATATCCAATGGTTGGTGTTTGGTTTTTAAATTTAACCCACACAGAGACTAATTAACAGTTTTTGTGCTAGTTTACTTTTCAAAATTACATCGAACCAAAGTGTCCAACCCCGATTACTTCTCTAATTAATCTTAAAATCTTTCTAGTGGTCATCTAATTTTTTAAAAGATAAAAAACTCAATTTATTTACATTTTTTTTTGTTAAATCGCTGGATAAAAGTAAGCCTTATAAACCAACAATTTTGAATAAATTTGAGTTGTATATATGTTTTTAAATATTAAATAATATTTTATTTGTAAGTATTTTTTAAGTAATATGTCTAACGACTACACAGACTTTATCTCGTGTGATGGAGATAGAATTTATTTGTTGGATAGGGTCAGATTTGTGTGTGGGTAGTGGGTCATTAATGCAGCTATGAATTAGATTCGCTACACAAAATTTGATATGTTTGATCGCCACACACAAATTTTTATCTTAAATAATTTATTGCACCCCCAAATTTAAAATTCTAAATACGCCATTGTTTCAGACCTAGCATTCTTAAGTAGGTTATTTAGTGTAAGATTGGAAGAATTCTAGTTTTTTTTTGTTAAAACGACACTTATTTTGAAATTTTTTATTTTGTCTAAAACGACACTTATTTTGAAACGGAGGGAGTATGTGTTTTTCCTGCAATGTTCCTCATTTCCTATTTAAGATTCTTACGCTCCACGAACCTCAACCATGTTTTCAGTTATTACATAATTATTTAAACCTAGCTAGTATTTATTAGAGGTGGAAAAATTCGGTATGACTCAATAGCACAATACGAACTCACACGATAATTTAGAGTTTTGACCAGAATTTATCGGGTTTGGGCCGCCGGGTCAACGGGATGAGACACGATAAAACTTGGGCCATGTCGGGCCAACCTGATTAACTCGATAATGGTCCGATAATTTTCTTTTTAGTTATTAGTTATTGGTAATAGTATTGCATCATTCTTTGAACCTAAACTTTCAACAATGATGGAGGTTTTTAGTGCTAAAAAATCTCAATTAGAGCTTTACTTTGATGAACCTAACATAGATAGCACTTCTACAACTTCATTAGGGAAGTAAGTTTATAAATTATGATGTTTATAAAATTCTATTTATAATATTATAAATATTTTGTAATTAATAATATTCATTTGTAAAGGTTGAAGTTTATTGATCTAGTGTAAGAAATTTGCTTGACTAAAAGTTTGGACATGAACCTAGCTGCCTGGAGGGTGATAATGCGCGATCTGTTCTATCACCGAAGTCTTTACGAAAGGTATTAAACAGGAAAATAACTAAGCAATGAGACACAAGGTTTACGTGGTTCGATCCGGAGATCTACGTCCACGGGAAGATAATGTCCCAGCCGGGCTCCTTTTTCTTTCTCTATTGGTGTTTACAAGTGTGCTTTTCTCTTTCAAAAGTTCCAACCCCTATTCTATTCCTCATTCTACTATTTATATTATACAAATTACAGCCCTCAATAAATTCCTACAATTGAGGCCCCTAACTATATTCCTACAATCAAGGCCATGAAGCTCGCTTTCGTGATTTGGAGGAAATCGTGGGTCAGATCTTTTCCTTCTCTTGTGCTGCCGTTACAAACCAATTATCATACTTGGGCCAATTCTTGGGCTTCCAACTATAAACAATTTGGGCCGGCTTGTATCTTTAGGTAACTTGGGCTTTACTTACCAGATGCCCCCCCCCCCCCCAAAGAAGCCGAAACAGAAGGATTCGGCTTTGTAAAGTAGATAAAGTAAGCCAGGGGTGCCGAAGTCGAAAAAAGTAAGCCCAAAAGTTCCTCACACAATTTTGAGAGAGAGAGTAAAACGCCGACGTCCTTCAACCGGGGTTGAGGAGAAGTAAAAACGCCGAAGTCCTTCAACCGGGGTTGAGGTGAAGTAAAAACGCCGAAGTCCTTCAACCGGGGTTGAGGAGAAGTAAAAACGCCGAATTCCTTCAACCGGGGTTGAGAAGCTTCCTCAACACGAGTGATGAGTACCACTGAGGCGCGTGGCAAACAGCTGTACACGGTATTCGAGTAAGCGCGTGTGAAACAACGTATATTGCTTTTTTCGAGGCGCGTATGCAGCACGTGAAAATCAGGATCCTTGATTTTAAACCATCAAATCGTCACCGTTGCTGAGTGCATAAGAAAAGGAGGGAAATCAAAAACCCTTCACCTTCTTCTTTTACAGTTATCTGAATCGTGTGTTAGAGAAATCCACTATTGAGGCACCTCGTGACGATAGAACATCTCTCAACAATCAACCAGAGAAAACAAGTAAGTATGTCTATCTCATCTTCATCTTCATCTAAGGTAGGAGAGGTAGGCCCAGAAGGAGTGCCTTACAAAGCACCTCCCATACGAGTGATCTATCCTGTGAACAGCGAGAGCAGACAAATCCATCGCGGTGACCTTAGTGAAATAAGAGTAGAAGCAGTGAGTTTTTCCCCGGTGTGAAGAGGAAATAGAGGGATTCGAGGTAGCAGGGGTAAGACCCACGGTAACTGAGACTCAGATTAGGCGATGGGTGCCAAATTTCTTCTTACCCTTTGACTTGGAATTCATTATTCCCGAAGGTAATGACAAAGCCTGTTGTCCTCCCCAAGGATTCATATCCGTGTATATAGATCAACTTGCCGTAGGTTTGAGGTTTCCCCTATGGGAGTTTTTAATAAAATTATTGGATTATTATGGAATAGCGTTGGGACAATTAGGACCTAATGCTGTAAGGCAGGTGGTAGATTTTTTAGTGGAGTGCAGTAAGGGAGGATTAGTGCCTAGTATTAGTTTATTTAGACATTTCTTCCAACTAAAAATGATGGGAGAAATAAAGGTTGGTATTACCTTAACCCCAGGCCAGGTAAAAGGTTTAAGGTTAAAAATCCGAGTAAAATTGAAGGATGGAGAGGGAAATTCATATATGTTAGGCAAAAAAACCATATTACCCAAATGGCAAACGTTAGAGGTGGTAGATAGTGCTCCGGCAGGGGAACCCAAGGGTGTGAGTGTTCTGAAGAAAGTTGGTGTATTGGAGTCCAGATTCCCGGAAGAAGTACTAGACGAAGCTAGGTTGAGTCCGTATTATTCCAGATGGGCTGGTGGGACTTCGGATTCCCAAGAGAGCAATACCCCCACCGGGACTGATTCTGACAGGACACCGAGCATATCTGAGGGGGAGAGAACAAAAACCAGGGCAGAAGTAGAGGGTAGGGCTTTTATTCCTATACAAGTTGTATAAGATAACCTTGTCAATTCCCTGAATGTTTATTTTTCATGTGTAGTGGGTAAGTTCAAGAGTGCCGCTAGGAAGAGTACCGAAGCCAGCTCAGGGGGCCGAGGTGATAGTTCGAAAACCCCGGAGCTACAAAGAACAACCCCGGAAGGTAGCCGCGGAGCTGACCCTGAAGACAATATTCCCCTTTCCGGATTAACACCAAGTACCAAGAGAAGGATCACCTCTCCAACAACACCACCGCCTCCCAAAAAGGCACACATGACCCCGGCTCACGAGGTATCACCATAAATAATGTTATTATTCTTTGCAGACACCCATCATAATAGTAAGTTAATGCAGGGGCAAGGAGTAGAGATATCTGCTGCCGAGGCCGAGCTTGAAAAGCTATTGGAGCCCATCCGCGGGCTAGTGGGGAGATTAGAGAAAGAATCTACCCAGGGCAAAGTAGCTGAGCTAGAGGCCGAGGTTGCCAAATTACGGGCTGGCTTCGTGGAGGCTAAAAAAAGTGCTAAAGCAGCCCGAGACAGGGCAGTACTTGCCGAGAGAGAAGCGGCTAGACTTCGTGAACAGGCTGTTGAGGTTGCCATTATGAGAGGTGACCTAATTGCAATGCGGGAAGAGCTGAACAAGGCGATCGTGGGCCAGGGAGCTGTACTAGAAACGTTCGCCGAGAAACTGATGCAAACAGAGACGTTCCTGAAGTTTCTCAGCACGTTCGTGGCTGCAGGTGATACGGCCACCAAAAGCGAGCTGTTGGAAGCCGTATATGATAAATACCCGGAGGTCAATGTTTACGATGAGGACTTCGGGTATAACTACGATGCAGTCGGGAACGAAGATGGCGCATATTTTGAGGCGTTGACGAAAGCTCCGAAGTGGCCATTGATCGAGGCCTTAGCGAAGAAGAACACAACTCTCACTCCCGACATCATAAAACGGTGCAACGAAGACCAGGATAAGGACTTCTTGGGCTTCCGCAACGGTTTTTATGTACGGGAGCTAAGGAACCGAGCTCCCATTCCCCGCCAAGAGATTGTTAGACCCCCCGTTATGATCGAAGGCCCTAGCAAGGCAGCGGAGGGTACAAGTAATGTTGTGGAGGCCCCGGGAGGAAAAGAAGCCAACCCTACCCCCGGAGAGGTCAGTGACCTCCCAACTCATGAGCAGAATGTAGGATAGAGGATCTTGTAAAAAGAATTCTATTGTAATTACTTGCTTTGTAATGATATACTTTGTATTTCCGGAGAAATGAAAAAAAAAATCTTCTTTTTTATGGATAACAAATGCTGTTACTTTCTTATCAAAGCAATGTATGTATATTAGTAAAGTCTAAAAACCCGAGGTGTCTCCCTTGCCAGGAAAATATTGAAAACCCGTACGAAGTAATAAAGCAACTTCAATCATCAATAGTTTGGCTACAGAAAGAGCGAGATATGTTGATGTTGCATGAAGTCCCCCGATTGTCAAGGAATTTATCCTTAATAGAGAAGAGATACGTCGAGGTAGAGAGCTCATGGAAAGAATCTGCACAACAAATGAGGCAGTACAAAGCACAGTGTGTGTTAAAAGATCTTGAATTAGAACAACTCCGTATCAACCAGCAAGAGTGTGAGCATCTTCTTGTGGACGGCGGACGACTATCAATGAAAGATATTCAAGCCCGGAGAGCCGAAATCCGGGAAAATGTTCAACAACGGAGTGAGCGAGGTGATGCCAATGATCCCGAAGTCATAAGGAACCGGCTGGTACTTGGATTTCTGGTAGAGCTGCAAAAGAAAGTCGAGGCTCGGAATGAAGCATTGAACATTGCAGAGCAGGAAGAACAAGAACACAGCCGCAAGAAAAAGCGTCGAGGCAAGAAAACAAAGTCCCATATCCAGGAGAATATAGTGTTGGCTGATCAAGCTGTAAATGTTGGGAAGACCCACACCACGCCCGAAGTGATATCTAAAATACCCCAAGAACCGGAAGGAACTCACGTGATGGAACCGGAGGCCAGTGGATCGATAGTTGTGGCATTGGCCAAGGAGATTGATGAGATGCCTGCCGGGGAGTGGGATGCCGTAGAATGGGCAAACACTCCGGGAAGAGAACGGAGAAAAAACCCTATGCCTCAGAAATCACTAAATCCTCCTCGTCAAAAAACCAGGGAAGGTATAAATAGAACCCCCGAGGTGATGGATCCATTGGCACCACTAGAGTGGGACCATGTAGAATGGACCAATATGTCAGGGCCAAGAACAAGAACCGAACACACTGCATATGACCGGGGTCCCCAAGCGATAAGTCATAGGTATGTGACCGGAGTCCATGGCCGAAGCGAAGCAGGACGTCGTCGGAACGCGCAAGAATCATCCCGGAGGACGGGATATGCTCGATCAGAAATAAGACGGTGCGGTTTCGCGTACTGGTTCGGAGAAGGCTCCGAAAAGAAGTAGATAATGGCATAGCTAATTTTCAGTCAAATTTAATGTAATGGAAGAGTAATTAGTCTGTTGTATTATATATGACTTGTGTATAATTTTTTTTTTTTTTTTTTGAAAAAGACACACTTAGATAAATTATGAAGTCCGGAGACAAATCAATAGCGCCTTGTAGTCTCTGATCGAGTAAGATAGAATTTGAATAGGACCCTGAGGTGTAAACATGTAACTTCAACCAATTTTGGGAATTGATCAATGAAGTCCGGAGACATGTGTGATATACGACGGATCGAAAATAAGTGTTCGGAAACATTAAGATAAAGATATCGGGGCGTCCCCACGGTATCACAAACAAGTAATAGTCAGACCAAAATAACATGATTAATCAAACAAACTTATCATAATAAGAACAAATTATGCAAGTGACAGTAAATCGAAATAAAACTAACAGTGTGTTAGAGGAAAAACTTTCGTAGGTTTATAACATGCCAAGTCCGAGGTACCGGGGTACCATCAACACGTGCAAGCTGGTAACTTCCAAGAGGATTAGCACTGACTACACGATATGGTCCTTCCCACGCTGCATGGAGTTTACCCTCAGGCTCGGCCTTGCTGGCGGAATTTTGCCGGAGCACAAGATCACCAACTTTAAACTGTGTATTCCGAACTCGAGCATTATAATACCTCGCTGTCTGCTGTTTATTTTTAGCTTGCCTGATAAAAGCTTGTTCTCGGCGATATTCTACTTCGTCAAGGTTGGTACGAAGAGCATCTTCATTCTGTTCGGGATCGAAATTCAGCACTCTAGGGCTGGCTACACCGATTTCTGCTGGGATGACAGCTTCGGAACCATAGGTTAGGCTAAAAGGAGTTTCTCCAGTAGCAGAGTGTGGTGTAGTTCGATAAGCCCATAATACTTGAGGAAGTTCATTAGCCCAAAGTCCTTTAGATTCACCTAGGCGTTTCTTAATGCCTTCAACAAGTGTTCGGTTTGTCACCTCTACTTGGCCATTAGCTTGGGGATGGGCCACCGAAGTGAATGCCTGTTTGATATGTAACTCCTCGCACCAAGAACGGAAAGGATCATTCGCGAACTGTTTCCCATTGTCAGAAACAATGGTACTAGGAATGCCAAATCGGCAGACAATGTTCTTCCAAACAAAGTTAAGAATTTTCCTTCCAGTAATGGTAGTGAGTGGCTCAGCCTCGACCCACTTGGTAAAGTAATCCACCGCAACCACCAAGAATTTAAGACCACCTGGAGCTAAAGGGAAAGGGCCCACAATGTCTATGCCCCATTGAATAAAAGGCCATGCGCTCGGAGTGCTTTTTTAGCCAAAGTTCGGGAACCAATATGGTTTGCACATGAGCCCTCATGTAATTCTTCGAGGATATAACGAGCCTGAACCGGTCCAAGGCACCGGAGACTGGGCTGAAGATAAGATTGCCGAGATAGGCTGTTCATGGATTGACTGATGAGACATCTCTTCTACAATTACATCAGGAGGAATATTTGAGGGAGCCACGGAGGCCAGTTTGCTAAGAGCATCAGCTTTTGTGTTCTCTTCTCGAGGAATCTTATGAATACTGGCGGAGGCAAATGTGTGTAGGAGACTTTGAGCTAAAGCCAAATACCGTTTCATGGTTTCCCCCTTTGCTATATATATGCCATTGATCTGACTGGAAACCACCTCGGAATCAGTTTATAATTGAATATGTGCAGCTCCTAAAGTCTTCGCCAGACGAAGGCCCACAAGGATTGCTTCATATTCGGCTTCATTATTCGTGACTTTGAAATTGAAACGCAAAACAGACTTAACTTCGACGCTGTTAGGTCCATTGATGATGACCCCGGCACCACTTCCCCGTGTGGCAGAAGCACCATCTACATGAACACGCCATAGTTCGGTCTCAACACTGGTATCAGTAGGAGAAATGTGCTCGGGATGTGAGTTGGAGTTCGGACTCTCATAAGTAGCTTCGGCTAGAAAATCAGCTAGAGCTTGGCCTTTAATGGCGTGACGAGGAAGAAATTGAATATCGTGCTCTCCCAACTCTATTGCCCATTTGACAAGTCGACCTGAATGATCGGGCTTACTCAGGATTTGACGGATTGGCAGGTTTGTAAGAACGTTAATAACATGTCCCTGAAAGTAGGGACGAAGGCGGCGGGCCGCCATAACCAATGCCAATATGGTCTTTTCAATGACTGAGTATCGGATTTCTGCTCCTTGTAAAGCTCGGCTGGCAAAATATACTACCTTCTGAGTTCCGTGGTCATCGCGGACAAGGGCTGCGCTGATGGCTTCATCAGCAGTGGACAAATATAGATACAAGGGTTCTCCAGCAATCGGGGCGGAAATAATGGGAAGTTGACGGATGTGTTGCTTTAAGGCTGTCAGAGCTTCCTCACACTGGGGTGTCCACTCGAATTTCTTAACCTGTCGTAACACCTTAAAGAAGGGAAGTTGCCGTTCAGCCGCTTTGGATAGGAACCTGTTTAACGCCGCTAATCGCCCAGTAAGGCGTTGAACATCTTTTTCCTTCTAGGGTGTCTTGAGGTCGAGGATATCCCTGATTTTAGAGAGATTAACTTGTAGTCCCTGAGGAGATACCATGTACCCTAAAAACTTGCCTGAACCAACCCCGAAGGTGCACTTCGCTGGATTTAAACGAAGATTATGGCGTCGAAGTACTTCCAGTGTTTCAGCAATGTCCCGAACACATGCATCAAAAGTTCGGCTCTTGATGACTAAATCATCGACATAGACCTCCACATTTCGACCAACTTGGTTCTGAAAAACATGGTCCATCAACCTTTGATAAGTGGCTCCGGCATTCTTGAGCCCGAAGGGCATCTTTTTGTATGCGAAAATTCCGAAGTCCGTTATAAAAGTTGTCTTGATCGCATCGTTCTTATCCATATGAATTTGGTGGTATCCCTTATATAAGTCCAAGAAACAAAGCGCGGGATGGCCAGTAATGGCTTCAGCTTTCTGGTCAATAGAAGGTAATGGATAACAATCCTTAGGACAATATTTATTCAGATCGGTAAAATCCACGCACATTCTCCATGTATTATCAAACTTCAGGACTAGAACAGGATTCGCCAACCAGGTCGGATAATGGACTTCGAACAGGATATCTGCCTTGACCAATGCCTCAACTTCTGTACGAATAGCAGCTTTTCGGTCGGGCGCAAACTGTCTGCGCTTTTGCTGTACTGGTTTAATTGCGGGGTCAATGTTCAACCTGTGAGTAATCAGGTCTGGTGAAACACCGGGCATGTCTAAAGGTGACCAGGCAAAGACCTCGGAGTATTCTCGCAACACTTGAACGATGGCACTGTGAAGTAGGGGTAAATGTACAGCACCGACTTTAACAGTTCGCTCGGGCACATTTGGATCAAGAGGGATTTCTACTACCTCTTCACCAAGAGGTTGAATTGGTATTGATCCAAGCTAGGGGGTACCTATTTGAAACTGCGATTGAACCATCTGTGTAGTTCGTGGTTTAAGGGCAACAAGCATACACTGCTTAGCCATCTTCTGATCGCCACGGATGGCTATGGTTCCGTAGGGTGAAGGACATTTCATCGTTAAATGAAATGTGGAACATATGGCTTGGGCAGGGGTAAGCCAGTCCCGTCCAAGAATCATATTATAAGGAGACGGAGATGACACCACATAAAAGTCAACAAAAACTGTTTTGATTGCGGGATGAGTACCTACCGAAGCTGGTAGATTAATAATTCCCTCTGCGCGAACTTCCCCTTGTGTGAATGTCTGCAAAGGTCCTGGAGCAGGCCGAAGCAAATCTCGAGATATGCCCATTTTTTGAAAACAATCTGAGAAAATAACACTGACAGTTGCACCATTATCAACATACACCCGTTTGATTATGATATTCGCCACAGTCATATCAATGATTATAACATCGGTGTGAGGCGTGCGTTCTGGTACGGGGTCGTCTTCAGTAAAACTTACTGTCTCATTATTGTGGAAACGTTTGTGACGGGGTTCCTCGGGAGGAGGTCGGCGAGCTTCCGCAATAAGAGCTTTGCGGGACACCCCTGCTGGCCGTGTACCATAGATCATATGAATAACGCTAAACCCTAACTTCCTCATATTATTGTTTGCATAACACTTTCATAACCTTTTTTTGAATGGATTTTGTGTAGTAACATTGGTCTTGACAACATGGGTAATTTGTATAGGAATACAACATGTATGAAAGAAGATTATATGAGAACCCCAAAAAGTGAAAAAAACTTTCCTAACCAGCCCCAGTTACACAGTATTTATATGGCCATGAGAGATTTGTTTTATTTCCTGTTGTTTCTTTCTTTATTGGGGGTTCAAGAATGTTCATGGTAACTAATCAGCCTTATATGTTTATTGTATAACTAGATTTCACCCGTGCGATGCATAAACTAGAATTTTTTATAAAATTATTATTAAAATATAAGAGTAAATATGTATATTTATGAAAATCGAAATAAGTAATGAATACGATATATTATAAATGACTTGTATGAAATATTGTACTATGGGTAAAAATTTAATATAAATATATAGTATGACATCAATCTATGTGATGATTATATATTTGCAATATTTTTTAATAATATACTAATACAATTACATATTCGTATAAGGCGTATATATGTATGTATATATCTATATATATATTATATTTAGCAATATTAGCATCAGATCCCACAATGGTATTAGTTCATTAAACAATAGCTGGTAATGCATATTATGATGATGTATTCAAATAAAAGTATATAATCAACTTATTATATTTGTAGTTAACATAATTTTCTCCAAAAAAAGAAAAGAATTATTTAATCAACAAATTGTTATAATTAATATATCTAAGCTTTCTACTGTAAATTCTAAACCTAACAAATTTGTATTTTTTTATCAAATGTCTTTAAAACAAAAGGATTCAAACAATCTAAAATTATTATAAAAAGAGAAAACTGAAGTACAAAAATAACTTAATCTTCTAAAAAGAGTAGATATTTTTTTAAATAAATTATTATTTTTGATAATATTTAACATTTTTAATTTATATACAAAAAAATTAAAATTAAAGTATTTCATAATAATCATAAAAAGGTAATTTACTCTTAAAAATTAATATTTAAATTATATATATGCATAATGGATGTCAAATTAAAAATCGTAAAAAGAATATTAATTAAGTATATTTTTCATAATAAACGAAGCTGGGATGAAAAAATTATAAAACATTTAAATATTGAGGAAAAAAGCAAAAAAAGAAAAGCAACGAAAATTCTTATTGGTTGGCTCTTAACCAACCATATATCCCCCCTCCCCCCCTTCCTTTCCTTTTTCTTTCTTTCTTTTCTTTCCACTAAAAAGATTAACCAATGATTTAAAAAATAAAAAAAATGAGAAAATGACACATCATATAGGTAAACTTTTCAACGATTTTATTTTTAAAAATAAGATAGATTTTGAATTCCATCATATTTGATTGTAAAGTTCGAACGACGCTCACTTTATTCAATCATGGTGGTCGAACAACATTCAATGTGTTCGAACGATATTCGAACAAATATCATCATTTTATTTATAACATTTTATTAAATAATTTAATTAAATAAAGAATGGTATAGTTGATATTAAGTGGATTGTATTAAGAAGTTTGTGCTCATTTTCAAATACAAGTAGGCTATACTGAAAAATGGGTTGCATTAAATTTTTTTGTGGTTCCTCAATTTTTTACTAGAAATAATTTGTTTTCACATAAAGGGACCAAATCATATGATTTATGGTAGCTAATTAAAGAAAAAAATATTAAAACACATTTATTTTTCTTTTCCGGGAGGAGCATTACTTAAATTGGTTATATATTACTCCCTCAGTCCCAGCTTAACTTTCCTACTTTGACCGGGTACGGAGGCTAAAAAAAAGCAGATTTTGTGATTTTTTTTTTATTTTTTTTAAAGTTGGAGATTGTAAAAGAAATTTGTCATATATGGATTAAAAAGTTAAGTTGGGATAAATCGAAAAGAAAAGTAGAAAAATTAGACTGGGGCGAGGGTGGTATTAAAATAAATGAAAGCTTATCATAGGATTTGGCAATCAGGTGTAGTAACGAAAATGATACGTGTTTGGTCCACATGATAGGAACAAATAACTAACTCTTGCAAAAACAAAGTAGGGTCTAATTCATAAATGATTGGTCATAATAATTTGCGACTGAGTTGTCATTAATGTATAGAAGGAAGGAAAATGAAGCATCTAGAGAGGTAGATCAATTCTCAGTTTTTTCTTATTTTATATACATGATTAGTTATAAACCTATGCGATTTAGGTTTATGAGATGTTTTAATAATATAAAAGTGTTTAATTAATTTGTAGTGGATTTTAATTTTAAGCGCTTTATATTATATTTGTTTGTAAACATATATAGAAAGAAAGTGATTGAACAACATATAAAAATATGTAAATATAAGAGTAGTTAATTGCAAAAAATACTGTATTAATGATGTAAGATTTTTTATTTAAACAAATATAAAAAATATATACATTTATACATTTCTAAACACCTCTTTGTACACAATATTCGGTGTTTTATTACATTTTTTATTTTCATCATCACAAATCAATATCTTCAATCCTTGGCAATTCGAGACCCGTGAAACTGTAACGTATAGTTGACCATGATTGAATACGGGTTTTTTTTAGGAAAAATCCATCATGAGACAAATATTGTCCTTGACTTTTATTAATTGTCATGACAAAAAATATGTTATAATTGTAAGAAAATGTATATGCCACGCTCATTAAATCTTAATGAGTGTGACATATACTAAAAATGAGAATATTAAAAAAGACGATCACATCTTACTTACAAATGGAGTACTAAAAAATTTACTCCACGATACAAAAAAATGTAAGCAAATATTTCTTTTATCAAATAAATAATTGCTGATTGTTCTGACTTAAATAGTTTTTCAAAATTTCAATAACAGCATAGTAGGGTTTATTAACCAAAACTAAAAAAACTTAAATTATATATGTAGAAACAAATGTGTTGCTAAAATTTTTTAATATATGAAATTCATTACAATTATAAGCATAAAGCAGGTCACAACTGATCAACCTTAAATTACCGATCTTTGACACGTGCCAAATCATATTCTCACCATTTCTCGAGTGACCCAAAATCTCAACATTTCAACCAATATACAAATTCGATGCCATCCCCGCCACAGAAAATGAGGGTCAACTCCTGCTTCAACTACGGGCACTGTCGCAGGCCAACTGAATGCTTAAGCAGAAAGTCACCGTAGTGGAAATGCAACAATTTTGTCCAAAATTTCTAAGATGTCTCAAATGGTTGCAACCAAATTTTTCGTTCATCTTGCCTATATTCAAAATCCTACACTCAATTCTCAAAATACGTCCATTACAAATAAAAACAAATGATGTGTAAATATTTTTAACTATTTTAGAGCGATTTTCTTCTATATAGTAAAATTATAATAAAATGGTGTTTCTCAAGCATTATATATAATTGTTTGTATCCAATTACGTCCCAAATGTATTTAAAGTCATAAATACATACAAAGCATTTTTTTAAAATTTAACTACTTAAATGCAAGACTTAGAAATTTAATAAAAAATGCATTTGCAAAATATACCCATTAACCTGGTAAAGATAAGTCACCATAGATTAAGGATAACACCCAAACCCTTCCACTTCCAAACCGCGACCACCAACCCGACGCCGACGAAGATCAGAAAATTTCTAGCCTTGCCGCGACGACATATCCATTTCAGACGCACAACTTGAAAATTCTGACTTCGACTTGCATCGATCAGTTCTGGCACGATTGGTGCCGACTCCGCTAACCTTCGCCGCAACCTCAATTATTCAGCCCCCTCTAAGATGATATTCTCCTAGATTCCATTAATTATTCAACAACTTATTTGATTGTCCTCTAACAGAAATATAATCTAAAGTTTATGTCACTAAATACAGGAAATTAGTTAAATCGAAAACCCCGTCTATGCTAATAGTATGCGTCGAACAAAGCCGATCATGAATCCGACACCATCGATCATGGCTGACGATGTCTGAAATTGCCAATGATACCGTTGATTTTGAAAATGTTCGCCTAATTAGACGCACAAATAGGCAGCCGTCCGAGGTAATCGTCTCCAATTTATGAAAATTCCTTAAAATTCTGATATAATTTATTCTAGTATTTTGGATGAAATAATCTTATTAACCCTAAATATTAGAACTTCCCGTCATATTTATTTGTAAGAAAAATTAAAGTTAAATAGCCATACAATATAATTGAATAATATAATTTTTGTTAAATAAAAGAATGTTAAATTATCCAATAACTTTTAATTTCATTAATAAAAAATATTTAATATAGTTTTATTTGCAACTTATTTATAATGTAAAGAGTTCAACTCACAATAAACATTCAAATCTAAGCACTATAATCAACCAACAAACAATTATATATTTTTATCTATTGCAAATAATAAAAATGGAAAATAAAATAAAAAGTTATTAATGCCTTTAGATGTTGTAAAAATAAAAACATTAGAAAGAGAGCTACAAACATAAAGTAGATCTCTATATTCTTTCTATTCCTGAAGTGGGCACATGTGTTTCTCCGCTAATTTTTTTTGTTCGTCGACAATCAATTATATTTTTAAATATAACTTATTTATAATATGCAATGTAGATGTCAAATTAAAGGTCATGAAAAAGATGAATTAATTTCCTATATTTTACATTAAAATTTGAAAAAAGAACCAGAAATTTATTTACCTTTTAATTTATTATATTTTTAATATTGCTTTTTAATTATGTTATTTTATCATCAAATGAATCGAGTAACACTTGTGTGCATATGATGCACCATAGGCTTATTGTACATCAGCCCACATTGAGATCCGCGCGCGACCCGTTGCTGTTGGCCCGACTGACGAGCGATTTTTACTTTTTTTTTTTGGTCTAACAGTATATATTTTGTTGCCGAATAGTATATATTATGTTGCCTAATAGTGTACGTTTATGAGTTACAGGTACAATAACTTTTTTTGAATAATATATTATGTTGTTTAATATATTTTGTTGCCTAACATATTATGTTGCCTAATAGTATACGTTCGCTGGGTCGCGAGCGAGAGCCGTTAGACGGACGCGAAAATCACTATTAATCATAATTGAGCGCGTTTTTTGAGTTCCATGCTTTAATTTGGAGCCTATTGTACATCACATGCACACAAGTTTTTGCCTTTTGGAAATATTTTACCATATACATACAATATTTACCATATATATAAATCTCTTAATATGTCAATTATGATTTAAACATATTACTTTTAGAAGATGAAATGAGCGGGAGAATATGCCCGATTTCCTTTTATAGAGGGTTTTATTTTATTATATAGTGAGATATGCAAAATTACTTAATTTATGTTATTACCATATTAATATGCAAGTAATTAGATAATTTATGTTGATTGATTGACATTGCATTTTTTATTCCCATACTTTTAGAAGTTATTACCAAGCGACAAGCTTTTGAATCCATTATATTAATATGCAGGTGATTGGATAATTTATGTTTATTGATTGCCATATGTAATTTTTTCCATATTTTTTATTGTAGATTTACTTCAAATGATTCATTACCATATGCAAGTGATTTGATAATTTATGTTGATTGATTGTAGACTTGATTCAAATGATTCATTATCATATGCTAATTGATTGAACCTAAAATAATTATACATACCAAAAATAATTATTTTCATAAATGATATTGGAATTTTGGGCAAAAGGTTTCTATATTGAGACGGTTTTGTTTTTATATGTAAGAAGATGATAATGATATCCAATGTTAATTAATTTAAAGGCAGAAAATTACTAATAGCACTATTAGCAAGTAATACATTAAAAGTAGCAACTCCTAAAAATATAAAAAATAGCACTCTTCCATTTTATCAAATTCTCTCCCCCCTCTAACCAGCCATCTTCTATAGCCCCCTCTCCCCCAAAAGTCACATCTTCTCATGAGAGCGTTAAATGCTCCTCCCTCATTTCCAAAAAAAATACCTCACCTTTTCATTATCCAACCGCCAAATAACCCAACCTTTTCACTCTCCTTTTTCAAATTCACTTTCATTTACTGTAACAAAAAGAAACCCCTCCCCCCTCCCTTCCCTCCCTCCCCTACGTTTTTAACCTTCCTCTATTTTAACTCCATGTTTAAGAGAAATCTTGTGCTGTAATATCCAAGCCACGGAGTAATTTTTTGCTATTACCCACTTTATATCTCGTGCTAGCGCTTTCTCCGTCTTTTTTTTTTTTTAAATAGCTAGAAAAGGTGCGAGGCTTCGATTTGCACCGTCTTCATTGGTAGATGTAGAGCCTGTAGCTCCGATAGCTCCGCCAAGCTACTTTGTTGGATCTGGTGATGATGGGTCCCAAGACAATAGTACTGTACTGAGGTCAGTAAGTATTCAGCGGTGGGCGCAGGCTTCGATGCTTATGCGGCGGGATGGACTGGTTTCTCTATGATGCACGTCGTTTATGCATGTATTTTAGATCGATTTAGGGATATATTTGATAACATTTGCATGTGTATCTAGTTGAAATATGTTTAAATTCATTATCTTGAGCTAGATGACATGTTTGTGCTTGTTTTAGTGATAATTAGATATAAAAGGCTAAAAATTCTGTTTGAGCAAGAAAGTTAGACGAAACGAAGGAGAATTGGAGCTTGGTTAGAATGAGTCAACTCGACCGAGGCCATTTGACAACTCGGTCAAGGCCGAGTTGAAGGAAGAACAACGTAGAGGACAATAAGGCCTAACTTGATTAAGGCCCAACCAACTCGGCCGAGTTGGTCAACTCGGACGAGTTGCTCCACAACTCGGGCGAGTTGTGCATGGTGGTGCAACTAACGATTTTACGCGTTTTTGCCTATTCCAAGCGCATCTTCACCCCAACCCTTCCCAACTTATAAATACAAGCCTCTAGGTCCGAAAATAACACAAAATACACATTCATAATAGTCTTGGAAGCGAGATCGAAGAGCATGGACGTGACACGACAAGGATCGGAGATCCAAGAAATTGGGTTTAATTACTTTTTCTTGTATTCGTTTCTTTATGATATTTGTTTACGAATGTTATATGGATTTGGATTTAGTTATGAGTAGCTAAACACTTTTGTGTTCTAGGGTTAGAAAGTAGGTTATGTATGGCGATGTTTTGATTTGTTCTTTAATTCTAAGACTCCAATTTTTTGTTTATCTATGTGTTTGTTTTATTCTTATGATTAAATTTGAATTGATTACTTAAGTTAAATCTACACGTTTGATACTTTTGCTCCGAGAGGAGGGACTTGTTATAGACGAAGATGCATAGCGTAATTGTCTATGATTGCGTAGACATTGGTCAAGGTTCTTTTGGGAGTCTTTAGATTTAGCCGACGTGGAATAGTGATTAAGTCTAATAGATCAACAACCTAATCGTTTCGGGAGGAGGGTTAGTTTACTAAAGTGCTGTCCAATAAACATTATAACTGGTTTAAAAGTCTAGAATTTTTATGTTAGATCAAATATCAGAATCGTAATTGAAATCTGCACTCTTGAATATAGTTTCTTCCAGCTAAGTTTTCTTTAAGTATTCAATCTCTTGTTTTTTCCAAGTTATTCTTTAATAGTTAATTACTTCTATGCAAACTAGTATTAAGTTTTACAACAAACTCTATCATTCCAGAGTCTAGTTAGGAGAGTCCTAGAGTATTTGGAGTACCGAACTACGCTTTAGAGTTAGTCCCTAAGGATCGACCTTGACTACCACTACCTACACCTACACCTTATACTTGCGGTAAACTGGGGTTAGGAAAACCATTGTCACTCTACTCATTTACGAGGCATGCAAAAAGGTAGGACGTAGACAACGGCGACAACTGCAAATACAACCGGCGAGGCTGATGTAGCTGTGGAAGTCCCCGACATAATGCAACCCAGCCCAGCGTCTAGACGGCCCGGTCCGTCGACTGCTCTCAGAACAATGAACCGGAGGAGGCGGGTTCTACATTTCTCCAAAAAAATTAAATCATTTACTGTTCATGGTATTATAATTGTCTGAGGGGGTGTTGTGCATAATATGGGTGGGTTCTATATGGATCAGACTCTATTTATTCTTTTCAACTTTTTTGTGTTTTTTTCTTTTGCTCTTCTTACTCAGCTACGCCTATTCAGTTTAACAAAAAATACTATATACGTTCGGTATTCAAAAATCACACACACAATAAATAAAGATGGGAGAAGGGACTGACCCCAAGGATCTACCAACAATAACAAATTTTTCGGGATCTTGCATGCCAATTTTTTTATTGGATATTCTTCCAATCATGTAGCATTGCAGAATTATTTACTTGGGCATTTGTGATGTAAAATTTTTTTATGGAACAACCCCCTTGGTTGGTGCATCTTGGATCCCATTTTTATATTGGGATATGCTTCCAACCATGTAGCACTACACAAATATTTATTTGGGCATTTTTGTTGAATTTAAAGTATCTTGGTTCCTGCACGAGTGCATAGCTCATGTCCATTTGTATATTAGGATATGCTTCTAACCATGTAGAAAATATTTAAATGGAATCAGTTGTTGTTGAATTTAAAATTTGTTTAAAAAATGTGTTAGAATCTATAGTGTTTTATAAAATGATATTATCTACATATTACTTGCTTGAGGTGCTAGAAAGGGGGGTTTTCACTTAATTCAATTCCTAAATCTCATTTTGTTTTTTATTATGTAATTAGGTATAATAATGTCTCTAAACTATATGGAAAGACGCGAGCAATTAGTTTTACCACTTAAAATATTCTGCAATTAGTGGAAGCTAAATATTCTGGCAAATTCATCTCTTAATTACATTAATTAGCGGCGCACAAATGAGCCATCAATGAATTACATGCCAAACAACATCCTCTATTCTGCAGGGTGTTGCTTTGAAAATTTAACTCTAAAAGCTTATTTGAAAACACGAGTCTTTGTAATGTTCACATTTGCAGCCTCTAACTAACTATTATATTTTTATTGTCTTATTGCACGAAAGATGTGTCTATGCATGTTTGCTAAAAAACGACACGAAATACCCTTATTGTTAACATCTGCGTGCACGAATTTCATTATTGTTAACTGGGACGAATTCTTATATCGTGTTTCTGATTTTGATTATATATTATGCCTCTAAGGTGCTATATTTGACTATATAATGTGATGCAACGGATTTGGAGGTGGAAGAACCCCGCCCTGCAGACAACTACATGCCAGATCAACCTCTACTTTTGGTACAAGGTTGTTAACACAATAAGGGCATAACTGAGACTTCTGGGGGGCGAGACTGTTCAGGCATACAGGCGGTCGGCCTCAGGCTTGATTGAATTTAGGCGACGAGAATTTTATCTTTCCAAGGGGTGTAATGGATGTTATCTTGTCTCAAGAAATTTTATGTGACCGGCTACATTTAGAAGAACTTTGGTTTCAAGTTGGTTCTCGCGCAGTACGAATTTCAGCGAGGGAGTTCACCCTGATCACTGAATTAAGATTTGGTGAACAAAACTTACCAGAAGCAGATGAAACCGAACAACCAACTGGGGTATTTTTGCAAGAAGGCTTGGACTGTATCCCCTGCTGATGGACAATCTCAGTCAGAGGTTTGGGAGAGGTGATTTCAATTATATAGTGGATGATACCGTCAAGGTTGCAAAGGTGTTGTACCTATACTTCGTGTTGATAGGATTAGATGGGACCAAATACCATATCCAACCATGGGTTTGGACCTTGGTGGAGGACCAAGAAGGCGGGGATAATTTCCCTTGGGGAATTCATTCTGCTACAATACATGAAGGATCTACATACGTCCTACCGTAACTATTCAAAGTGCTAACATTTATATTGATTCTCCTCAGCCTTTATGGTATGGTTGTTGATAACACTCTTTACTCTAATTTTGCATTATGTAATTCTCTACCAATCGTAACTTGAGTTGTTTATATAACTTTATTAATTGGTTGTGATGACTTTTTTTTTTCTTTTGTGGTCCATATTAACATCATCTCAGGTGTGGGCCTTCGAAGCATTCCCAGGTATCGCTGCCAACTGTGCCATCCAGATATGTGCAACCCAACTTCCTTGTCTTGCACACTGGAGGCCGAAAAAGACCAATTATAATTTCAAGAAAAAAGGTTTTTTCTAAAAGAGGTGAGAGTAACTATCACGTTTGTATTATCATTTTTCGGTTTGTTTGTTAGCATTCTAACATGGAAAGGGACTTATAGGTAAAGTACTTTTCTACATTGACTCCGAACGAGGCCGAGGCCAATTTGGTTTATTGGCTTAGGATTGGTCCGGAAGATCTTCCAGTGAAGTACTCTCCTTTTGTTCCACTGATATCTCGACATGTTATTGTTGGTAACCACACACGTTGTGTGAGGCGGTCCCAAAATACCGAATACAAGATTACAAATACGATTGCTACTCCATCAACCAATCGATGCCAACCACGTGACTCTCCACATACTGAAGTACGGAGGAGCACTCGGATTTGCATGTCAACTTGTGCAACATCCGAGTGGTCGCTGACCCAAAGCGTTGATACGAGCCCCCAATTAGTCAACCTAGAAGATGATAGTGATAGCTCAGACAATGACAGCTCAGATAGTGATGAGGATGCTAGTTTTGTTCAAAGATATATTTCACCTTCTATAATATCCCCTACTCCGAGAGGTCAACCCAAAATGTGTGTTGAGGATGTTGTGCGCTGGGAGATAGTCGGCGTTATTTATGCGCTCATGCCCGTTATCATCGGAGACGAGTTCAAGAAGATAATAAGGGTGCGGGTGCAGGCAGTCGTACAGAAGGAGTTGATCGATTATGTCACAAACAATCGAACGACTATATATAGCAATTTGGTATATCTGTAACTAAATTTTGAAAATAATTTTAAGTTATTGAATTGTTCATTCAAAGGAGTAAACGGTTGCAGTCTGGCGTAACCGGTAGACCACCTGGGTATGAGACCCCCAGGCGTTCATGCTTTGGATTTGAGCAAGCATGACATTTATCTGGGCCACAAACTACCTCATTCCATCATTAGGTTGGCTCCATCTCAATGAATTCGCTTACTAACTATCGTGATGTCACGCCGACCAGCTGCCCGACGAATGCGCGTGCTAATGAAATATCTCAAGAAGACCCAATTGTAGACGAGGTTGGTGGAGGTTATCAGTCTCAACCTATATTATACCCCCAGCCTGGGCCATCAGCTTTAGATCCAGAAGAGGTGAACGAGGAAAATAATGGCAAAATTGTAGATGAGAACCCATCAGAAGTAACATTAATCCGGCGAGCCCATTTAGAATGTTTGAAGTAAGACATTTTAGGGATAAAAAAGATGAGTACGAAAGGTTCATTTTGTTAGAGGAACGATACGAAACTTTCACTATTGTCTAAAATCTTTTTGTTGGTGTTGATTAAATTTAAATTTTTGTAACTCATTGTTGGCGATATCAACTATAAGTACTGATGAAAATGAACTCTTTTCGTGTCGGGAGGCGTAATATAAGCCCTTGCTTGGACCATTGACATAATTTTTTTTCCAAGTGTTTGACCAGCCAGACACCGAGTTTCAGCCCCCTGTTAGTGACAACGTTCTTAGTATTTAAATCATTGGCGACTGATAGTAATTTTTTGCTTATTACGTGGACGAGTTGTAGTATGAGGTTTTTGTTACTTTATCAATTGGTTGCCAATAAAGTGTGCTAAGATGGTATGCATGAACAATTTGGCATGGTATGATGAACAATATAGTGTACTGCGTAAATGGTGTGTACATATTTATACATCACATTGACGCATATCTTGGATATCTGATGTCGGATCCGAAATTGGCTGATGTGAACTTAAATCCACGGGTGGTCGGGAAGCATATCATTGTAAACACCAACTTCAGCCTAAGTATATAGTAGGCCGGTTGGTTTTTGCTATGTTAGTGGGTAGTTACCGTTACGGTATTTTCAATAAAGTTTATGATTTTATGTGAACAACAAACAATACATGATATATGGCATGCACGTTATCTTCTTGTTGATGGTAAGTTGCCCTACGATACACACCGCACGTTTGATCACCGAACTTATGAATCCTTCAGGCCCCCCGAGTTGGCCGGGTTGCTTCCTTATGTGCAAGGGGTAGTCCCACATTGGCGAAATATTATCTCGTTCCACTCGGTTGATACAGTTAGTCTTTTTTTTTTTTTTTTTGCCTACAAGTTTAGATTAATTCATATGTGGTCAAGACCCTCATATGGACTTACGTGTGCAACAGGTTATCACATGTTGGCTCTTCGAATATCATTGGGCATGCATACAAATTTGCCTACTTAAATGAAATGTGATGATTTACGATTCTCTTCGCCATAGGTGGACAAAGGGGATGAGCGATAGACGGTTTTCATACATTCTTCCTCTTGTTCGGATACTACCATCACTTTTGTTGGCAGGGGGTACTACGCAATTCTACAGAGTTGCAACCGATAAAGAGGCAGTGGACACTCCAGGTGGCATATGTCGGGACCTGTTTTGATCAAGAAGACGCCAGTCAGTGCGTCCCATACTCTTTGTCAATGGTGAAGTCCTATTGAGCCAGCGAATAGCGAAGGAAAATGTAGAAGCATGGATGAAGGGTCCTTACAGAAAGTACGTGCGTGAAACCATCTTCAAATATAGCATCCCTCCAGAAACACTCAGGGTCCGGGTATTAGGCTAGATTGCTTGGATGATTTTTAAATGGTTCCCGAAAATTGAATATGGTTTAATTCACCACCTTTTGCTCTTGCAATGGCGTATAATTCGCTCGTTTTGAAACATTTTGCACTAATAGCTAGTCCATAGCCTTTTGCCCCTGTTTTGGGAAGTGACGTATAATTCGCCTATTTTTTAACAGTTTGTAGTGGTAGCTAGGAGAAAAACAACCTGGTTTGTGTTTTATGTTGTCAATGTTGGGTGCTGGCACTATTTGTCTTTGTCGCTCTTAACACATAATGCACCTTCAATGTTTGTCTCCGAACTGAAATGTTGCTTATGAAGTTATTTATCCAAGTGTACCACTTTGTTTTGTAGTGTACCCAAAATACTCTGCCCCCACATAATTTCCTTATATGTAGAACTGTTTCGTGCCTAGGAGTCTGGCACGAACATATTGTGCTCAAATAACATGGTACAAATCATGTCGTGTTCAAATAACATGGCACAAATTATTTCCTTAAAGGCATCATATGTAATTCATACGAATTAAACAACCACATTTCACGAGATTTTATGAAACCATTATTTCGTGCCATAATGAAGGCACGTAATAAATGCATAAGCTTAAATGACACCAACCCACTATTGTCCTATTTTTATGTGGTGGACTAAGCTGACTTCTCAGCAAATATCGCTTATGTTCCCATTCCAACAGAGCTTAAACAACCCTAACTATGCCCATTTAATTTTGAAATCAAGAAACTCGCTTGGGGGTTGCTCTCACTGCTGCCGGCTCTTTCAATGGTCTATAAGTTACTGCATTTCGAGGTAACATATTATCCACCCTGTACTCTACTAAGCAATTTAATCCAAGGAGATACCATATATGTATTTCAAAACTAGTTATAATAACATATATCTGGATCTAGTAATTAGCCACACATATATGAAAAAGAAATGCCCCAATTTTTTTTTGGGTAATTGATTAGGTAATTTTTTTGGGGGTGTCAATTTAGGGCAATGTGTATATCAACTGGGATCTATTATTGCAAACATATCTATTAAATATTATGACTATAATGTAAATAAGATTGAATCAGTTGATGTATGTAGCAGTGAGTGGTATTGAATTGTTGTGCTTGTTGCAGATGAATACTAGTCATATTATCATTTTGTTTGGGGCATAGGAAAATGATGTGTTTATGAGGGCAGTGAGGAAGAATATTATCCAATCCACGAAAAAGATATGACCATGTTCGAATACTTGGGATTGTACACGATACTAAACAAACAAACGTCGAGGAGATTGACTACATATTACACTCCTTGATGATTCTCAACGGCAAGCGAAGAATGAAAATGTGAATTCGGAATGACAATGATGTTAAATTCATACTGGATTTCATGCCCAAATCCAACTATTTATGTTTAGGATCAGGAATTACAAACGATGGGGGAGGAGTGTTCAGACTCAAGTAGTTGAAGAATTAGCAAATATGTTTGGATCCATTAATATGATATGTCCACCAGAAATGGATTTTGACTCACGTGCAGAAGATGCGGATGGAAACGATGAAGACAGAGAGGACGATGAGGTGGAAGAGGAAAACTTGAACCAATGTTCAAGGGATATGGGCAAAACAGAGTATAACAATTGGTTCTGTAGCCCGAATACAAACCCACACAAAGGAGGTGGAACAACAACTGAGTACCCCCAACTGCAGGTGACTGTATTTGTCCCAAAACCGCCAACTGAGTGGTCTAGATGGCACATTCCTGGGTCTGAGTTCCACAAGGATGACGAGGAATCCGAACCAGCTCAAGTTATTCATGCTTGTTATTCTAAGGCCGCTCTGGGTAAAACCTTTAATACGAAAGGAGTACGATGAGTCTTTTAAGAATATTCCGTCTTATCTATACCTGTTGCAGAAGATGAATCCCGGCTCAATAACGGATCACACTATTGATTTAAAGGGATGGTTTGAGAACTGCTTTTTCACACGACGCTCGTGCATCGATGGATTTCTTCATCATAATCGGAAGGTTATTATCATAGACGGAATATACCTTAAAGGGAGATACAAGGGAATTCTATTTGTTGCCGTGTCAAAAGACAGGAATAATAAAATCTAGCCAATAGCATTTGGTGTTGGCCGCTTGGAGAATAATCACTCATGTGGATGTTTTCTTAGGAAAATAAAAAAGTGCATTAGGTTTTCATAGGATTCGCTAATTATTTTTGATAAGCATACAATCACAGATAGCCATGTACGAGCTGAATTCCCTAGTGTACAGCATGGAATGTGCCACTACCACCTAAAGACCAGCGTTGCCGGACATGGGAATGATCTAGATTCAATCTTCTACTGTACAATGCACTCGTATCTCAAAGAGGAGTTTTACGAGTATGTCGGACTACTTAAGGCAAGATCGCTGCTTGGGGCATACCAGACACTAAAGGATGCAAAGTTTTAAAAGCAGGCACGAGGGTGTTGTCTGGTCCAACGGTTCAGCTTCAAGACATCCAATGCAACTGAGACATGGAATCGAAGAGTAAGATGGGCTAGGTGTTTTCTGATTTGTTCGTTGCTAGAGACCATTCCGATCATAATATAAAGATGGTTCAGTAAGGCTGGGCATATTACCAGGCGAGGGACAATGACTTCACGGATGTGGTTTCGAAGAAGATTGCAAAATTGATTAATAGGGAGCGAGAAATGATTGTGAAAAACCTATCTGAGAAAAAAATTCAGCGTCGAAGACCCGCCAAAATTATACATTGTCGATCTATCTATGTGGTCTTGTTCTTGCCAAGAGTTCCAGATGGATCTCATACCTTGTGCTCATGCGTGCACTTGTATCGGGTATGTTACAATAACCAGTTATTTCCGAAAATTTTATGACTCTATTACTTTGTACTACCATGACCAATTTTTTTTTTTTTTTTTTAAATTAAATTCTTATCGCCTAGCGCAAGAAAACATTGTAAATTATGTGGTAGACTACTAAACAATGTCAACACTACGAAACCAGTACTCTCACGAAATAACACTGATACCAAAGCCGGAATATTCGGTGGTGGATGAAGATGTGTCAAAGGAAGTGGTAAAACCACCTGATTGTCCAAAATAAGTAGCTAGACCTAAAATAACCCATGTACCAAACCTGACTGAGAAATAATCTAAACCAAGTGACTGGTTTAAGAGATCATGCAGTAGGTGCGGTGATACAAGACACAACATTCAGAGTTGCACAACAGTATTCCCATTGAGTTCCGAGAGCCACAATGCTAGTTGAACTCCAGACAATCTCGTTCCTCAGATAAAGAAGACCAACGCAATCGCATTATATGTTGTAAGCCGAGACACAGAGCTAACAAGTGTCCTGATCCAGATGTGGCCGTTGGGGAAAAGAACTCGACGGAAGGAGTTGCTGAATAAGCTAATAAGTGTCGTGGTCCAGATGTAGCGGGTAAGGATTGGTCAAGCCATAGCAGAGGGCTTTTTAACTTGAATGAGGAACAAGAAAAGTATGGTGATATTGAGGACGTCACTAAGTCTGGGAATAATGCAGTTTCAGGATTGGAAACCGATGATGATGAAGTTATGTTGCTAGTGAATTTATGATGTGTAATGCAATTGGTTACATTAGGTTTATCGTAAATTTTGTAGTAGTAACTCTAGGATTGTTCCTCAATATCCTCTTCAAGCTAAATTCACTAAATATTTTTTGTTTCACAGTATCGATAGGTTTGTGAGTTACTTAGGTTATTTTGCCAATTTGGGCAACTTCCAGTCACTCCTAGTCATTCAGTATGTTCGTGCCATTCAAGAGAGTTCATCTGATGATGTTAGACTAAGGAAAATATGGACCTAAATGAATGAGTTGTGCAGTTATGCCTTATGGTAGGCAAAACACTAATTGTGCACTCTTTCGGTCCATTTGTCGTGCCCCTGTTCGTGCCATGTGATGTCGTCTTCCTAAACTAAATGATTTTACACTATTTAAACCAATAAAAATGAACAACCAAAATATACAGAACATCGAATATAACTTTATGGAGAAAAAACGTTAACACATCAAATACGTTCTTCACCGTAGTTTGAAGATGGGAGATGAGAGAGAGAGGTTAACTTTCATGGTGAAAGAAGAAAGAGAAAATCTTGCTATTAGAAGATGGATGAAAATGGTGGAAAGAGAAATAAACTTGGAGAGAGATGATGGAGGTTTAGAAAAGGTGGAGTTGGGTGGGAGTAGGCTGTTGTTTATGGACGAAGAGAGAGAGAGAGAGAGACAGAGAGAGTAACAAATCAATCTATGTCAAGAGGAGGGTAGGTATGTGTGGTGGGGGTGAGGAGAGGGCCTACCACGGGGGTGGGCGAGGGCCTGAAGAGGGGTGGGGAGGGGTTTTGAGTGGGTAGTGCCACAAAATGACAAAAATGTGTTAGAATCTATAGTTTTTTACAAAATGATAATATCTATATAGAACTTGCTTGAGGTGCTAGAAAGGGGGTTTTTCACTAATTCAAAATGGAGGGAGTAGATTAGTAGGTGCTCACATGTATATGTACATTACTGGCATATTATCGCAGTTTTGAAGCATATGAAAAGTCCCCCAATATATGTGCAATATGTATATTACCTTTTGGTCCATTAAATGATAGTAATTGGAAAGAATTATATGTAGCACAATCTATACTAAATATATAAAATGTATCAACTTTCATAAAAAAATATAAAAAATAGCAAATTTGACATTTAAACTAGACCCTACCCATCTCTCTCCCTCACCCCCTCCACCCCGAAATGCCCACCTCAACCCACTCACCCCACATCCCTATTTTTCCGAGCCACATTATTATTTGTTGCCCACTTTCAAACTATCCGCACTCAGTTTACCCCGAACCTTTCACTTCTCCCCCCAATTAATGTCTTTCACGATAACTTTTTGGAAAATTATTGTTCTTCAAAATCCTTCCGTTCTAAAATTCTTACTTCCACCATCGGAAGCCTTCCGCTTTCAAAGACTTAGTGATGGTATTTTTCCGACAAAGGTTGTTACCACACGTTAGTTATACTTCTGTGGAAAGCTTTACTGGAAAAAATTGTGAGAGCAGTGAGGTGTCGTTTAATTTTGTCTGGCACTGAAGCCAACAGTTGAACTGGTCGAGCTGAACAGGTTGATGGATACGGCATCAGCGGTCCCGGAGGGTGGTTTGTATTCTGCGGTGCAAGGGTTTTTTAGGAAAGGCCTTCATCTTCGATAGTGAACCTAGATGTCAGGACAAGGGCAATAGCCGCCAGAGACTCTATGGACCAAGAAAGGGTTATGAGCCCCAATTCGCATGTAGGGCCTTCAAACATCCAGGGGCCGAATACGGTGGTGGGCGAGGATTTCCCTTCTCAGGGTTCAAGGAATGAAGAAGGCGAAGAGGTAAACCTTTAAGAAATATTATTTTTTTTTGCACTAGGCACACAATTGTCGGATTGTAAGCACACCTCACCATGACTAACTTCGATTCTGGAAAATATTTAAGATACTTTAAATACTAGTGGTAGAATATGCACAAATGAAGTTATTATTATTATTTTTTATTTTTTGGATGTCTATGATAATGTGTCAGTGATGTAATGCTTTAATTGGTCAGCATGAGCCTTTTTTGTGCACGAAAAGTTCATGGCGATAATATTCTCTATATCCTGATGCAAAAATATGCACGAATCGGTTATTTTAATATTTTGGATGCCTGCAATTTGCTCGTCTTGATAATGTGTCTCCAAGCAAATGCTTTATTATGTCATTATATTGGTGTTGCATCCGGATGTAGCTTATCGCCAATGCGTGATCATGTGTTATGTGCTTGAAAAATTCAGTGTGGAAAGCTACTTTAATTCATGATGTTAGAATATGGAATGGGTTGTTTTGATTTTATTTGTATGTCTATGTTTGCATTATGGAACGCGATTGTAATATTATTCCAGAATTAATCTGCTAAATTGGACGACTCGATCGTTTGTTAACCCAGATTTTTTTATCTTAATTCCGGTGCTAGACGATGTCACATGTGGTAAGTTTATTTTTTTAAAGGTATATGCTTGCATCTTGTCGGCTATTGTTTAGTAGGCTAATGGTTATTTGTAACACGATGTTGTAACTACATATAGATGATACTTGTTAGCGGGCATTGATCTGGTATTCATGCCTGATAACACTTACGATTACATATTTGTAAAAGCTGATGGAACCTTTATGTAAGTGAGGCCTGATGTTGCACTTTTTCTATGGACTTATGTGATTTAAATTTGTTGTATATTAGAAAGTGGGATCTTATGTTTCACTTACAAAATTAGGGTGTGTTCCCGAGGAACTCGATCTTAATTTTGTGGCATCTATGTTCTTCGATTTGGTTATCTAACAGTACTCTAGGGATTATATTCGGCCCGCGTTTATATTTTCCTTCTTTAAGCAACCTGAGTACGTCGCGTGATGACACAAACATTTTTTTTTTTGTTTGAGTCGGTGCACGGATTCGGGCGCTTATGCATAATGTTAATGGCAGTAGGTGAAAATTAGGTTTTGTTAACCTGTAAACTATTAGACAAATGATTTATCGAAAAGTCCACTCATATTGTGTATTTTTTATATTGTATATGTGTATATTTGCCTCATATGAAACTTCTAGTTAGATCACGTCACAAAAGATTTTATTTATGTTTGTTTTCCTTCCTTAACAAGAACCTTATTTTCAGGTGACAATTAGCATAGAGGTGGAAGCGACCAGCTATGCAGCCAATGAAGTAGCGGATAAACGACTACTGCAGGTATGCGTGCGACTGTTATTAAGAGGAACCTGAATGAGTTAGGTGCCGAAACCGTTAATACATATCAGGGCTTAGCGTTTGGTTCGTCGCTCGAATTCAACAGAGATGATCTTATTACCCTGAGTGTGGTAGTGGATGTTGTTTTCTTTTTTGAGATCATGAAGGACGGGTCCTTAGTGCCCCTGAGTTGTGGTTCCAGGTTGGAACAAAACCACTAAGATTCGGTCCAAGGGAGTACGCGTTGGTGACCGGTTTAAGCTTTGGTGAGTTCGATACTAGCAAATACAGCGAGCTCTAGAGAATGGTGTGTCTGAACGGGGGCTAGGGCCTGATACGGATGAATCGTCTAAGTGAAATGTTTGAAAATAGGGTATTTAACAATAGCTTTGAAGACACACTCAAAGTATCAAAGGTCTTGTATCTGTGTTACATTCTATTATGACTGGATACTTGTAAGGAGCATGTGGAATCTTGCGTATAGACATTAGTCAAGAACGAGGAAGGATGGGAAAATTTTCCTTGGGAAGTATACATTCATGAATCTGCTACGGTATATGATGGACCTGACCTTTCAAGTGATGAACGAGGCTAAGTGCTACCACTTCTACGGGTTTATAACAACTTTATTGGTACGTTTGATAAAATATTGTATCATATATTACCATTGTGTTAGGATGCTAACTACAACAGATGTATGTATTTGATATATTTTGATATTGAGGCAATACTACAAATCAATGAAGATTATAGGGATCATATTGAGGGGGAGAGGCTGCTCGAACACTGGCGACCCAAAAGAAGCTAAAAGAATTACAAGGCAGATGGATTTTTCTAAGAAAAGGAATTGATAGTGCCTTTGAAAAATTATTCGTCTTTTTACTGGGATACCACATAACCAATCGTTTATCTTTTGGGCAACAACTATGTTTCATTACCTCGTACCAACACCAGCCAAGGCAGTAACGGTGTACTGGCTTAGCCTTGGTCTAGAGGAACAACCCCTCATAGTCCCCCGGCCCATAACACATATAGTAAATACACAACCAATGATTGAAGAGTCTCCGCAACAAATATTCCAGAAGGTGTTGCAGAGGATCTGCTAGTGTAAGTGGGGATGCTGCCCCATTGGGCAACTAAGGTTGCCACCGAGAAAGCCCGTCATCTGCATTACGTCGCAGCACCATGGAGCACCCTCCACATCATGACAACGCAGATCATTATACGCAATGATTTTGACGAACCAATCAATGTTAGTGGAGACTAGTCTAGTTCAAGCAATGGAGCAGACGTCGTAGACACCGGAAATGACTGGGACATCGTGGGTTGAGGTGCTGAAATGAGCAACACCGGGGTGGTCAGTGAATGATGCAAAGTTAAAAGGAGCAACAAATGGTGACTAGGAGATGAGAGTTGAGAGAGGCATAAGGTGGATCAGTTGGGCGATCATCAACATGGAAAGCGGTAGAAAGTGCAATGCCCAAGAGAACCATTGGTGAAGAAGTGGATATTGTCATGGAGGAAGAGTCGATCACGCCGATTTTAATGTCGGGGGAGCCGGATTCTTCCGATAGGGGCATACAGGAGGTCAGGGACCAGAATGTATCAACCCTAGTTATGAGCCCAAGAGTAATGGGACAAAAATAAATGGTCGCTAAAAAGGCCTACGAAACTTTCATAAATTCAGATAATGAGTATATGTTCCGTAATGCCAACATCTAATTTAGTTTTTTTGTCAGTAAGACTCAATCATACGCCGTATTAGCATGCATATCTTGCTAAATCTACTGTAGGAGGATTATCGGATTGGCCTGGAATGTTGACAAGGAATTCTTCAGGTGGATTGAGAACCCCGCAAACCAATTTAAGGCTCTAGTGAGTAATATTTCTATCCAACTTACGTTTATAGAACATCACATCGACATGAGCTATTAATTTGGTATTTTAGGCGCACCTTTGACTTAACTTGACTTCTCCATACAACATATGGACGTGTCCCATGGGATCATGATGTCTGATCCAAAAATGGCAAATGCGAAGATAGGACCCAATGTATCAGTGAAAAAGTGATACTCGACACCAATTTCTGCGTAAGTTATATGTTTTTTTTCTAGCCATATTGGTGCCAACTTGAATATGCTATTCCCATATGACAAACCAAAAATATAAAAATATTTATGGGCTCCAGATTAATTGATGAAGGCGTTGTGGAAAAAACAGTACCCTATCATCAACAATGAGTTGTAATACACGTGCCACCGAGAATTTGACCCCAGCATGCACAACGTATTTACTAGGAGGAACTTACCAACCTAATTTCCTATGTTGAGGGAGCAGCACATGCATGGCGGAATATTGTTCTTTGGCACGCAGTTGACACAGTCTGTCATTTACATTTCTAGTTTTTACTCGATCAATCATCCTCTGTTACATGCCATATGAACTGATGCCTAGTGTAGTTTTCAGTGACACTTTTCCTACCCAAATATAATGAGAGCATGACTAATAACGCTGCGATCGAACCCATAGGTGATTACGTGCTGGCATTTCAGGCACAATTGGTTGTGCATCAAGCTACTCCTCCATGTTGCCAAGGTTTTTATACGACCTGATGCGCTACTGTTGGACTAAGGAGATGATGGAGAAGCAGTTATTGTATATCCTCCCACTTGCGCAGATTCTTCCATCATTGTTGATCTAGGGGGGTTCTATGCAAATCGACCTGACTTGCCACTCATTCAGAGATAGTGGATTGTTACAGTCGGGCCTAAGAAATTATGTTATGACCAAGAAGACTCAATCCAGTCAGGGCCGTATTTGTTGTCAACCGTCCAGGTGTTGATGCCACAGCGTGGTCCTACAAAGAGAAATGCAGAGGCTCGGATGAAGGGATCATTCAGGCATCATATACGAGATATTATATTAATTACAACACACCTCCTGAGACATTGGATCATCATGGACCGAACAGGGGAATAAACAAGTTTGGATGGTGGTGCGTACCTTGAGAAAGAAAAAAAATAGTAAAGTATTTCTGTTTATATGGGGTAAACAAAAACTAGTACAATTCGTAGTTAGAATTTACCTTTTCTTTTTTAATTTTTTTATTTTGTTGCTGAATGGTTGATGTAGCAAATATGGGGGATATTTAAGAACAACTTTGAATTTGTTAGAATTTTTTGCTCATGGATGTTTTGCATAGGATAGTGCAATGGTCTTGTCACCAAGTCTGGTTTGAATATTTTTCATAGTCAACAATTTTGCATAGAATGACAGATAAGTTTGATTTTGTTTTTCTATATATATTTTTATAATACATTTCAAGTAATATTCAAGGTCATCCTCAGGTAGTCTGTATAGTCTATAAACTACGGAATCAGGGATACACTAATTATCACGTACATTCGTGCTTCAAATACTGATAGCAAGGCTGGTGCTGATATTTTGGTGGCCCATGGCATAAACTAAAGGGACCCCAATCAATATTTTTTACACATAAAAATAATTGGAACAGAAAATAACATGACATTTTATTTACAAATTAAATAATCTGGTTGCATCAATATTTTCAAATTGTAGATACATATTCCATTTCTACACTTCAAAAATCTCATTCTCCGGTGAATTATCAAAGCTAAATTTTGTAAAAGGGGATAATATTGAAAATAGTATTTTAAATCCACAAATTAATAGATTAAAAGCAAAAGGAATGAGAAAATACGTGAAGATTTTGGGATTATTTATTGTTTGCAGTTGTATTTTTTATTTTTTTACTAGATTTGAGTATTTGATGGGCCTACTAATGATGAAATAATAATATGATGGACTACTAAAATTAATTTGCAATATCTTATTGTGCCATATAACAAAAAAAAATAATATATATATATATATGTACATACACACATATATGCATAATATATAACATTATTACAAAATTTGAGGGCCCTAGTCGAATGTCCCCCTAGACGACCCTCAGCCTCAGGGCCGGCCCTGACTGACAGGCACGACAATTGCAAAAGTTTTATGGCGTAGGGACACAAAAAGTTGCGCACGAAGTACTGCATTAGTACACCCAATCTATGCCTCTTTGAACTCATTTGTGCCAGGTTATTATACCAACATTGTGAACAATAAATAGATTATACACCTGCAAAGTTTTCTTAAGGCACGAAAAAAACTGAAGCATTTAGTTTAGCACCTCATTATAGTATATGCTCGTGCCATCATCAAATCAAGCTACCAAGGCAAAAATATTGTTGTAAACTGGATCTGACGATATTTTCGTTCATAGCATTGGTTGCATTGCAGGGGCACAATTTGACACCACTGTAAAAGCGAAACCCCTCTCAATCTAGAACCCATTTCTTCTTTATGTTACTGCAAAGCCCTTTTGCTTCATTTATTACATGCGGCTTTTTGGGAGGGGAGTCGATAAGTTCAATAGCAAAGGCACGCAATAGTTGGTTACCTGATGTCAGTTAACACATTCAAGTTCTTGCGGGGTATACGCCTGTACAAAAGATGGTTGTGGACTTGGTACAAACACTTTTATGCCTCGTGCCTAGGCTAATGGCGGGTGTCCACCTATAAAGTAGCTGGCAAGTTCTGTTACCCTATTTATTACAGCTTGCCGACATTTACCCATCAGTTGGACCTCCTTCCAGCTCCATTTTCTTACTGAATCAGCTCCAAAACCGGCACTCCCATGGGAGGGGATTTACATTCATTTTTTTTCTTGCAAATGAATATTGGCCATTTTGCATAGCTCGTTGAGGTGGGATCTTCTCCGGCACGATTAAGATCAACCCACTGGGAAATAAACTCACGGTAGGTTATTCTTCCCAAATTATAGTTTGTGTATTGTTATTTTGCGTTATCTTTAGTTGCAATTGTGGATATGCACATTATGCGGTTAGGTGTAGTTGGATTTGGGGATAGATGTCAGATGAGCAGTTTGGGTATTTGATTTATTTATTATTATGACTCTATAGGTTACACACACAAGAATTTATGGGTTACCTATGATTTACATCCCTTAATGTGAACATGATCCTACCGAAGTGTTGGGTATTTGCTATTATGAAATTATCTTAAAATTAACCTTCTTGATGTGGTGTTGACAAGGTACCGTATGTGTGAAATGATGAGATGTTTTTATTTTTCATATTTTTTTGTTTTTTTATTTAATCGTGGTTTTTATTTTTTCTTAATTTTTATTATTTTGCACTAGAGATAGATGAGTATCCGACATGTTTCCATATTACGTGGGGGCATTGGGAAGGGACCAATTACATTGGTGGGGATGAGGAGTATTTCAGTATGGGGGTTCAATGTCCAAAGTTCAGCTATTGGAGATTGTGCACGATATTATCCAAGCTAATCTTGATGTTGATGATTCTATGTTGTATAGACTTCTTTATCACGATGATGGACGAAAGATGAAAATGAGATTACTCGAAGATGACGATGTGAAAGAGGTACTTGAGTCATGTATCACCCCATCACTTTACATTATTGTAAGGGAGCAGGCTCGTAGGATAACCACCGAACCACAATTAGCAACTTGAATGTTGTCAATCTGATATGCTGACTCACCTTACTTTACCAATGACTTTGTCGCAATGCTCACCTTCACTGAACAACCAGACTACCTCATATTTCATGTTCGAGCCCCATCATATGTCATCTGCTTCAGGGCCTAGGTGACAGAATTACACATAAGATACGATCGATAAGAACTCCAATCAATTCCTAGGAAGCCTGTGCCAAGAATTCCACCACAAAATAGTTGCAACCAGACTATGAATGGCCTTTGAGTGAGATGAGAATTGAAATCAGTAAGCAAAAAAAGAAAAAGTACGACAATTTTAAATGGTTTAAGAGTCATGATGGAGTCCGATATGATAAGCACAAAAACAAACTCCATGCTACTGATGATCTATGGGATTATCTACGCGAGGTAAGGCGTTAAGAGACGTTAATATAGTCTCATTATACGTCGTTGTATTAGCAGTGTAAGATATATAATACTCACTTCTCTTACTCTAACTTTTTCACAAAAGTGTCTGTTTGCAGCTGCATATAGATAATGGGGAACCCAATTGGAGAAGGTTGCAAGGGGATTTTGGGAGAGTTGACGGGCCCCTATCACCGACTCCATCACCCAAGTTGTACATGGGATCAGATGAAGAAAAAGATGAATAAGACTCTAGCTATTCAAGCTACGAAGACTAAGAGTAGTAGGAAGACGACGACTCCTGACATGAACTACCCGACCTTGTACTATTTAATTTTCTAATGAAGTGTTAATGTAATGAACCTTAACTTGTAACTTTAACCAAACTCGTTTATTGGGATTTTTTTATAAAGACACGAGTTCCACTTGTCGTAAGTCGAGACAACAAAATAAGGTTTTACATGTAAATTAAACTAACACACCTCCATTTGAGATAGCATAAAATGGTGTTGTATATAATGACGAAAAAGGGAACAAATAAAATAAAATAAATGATTATGTAGAGTTAAAAAACAATGGATCTTGTATACTCAGCATGATTTCCATATTATTTAGGGTTATTAAATGGTCGTTGATCGGTGTCTTGTTAATACGGGCTAATTCCGTTCTGTCATCAACAAAAAATAACTACCTTAAAGTTGATAAATTGGTAGTAATAGAGAATTGCTTAAGGAACTGTGTACCGAGGTAAATGTGTTTCGTGCCTTAATAAATGTACGTCGTACCCTGAAATTGTATACAAACCTCATGCCAGTATCTACCACCCATAAAGAAACTTCTGTAATGGGTCCGGAGTTGTCTTGGATATTTTGGGACATGGGCCAACTTGAAGAATAGGAAAATATCCCTTTTTATTTTATTTTAATTTTTTATCGTTTTTATCCCATCACTAGTCATGATGTACAACCGAAAAACTAAACCCATGTGTGGGTGCATTTTTGGGTATGGAAATTTGGATCATCTATTTAGTTTAGGGCACTACACCGTCACTCAACCTCAACACACCAATACAAAAGTTCACTGTCACATAATTCCAACATCTCTTCAATTTACTTTCGAGTCTATGGAGGCCCCAAAGCGAGTACTTTTATACCAAGAAATGAACCAAAGAAATGAATTTGGCGCTCATAGAAGCACTTGCAGAAACGTGTACAAGTAAAGGATGTCGTCTAGACAAATGTTATGAAGAGGCGCTATAGAATGATATGTTGGGCTGGAAATTGAAGCAAGCCAATCATGGCCTTTCAGCAAGCTCACAATTGAAGTTACGAAGTTAAGAAAAAGGTACGATATGTTCGAATAAATAAAAAATCACCAGGGGTTTCGGTATTATCGTCACACAAATAAGGTGCATGCAACTTATGAGACGTAGGAGCGTCTTTGCCAAGTTAGTATGTAAATACATCAACTAATCACCTGGTGTGTACACAGTGTTTAGCCCTTTGATTCATAGTTCACTTATACTACTTTCCCCAAGTATGCCTATTCGCAGCTGCTTACAAACATGAGGATAAACAAAGTTGGAAGAAGCTGCAGGCTATTTTTGGAAGAGGGGATGCTATCACTGACTCTAACTCCGGAAGTATTCAGTGTTTTCGACAATTATGAAGCCAAAGATGAAGAACCATGCTCATTTGAGGAAGAAGCCGACGAGGAAGTCGATGACTGGACGAAGGAAGCGACATAGACGAATAATATATTCAACCCTAGTTATATACTAATTTTCTATTTTCTGTATAATATTAGAAGTATTTATGTAATGAATAAGTTGTTTGTGAGTACAACCTCGAATGCCATGTGTCGTGTATTTAACCCAACCAGGAACGCATAACAATCCAGGTAATCAAAACCAGGAACGACATGTTTAAATGGAGCTAATGTTACTTTTTATTAACATCACTAAAAAGTCAAACAAACAACCATCTAAATCAAGGGGAAATAACTAACACCCATTAAAGCAGAATGGGTTTATGCCAGAATATTTAGAAATATGGGGTTCACATTGAAAAGGCACATAAAAGTTATTATAAGCACCAATTCACTGTCAGATAATTAGGGAACGAGGCTGCGTGGAACGTGGCACGCCGAAAATGCCAGGGCATTGTAGAAGACTGAGTTGGGGTTAAAAATGCAATCAAGTTGCCCCCTCCTGGCTTCGCCATCCTCGGTGTAAGATTGAACAATACACTCGTACTTCTCAGTCCACGTTAACTAATGTTCAGTGTTTGTTCGTCCGCATGGTATTAGACTGCACATCCTACACCATGTCCAGGATACGCACCATGACGGCCCACACCTTGTACCTTTTTCTCAAACCACTTGACACGATTGTAAACATAGAGAGATGAAAACCATGGTTTGTTATCAAACCTCTCTCGTAAGTAGTAATAAACGTAGAGCAGGCACATGCAACTATGTTGATTGCCCACCGAACCTAGTTGCCAATTGGCCTTTGACCGGTTAACAGGCTCACCAAGTGATCGTCCATAGATCTGGTCCAATCAAACCCCGTGTACCACATGATATCTTGGTTGGTAGTTAGAGATGGTCTTTGTTCCGGTGATCCAACTTTTCTATGAAAACCTAATATTTTCCTGAAAATAATTCTACAAACAAAATTTTGATCTACAAATTATGAGGATTGTCGTTACCTGTGGACTTCGTATGAGAAAACATAATTGAAAATTTTGGTGATAATTACAAGCACTAACACGTGATGAAGTAGAGTTGTGTTGTCCCTTCGGTCTGAAGGTTACGTGTTCAGAAATTTTACAGGTTATCAGAAGCACTGTACTGTATGTGAGGCTATATTATCCATGCCTTAGTTCTTTTTCACTATGAGGCACGTATAATAGGCACGTCGTATCGTGGTTACTTAATCGGAATATGTGAAGTAATATGTCTTGACATTTCAAGTTATCAGTTTAAATCCATTCTAGTGCCAACCACAATATATACTTATGCCAAGAAAATATATAAAATATCTGAGGTCGTTAAACATGCCATTCATAATTGTCTTCTTATTGTACGTTGGCATGTTCGGCGAGAATACTACTCACCATTAATCTGATGTGTGCCTGCTATGATGTAGCTTACATTCCAGAAATTCTTTTATTGGCACTAAATAAATGTGCATAAGTTTGATATTGTTTCATGACCTTATATTACGACTAGTGTAGGTCGCGTGAACAATCAAAAAACAATAAGAGGGATAAAGGTTGTCATGGGTAAGGGAATCTCTAAAGATATTGTGTGTTATATAGAAAAAAATTCATAGTCTTCGTGATTTGACAACTCATGCTACAATCAACACCAAGATACAATGGTGTGCACTGTTCGACCCATTTCTCCTTCAACTAATCAAGTAAACGCATTTGCCAAGAGATATTAAGACATTGGGAATATTGCCTTCAATATGCATCATTTTGTGATAGATATGCCTCATGCCACGAGAAATAAGCTTTGTGCCATGAAGAATAAACATTAAATCAAACAGTAGTGTACATTAAAATGAAAACAACCACTAAACGAGTTTTTTGTGATGTGGAATTTTAGTTCCCCTTTTCTGTTTCTTTTTAGATTTTTTTACCCATAATTAGATGAAATAATACAAAACACGAACAATGAAAATGTTGCAAATAGAATTTTTTATCATTCCATTCTCCCCCGCCGTTGCGCTTATGCCATCGAGATAAGTTTGGAAGAACCCTAAAAATTCCAACCCCTAATTCGCCACAAAAATCATGTCTGAATGAGCGGGAGTTGCCCCTCTCAACTAACCTACCATTTTTGCCTAAATGCCCTTGTCATGACCTCGCGGAAGAACGAAAATATGGGCGCAGATTCTACGAATGTGTCAAGTACCCGGTAAGATTGAGCTTGTGTTTCTTAAATAATCCAACTCTTCTTTTATATGTAGTAATTGACCATTGGTGGAATAATGGGTATATCCATCCTAAAAACAACTAATATTGCAAAATTTTTAGGTGGATCATTGTGTGTGATGAGTAGGCGAATCATCAAGGGGTTGCTGATGAGGCTTGATGAACAATGCTGAAATTTATAGGTTGCACAAGTGTTTGGATCAGATTGCGACAATGAGTAGAGCTTAAGAGTTATACCCGCAGATTAGAGTGCTCCATTATTGAATTATTGTTTAAGAATATTGAATTGATGAACCAAGTGAAATCCTTGAACAAGAATGCTGGTAAATAGTATTTGAAGGTCTCTAGTGGGGTTTTGGTCATCTTGGCAGTTTGTGTTATTTTCAAGGTTAGGCGGAGTTGCTTTGTAGCTAGTGGGGAAGACAAATTGAAGATGTTGAACTGAAGCTGTTGAACACCTCCTGATTATTAGCCTGGTATGTTCGGAAGTCGTTTACCTTTGTGTTGTAATGAATGGTATTTTTGCTAAATCGTGGTTGTGTGTTGTGGTTAACTAAGCCATTTTAGATTGTAATGAAGACAATGTATTCTAATGTATTTTATTCAATCAAGTGCAACATAACATGGAATTTTTTTTTTACTAACCACAAAAAATATAGTCGAACTTAGCCGGTGTTAGATACTAAAATGCCCTATATAAAACACCGACTTTAAACATAACACAAACAGAAAACTAACCAATTAAGCATGAAAAAGTCGTTCAAACTGAATTACGATCAACAGTATCCGTACCAAACTGAATGAGTGAAACCATGCTATTGACCACCGGAGTTGTTTGCATCATTCGAATTCCCTAGTCATTTGTGTAAGCAGGGTCAACATCAAGGGGAGTTGTTAAAAAAGTGATCTGCAAAAGCATCCCATATTGTTTCCCCTCGATGTCGGTAAGCGTACACCCACATGTTACACTTTAAAAAAAAAAAGACAAAAAAAAAAAACCAGGCTTCGATTAAACTAGATATACATACAAAATTTCAAAACCCCCACGAATAAGCATATTAGAAGATTACCTTAAAATTTGTCTGCCACTAATCTGGAGGAATATGTACAGTAAACCTCTTTGTCATTAGATCATTCCGTCCCTCAATTAAAATATAATATTGCGTAGCTTCCCCCAATCAGGAAGTGATGAGTGACTGGTTGACTTCTTCTGTCCACACATTGTTATAAAAATTTCTCTTGTGTATTGAACCTTAAAGAAGGCATCTCACCTAGTGCAGTATGGGAGATACACAATTACAACTCATTATGTGCTCCAATATACGTATATAAAACGATAAGCATTCTTTGTCAAAATGGAAAGCATTTAATAGACTTAACAACCCAAATTTCTCATAATTGATCGTCCGAATGCGTGCATATTGATGTCTGACACAAGAAATATGGTGGGTGGGTGGCATTAATGTGGACCTGTACATTGGTGAAATCGTTAGGTATTTTTTAGTGTTTTCCAATTGTCTTTCCCGCCTTCATTTGTTTCTTGTCATCGCCTAGTGGCACGACTACATACATAATGATGCATGAGGTGTAACAAAGGTACATACAAAACTACTTTTAATTTGCCTGAAGTGTAATTTTCTTGTGAGGTCCATCTGAGTGAAAGCAATTGCCGACCTAAGGTTGCCAAATTGAATTGGGGAATCTCATAAAATATATGGCTTGTTTTTTTCCTTGGGAATATCACCTCCCGTTATTACTTTCCCTTGAAAATTACACCCTGTGCCATCATTTAAAAAACCTTGTGCCTCATTACATACATTGTGCCTTTAGGGTAGAAAATCCAAGGACTATTGTTCATCTTCTTCTACTGCGGCGACCATGGACCGAGCTTAATTAAAGAGTGGGACACTCGACTCCAACTTAGAACGCTCTTATAAAAGGTTGGACGGATATCGAAAGCTTGCTTGCTGTGATCAGAACGTAAACTTTAATATGCCAACAAAAAAAAAAAATTAAATATAAATTACAGGGAAGCTTGACCATGGCCATGGTGGAAAGATAAAAAAATAGTGATAATAAGAAGGGGGTGTATGGGGGACTGTGACAGAAGGGTGTCAGGTGGGCAGGGGTTTGGAGGCACTGTGCTTGGTGAATATGAAAATATGGGGCGGTGGTGGGGCTGAGTGAGGGTGGGGAAATGAGAGGGGCGGGTGATTGATGGGGTGGGGACAAGTTCAAGGTGGGGTGGGGTGGATTCGGAAGGTAAAAGACCAAAAGTGCTAGATTTAATTTGTTTTTCCAAATTACTAGTTTCTATATGTTTACTACAAAAAGTGTTAGTTTTGGAGGTTTTCACATAGTAACTTGTAACTTGTGTCTTTCAATTGAAGTGTTTGAATAAGCAAAACAGTGGACTTTAAGATGATAAGAAAAACAAATTTAGATCCCTTAACTAAAAAGAATAATAGATGATGACATCAAATTTTGATGTTTATAATCCACTGTTTCTTTCAAAAAAATTTAAGATATTTATATATTTATAAGGTGTCATAAAACATTAGATAATGAGTTAATACTACCATACCCACTTAGGCACTGCTCAAGTGGGGTTTGATTCTAGTACAATTATTGCACCGGATCTAGTGTACATGTTTGTGAAAGAGGGAGAGAGCGAGACAGAGGAAGTTGTGTACGTGAGTGTTGCCCTAGTGTATCCGGTGCAGTAACTGCACTGGATCTAAATACGCTCAAGTGACTATCTACCATTATTATAATGAGTAGGTCTTATGTGTGGCGGTCATATGGATTTCATTCCGTATGACGGAGCCCCATTTAACAATTGAACCCGCCCCTCCCTCTCCCCCCCCCCCCCCTCCATTAGACACTGCTAACCCACACCACTTAAATAGAGAAAAAAAGGAAACGCAGAAGCAATCAGAGTGATCTCTATGTTCTACCGTCAACAACAAGCTTAAACAAACACCACCATCGACGACAAGCTCAAAAAAATACCACCATCAACGGCTACGAAAATTTATTGAATCCTTTTGTTTAGGTACAAAAACCATTTCCAACTTTGTAGCTTGTTATGCTACATATGAATTCCGATGATATAAATGACAGGTTTTGGAAGTTCCTTGTTTTCGTGAAATTGTGAGAGTTAGGCAACAACCTTATTGAATGTTGTATTTAGCAATCTGTTGAATGTTGTTGTCAACATAAAACAATACAAGGTTGCCCTCTAATTGTTTGATGAAATGCGTCAATTGAATTGCTACTGCCTTTTGAATCGAGTAAACTTTGGCTTTGCTATCTTGGGTTCTTCAAGTTGCGTTATAAACCAGATGTCGCCACTTTTACTTCATCATTTGAAAAATGCAACGCGAAATTGCTGTTGTATATATACATGAGTTTTCCAATGCTACTTATGAGTCCAAATTATGTAATGAAAATTGGGGTATGCTTTCAGATGCAATGGATTTCACATATCAGTCTGCCCTTGCATTCAGATTCCAGACTATATAATGAAAGTCTAATTACTTCATTTCAGATTTTGATGTTACTTATTTCATGTTGTTGCAATGCTCAGATTCTAAAAATACGGGATATGTTAATGTTTAACTTCTTCAAAAGTTGTGATACTTCTATAAGAATTATTGATACTTTTTCAGAAAAAAAGTTGATACCTTTTCAAAATTTGAAAATTAAAATATAAATATGAAGTTTAACTTATTGAAAAAGTGTAACACTTTTACAATATTGTTGATATTTTTATTAAAAAAGTTGGTACCTTTTCAAAACAAAAAAAAAAAAAAATTGATATATTTTCAAATTTTCAAAATTAAAATATAAATATGAAGTTTAACATATTGAAAATTTATATTAATTTTACAAGAATTGTTGATACTTTTTAGAAAAAAAGTTTATACCTTTTCAAATTTCAAAATTAAATATAAATATAAAGTTCAACATATTGAAAATTTGTAATACTTTTACAAGAATTACTGATACTTTTTAGAAAAAGTTGATACCTTTTCAAATTTTCAAAATTAAAATATACATATAAAGTTTAACATTCTGAAAATTTGCAATACTTTTACAATTATTGTTGATAATTTTTTAGAAAAAAGTTGATACCTTTTAAATTTTCAAAAAATTAAAATATAAATAAAAAAGTTTAACATACTGAAAATTTGTATCACTCTTACAAGAATCGTTGATAATTTTTTGGAAAAAATTGATACGTTTTCAAATTTTCAAAACTAAAATATAAATATAAAGTTTAATATACTAAAAATTTGTAATATTCTTACAAGAGTTTTTTATACTTATTTAGAAAACATTAATTCCTTTTAAAATTTTGAAATTAAATAATAAATACAAAAATTAACATACTGAAAATTGTAATTCTTTTACAAGAACTATTGATACCTTCTTGGTAAAAGTTGATACCTTTTCAACTTTAGAATTAAAATATAAATATAAAGTTTAACCTATGCAAAACTTATAATACTTTTACAAGAATTATTGATACATTCTTAGAAAAAATTTATACATTTCAAATTTTAAAATTAAAATATAAATATAAATTTTAGCTACTAAAAACTTGTAATAATTTTACAAGAATTATAAATATCATTTTAGGTAAAGTTGATAAATTTTCAAAATTTGAAATAAAAAATTAAATTTAAGTTTAACATATTGAAAATTTGTAATACTTTTACAAGAATTATTGATACTTTCTTAGAAAAAGTCGACACTTTTAAAATAATTATTCACAACTATTATTTAGTTGGATAACTATAAAAGTATTAAATTCAGGAAAAAGTAATGCATTTACTTTTGGCATTCATCAAAAATCATAGACTACCTTCCACTCAAAAATCTATTAAAAACAATACAAAGTCTAAGTAACATACAATGACTTAAAATCTATACATTTATATACAACACTTTTCACTTGCTTCCTATACAGAAAGAGAACTAGCTAGGAAAACAAGTATCAACCCTTGCATTAACCATCATCAATACTCACATTCTGTTTCCTACAAGAAAAAATGTTTCATCACTTTAAATTCAACTATTCTAGGAAAAGAGTTACTTATTGAAATGAACAAACGATTCACCAATCATAAATATACAAAAAATATTAAAACAATTTACAATTTACAAAATTACTTCAAAGTCATGATAAATACGAACATATTTAAATTTGATAAATAAGTGTCCATGAGATCTATCCACAAACAATAATTTCAACCTCGATTCTTATACAAATGTGTATGGCTTCATATTTTCAGCATAACAAAACAGAGAGAAACTTACACTTAATTAGTTTCGCACCGTGAATCATTGAGCAAGTCAATAGCCACCGAAACAACTGTGCACTACTACAAAAACGTTTAAGACTACGGTCAAAACCCGTAGTTAAAGGCATTCAGCGACTATGGTGATGAACGTAAAAATTATCGTTTTTCTTGAACTTTTCACGTTCATATTTTGTAAGGAATTGCATGTAATTGATAGGTTCATGTGTGATTTCAGAATTTTAGTGCATTTCCGAGTTGAATTTCCTTTTTAATATGATTTGATGCGCTTTCAGGTGTTTTTGAGTCTTTTTATGAAGGTTAAAAAGCTCAAAGGAATTTAAAGAGTGTTCGAGTTCGTTTTTGCACTCCGGCCCGAATCCCAAGGCCTAAACGAGCCCAAAATAGGTCAGATATAGGCCTAACTTAAAGATCATCAAGCCATGAAGAAAGTTCGTGAAGAACTCGGGCCGAGAAAATGGATAGAAAAGCCCCAAATCGAAGAAGGAAGAAGACAAGGGCAATCGCACATGCTTCGTGTTCAAGCCCACAAACTGAGCCCTAAATGGGCCCGAATTAGACCCAACAAAATCTAAAATTGAAGTTCTTCGAGTCACAAACAAAAGTCATGAGGCATCGGGTCGAGAAAACGAGAGGAAGAGGTCCGAAACGGCGACGGAAGACGGATATGTAAAACAGGTAAAAGGGGTACTACCGGGGTCACTACCGGACCAGCTGTCGGACCAGCAGGACCACCGGTAGTCGGTTCAAAGAATTGCCCAACCATCTGCCGCTGTCATGACTAGCCCGGCTGCCGGACCGGTAGGTCACGGCCGGTCCCCTATTTCATGCCCTGTTTGTTATTTTGCCGTAACGTCTTCGTTCGAGCTCTAATTCAAATGATTCAAGAGGTCATGTGTAGCCAAGATAAAAATCTACAACTTTCATGTTGACCGAGAGCCGATTCTGAGCTGATTCTTCTCAAAATTCGTACGAAGTTCGAGTCGAGTGCACGAAGGAGGGTTCAACCAACAACTTAAAATCCCTTGTGTTCCAATTTACTTTTGACTATTTTGCCCTTACTTTTAGGGGACTTTTTAGTTGATTTCCTACCTTTGTATGTTTGGGGAGTGGGTGTCTATAAATACCCCCTCCCCCTTTTATTCCAAACACTTTTTTTTAACTTGTTACTTAGACTTAGTCAATTTGCACTCTAGAATTCTCTCTATTTTCATTTTCAGTATTTCAATTAGGGTTTCTTCTCTCTTAAAGAGGGGAACTAGGGTTCTTGAGGAAATTCTAAAGATTGCTCCAAGGGGGTGACAACCTTGAAGTTTTATCAAAGATTTCTCGATTTCTATCATCAATAAGCTTTTCTTATCCTTATCTCTCGTTATTTCACTTTATTTTATTTTCTTGCTTGATGATGATATTTATTGGGTTATTGTTGATGATTCGTGAGTAGTTCTTCTTGTTTCCCGAAACAAGGGAGTAACCCGAGCTTCGAGGTTGATGTCCATGTTATTTTGATGGTTGATTTGATTTGAGATTGGTAACCTAGGGCTTTGATTTAATTGATTTGTATGATTTTTATATGAAATTAGGCTTTATTATAGGTTTGACTCGGTGGCTTGAGCTCTCGATAATTTAGCCTTCTTTTATTTAATTGTGCACTTAGGAAATGATTATTTGGACCTTAGGTTAGGGTTTGCCACCCTCTCGAAGGAATCCACTTTGATCTTAAGTGAACTTAGGATTAGATTTTGTGCCTTAGATTGATAAGGAAGGAAATCTAATTCGCGAACTCAAATTAATTAAAACTCGATTTATAGGACACATACCTATAAAGGAGAAGACCAATAAAAAGACGGAATAGAGTCTAGGAAGTCTCGATTGGGATACACACGATAGTCTAGGTTGTGCGTGTAGAGAATCTCACCCCCTACATCGATCTATAATGTAGGAGAAGCCATAATAGATATAATTGTGCACTTAGGAAATGATCATTTTCACCTTAGGTTAGGGTTTGCCACCCTCTCGAAGGAATCCACTTTGATCTTAAGTGAACTTAGGATTAGATTTTGTGCCTTAGATTGATAAGGAAGGAAATCTAATTCGCGAACTCAAATTAATTAAAACTCGATTTATAGGACACATACCTATAAAGGAGAAGACCTATAAAAAGAGGGAATAGAGTCTAGGAAGTCTCGATTGGGATACACACGATAGTCTAGGTTGTGCATGTAGAGAAATATCACCCCTACATCGATCTATAATGTAGGAGAAGCCATAATAGATTGTTTTAGTCTACTCAATTGGTAATTCAGGGCCCGGGGTTGATTTTGTTTGCTATCCATTTAGGTATTCTTTATAGAACCCCGTTTATTCTCCAACACTAGGGGGATATGGCACCTAAACCATATCCCGAGGTTTCTATCTATTGGGACGCTATTTAGGTAGGAGTTCAACTGATTGTTCCCCCTTTATCTTGACTTAATTGTGTTTGGACATTAACCCCTCAAAAATTGGGTGAAATCGAGTTTCGGAAAGCATTTTCCCTTATTTATCTCTTCCTATCTTTTTATTCCATTTAGTACAAATCAACTCTTAACTCCAATCGCTAAACTTAGGAAATCATGATCCGGGTAGTTCACACGGATGTCCTCTCTGTGGATCGATATAATACTACCTCTGTTTGAATCTCATATTGCGAGAACGGGAAGTTATTCAAAATAATCATTTTTGAATGATTTTTCGGAACAAGTTCATGGCACCATTTTCAGGGAGGATAATCTCCCCGTGTAATTAGCCGGGTCATTACGTTTCATAAGATTTAGCTTTTAGTTTGTGTTATTTAAGTTTTTGCTAAGTTGTTTAATCAATTCTTCTTTTAGGTACTACCTGTGTATGAGAAGGACAAGAAGCGTGGACATTTCACTTGTTGATCTTGATCCCGAAATCGATAGGACCTTTAGAGAGGAGTGAGAAAGTTAATCGAAATAGTGCAAAGTGAAGAAGAAGTAAATATGCCAAATCGAGAAGCCAATCACTACCCGCAAAAAGAAGTCGAGGAAGTCGTTCCTCGCCGAACTCTAAGAGATTACGTTGCTCCAAACAATCAAGGGACACACTCAAGCATAGTCCCCCCTAGAGTCCAAGCCAATTCCTCTGAATTGAAGCCCGGCCTCCTCCAAATCATCCAAGCAAATCAATTTGGAGGCGAACCGAGCGAGGACCCTCATCTCCACGTGTCCACCTTCCTACAAATATGTGACACGTTGAAGATGAATGGAGTTTCACTGGAAGCTATCAAACTCCACCTCTTTCCTTTCTCTCTAAGGAGCCGCAGTTTGGCTCAATTCACAACCACCGGACCCCATTTCCTCATGGGAGGACTTGTGGGCGAAGTTCTTGCAAAAAATCTTCCCACCAAACAAGACATCCCAACTACGCAACAAACTCACCACATTCGCTCAAGAGAAACATGAGTCGTTATTTGAAGCATGGGAGCAATTCAAAGATGGGTTAAGGATGTGTCTGCATCATGGGCTTGAGAAGTGGATGTTGCTTGACATATTCTTTAATGGGCTTTCCTATCATGACCGAAGCGCCATTGATGTCGCTTCCTGTGGATGCTTGATGAACAAGAGTATTGAGGAAGCCTTTGAGGTTATTGAAATCATGTCCACCAACCACAACCAATGGAACCGACCGGGTGCCAATCCAAACGTGTCTTCAAATCGAAAAATCCAAGGTATGCACCAAGTTGATACTCTAGATTTGATAGCACCGAAACTTGAGGTTCTCACCAAGGAATTCGACACTTTGAAATCTATAAGAACCACATTCACCCAACCCAAACCCCTCAATACTATTTCTTGTGATATTTATGGAAACGAAGGGCACACGGCAAATGAGTGTTTTGTTTTGTGTCAAGTGAGAGTGTACAACTAATTGAAAGGGCCAAGAAGAGGGAGTGGAACCCATACTCAAACACTTACAACCCTGGTTGGAGATACAATCCGGCGTTTTCATATGCCAACCCCCAAAGCTCTTCGAACCCCTCTCAACGACCACAATACCAAGGTCAAACCCACCAAACATCTCAAAACCCTCCGGGATTCCCACCAAGAAACCAAAATCCCAACTATCCTAGGAGAAGTGAGGCCGACTTAGCCATTGAGGAAGTTCGAGCACAAGCAAAGAAGGATAGGGACGAAATGAATGCTAAATTTGAGGTCCTCATGAGCCATAACAAAATGATGGAACAATTCATCCTTAACTCACCTTCGGGGTCTTCTAGGCAAGCGGGTAGTCTTCCGGGACAACCCGAATATAGGACAAAAGTCGAACCCCAAGAGGATCTCAAGTTTGTGGGATAAAAGGGGAGTGAGGAGAAATTGGTGGAAAAGGTTACTCCCAATCCGTGTGGAACTAGCATGAGTCCCTTGGAGGGATAGCTACCCGTACCGAGGGCATTATTTTCCATCGATCACTTTTCGGCGAACCTAAAAGAGGGATAATTTAAAATGGCAAAAATAAAAGGGAGAAACGAAAGAAAACCACCACCAAGTCCTCTACCTTGGGGGAAAATAGTAAAAAGAAATCGGGGAAACAAGTGATTAGGGAGGAAGTGGATGATGAAAGGGAGATAATTGAGGAGGAAGAAGAGTTTGTAGTACTGGAGGGAGTTTTGCTTCCATCGCCTAATGATAGGCTTGTCTTTTCGAAAGTGCGTGAGAAACGGATTTCTCCCTCCAAATTCATTGATTTGATGGAATTGAGAGCCCTTTCCTATGGGGAGAGAGTGGAGGAATTCTTGAGGGCATGGGGCATATTTGATTTCTTGACTAGGCTGACTAGCACTTTCGCCATGACAACTATCCAATTCTTTAGTACATTTAAGGCTAGAAGGATCGCATTACAAGCAGTATCCGGCCAAGTTGATTTTGTGATTAGCAAGCAATGCTCCTCAATGAGTGTGGTAGCATTTGGAGAGAAGTTGGGGATAAAACAGGTTACATGCAAGCGTGACATACATGGACCGATTTGTTTTGGAAAGAACTTACTGGGGAGGAAAAGTTTGCATCAAACCGAGTAAAATACCTTCTTATCAAAGATTCAGCCATTAGGACCGCTTTTCAGATCCTAACACACACTATTTTAGCGAAAAAGGAGACTACTCGAGTCACGGGAGTTGAGTTATTTTCATCTGGGCTGCAATGAAGGGGAAGAAAATTGCAGTTATGGGATTTCTACTTGGACATTGGGTTAAGGTGCAAGGAGATGCGTATTGGACCATCCAATTTAGGGGATACATATCCAAGCTCATTCATACATTGCCAAAAATGGAAGAAAGACTCCAAGGAGAAGATTTGGGGTATGAGATTTTACCATTGGATGACCCAAACAGGCCTCGAATAGCAAGAGAACATGAAATGGAAATAGAAGAAGAAGAACCGGAAGCAAGAGGAGGAGTAGAGAGCAAGCTTGATGAAATCTTAAGGAGGACAACCATCCTAGAGGGCATCGGAAACCACTCCAATCAAAAGAATGAAGCGCTAGTGAAGCAAAATGAGGCGCTCATGGGGGCAATGAATGACATGAAGAAGAGAGTGGAGAATATTGAAAGACAAGGATGTGAAACTCACCTTCTCCTTAGTTGGTTCTTAAAAAAGAGTGTCAAGACCTTTACTTATCTTAAGAGCATCTTTCGGAAGAATTCGGGCGAAGAAGAGCGAGCAAGGGTTGAAAGAGAAATTAGAGAATTCACCGAGAGAATTGCTCTACCATCTGCCTCGACCTTCGATGTGAGGGAACATTTCCTGGGATTTTCCAATATGGATGCTTGGCCCCAAGACCATGAGAACACTCTTTTTGATCCACTACACCATTTCTTTGAGGAAGAGGAATCCGAGTCAAGTAAGAGACCTCTTCAGATGAAACCTTACTCAAGGAACACCGTGAGAGAAAGGCAAGGGGTTGAGAATCCTCCCCCTTTCAGTTAGTATTTCTATCCTTAATTTTATTTTTCGCTTGTAAAAACTGTAGTGTTAGTTTTAGTGCTTTTAGAATAAGTGATTTGGGATGGAAATGAAATATGGAATGAGATTGTTTCAATGATATAGAGTTGGAAGTGATGACCTTGTGCATTTTTTCTACCTCTCTAACAAATTGGGCTTGAGAACTTCGCCTAAGTTTGTGGGGAGAGGGAAACGGTTGTCACTTCTATGTAGGTTTTAATTGAGACATGAATTCCAACCTCTTCGCCACTTGGGCTTGAGAATTTCACCCAAGTTTGTGGGGGGATGGGAGGATTGTTATTCTTATATGCTTTTGAGGATGCTCCACTTGTCATGTGGAACTTTCTATAATTCTTGATTTATGCCATTCCACCACTTTGTTGCTTATGTTTTGATTGCTTTTGTGAATAATACACTTGTGGATTGTTTATTGAGTTGATCTACCTTGTGATGGACGAGGAAGAAGGATTGAAACCCCGATGTTGTGCTCCAAAGTTTTCAAAATCTCTATAAATTGAGTACATAACATTAGAGGGTTCCTTGCCTAAAAATCAAAGTGTGATAATTGGTTGATGAAATTTAAGGGTAGGTGAATATTTATATATTGTGAGGAGGATTGCATGAGTTCATAAAATAATTACCCCGAAGTTATGTTGCTTGTGGGCATTTCTTCAATCCTAGGATACATACTACACGACTAAGGACGAAATCATGAAGAATAAAATTGATCGGCTTTAGGTGGCAGAAAAATTGAAGAGATGTAGGAGGAGTTATAAGGTGGTATAGGTCACCGGGTCAAGTCATTGCATTCGATTATTTTTGATAAATTCTACTGATAATTGTATACTCCATTTGTTGAGCTAAGTATGTAGAAAGAAAACAATTCCACATTGTATGAAACGTAGGAGGAAAAAAAAGAGATAAAAGCTCAAGAAAGAAAAATCGAGTGTTGAAGCCATTGAAAATGTCATGTAACTCGAAAAGAGTATTGTAATGTAAAGGTAAAAGGTAGAATTATCATCTCTATTGACAAGATCCGGTGGAAAAAGGAGAAATAGAAGAATAAAAATTTAAGATCAGTTGGCTCGAGGGAGAATAGAGTCGCATTACCTACACCGGGTAGTGCGTGGAATTTTCATAAAAAAGAACCGAGTCGAACCGCCTAAGGTTGAGGATTTTGAAGGATAATGAGTCGTCCAAAAGTCACCGCACAATTGCACATTTTAGGGTTGAAATTAGGGCTCTTAGCACATGATCTTGGGTACTAAGTGAAATCAAAATACTATGTGCCTTTCCAAATTTATATACCTTTATATTCCCCTACTCGTTTATCAAATCCTTAAAACAATCTGATTTAGGCAAGAATGGTGAACAAAAAAGTGGACAAATACTCAATGAAAGGAGAAATTCATAAAAATGGGGATTCCAATACCTTCCTAACTCTTGTTTTCTTATGTGCCGAATTATTTAACTTGCTCGGAGACGAGCAAGGCTTAAGTTTGTGGGGATGATGAACGTAAAAATTACTGTTTTTCTTGAACTTTTCACGTTCATATTTTGTAAGGAATTGCGTGTAATTGATACGTTCATCTGTGATTTTTGAACTTTAGTGCACTTCCGAGTTGAATTTCCTTTTTAATATGATTTGATGCGCTTTCGGGTGTTTTTTAGTCTTATTTTGAATGTTAAGAAGCTCGAAGGAATTTGAAGAGTGTTGGAGTCTGTTTTCGCACTGTGGCTCGAATCTCGAGGCCTAAACGGGCCCAAAATGTGTCAGGGACAGGCCCAGCTTAAAGATCATCAAGCCATGAAGAAAGTTCGTGAAGAACTTGGGCCGAGAAAATGGATAGAAAAGCCCCAAATCGAAGAAGGAAGAAGACAAGGGCAATCTTAACTCCAATTGCTAAACTTAGGAAATCATGATCCGGGTAGTTCATACAGATGTCCTCTCTGTGGATCGATATAATACTACATCTGTTTGAATCTCGTATGCTTGCGAGAATGGGAAGTTATTCAAAATAATCATTTTTGAATGATTTTTCGAAACAAGTTCACGTGGTAGTAGATACCGTGATTATAGACCCTCTACCAATAATCACGGTTCATAACTGCAGTGGTTAATTCTAAAGACTACGGTTGGGAACCGTAGTCTTATATTTAATATCTACCACCACGATATGTGTGACCACGGTTAGGAACTTCCTTTAACTACGGTCTGAACCGTGGCAATATATATTAATGACTACGGTTGAGAGTTGTAGTCGTAGATTTAAATGACTATGATTGTTGTTTATTTATTGACAACGATCTTGAGCCGTTGTCGTAGATATTTCTCAATTTTAGAAAAAAAAAAAAAAAAAAAAAAAAAAAAAAAAAAGGTTGTTGAGGCTATTTGAATTGTAATTTATATTTTTTTTATTATATTATTACTGAAATTAATATACAATTAAACATACGATCAACATTTTGCGTCATAAAAAAAAATAATGTATATATAATGAATTATAACTCCTTCTTTCAAGCATCTAAAATCATCTACAATCAACAATTAATAAAATAATGGAATATAAATATTTTTTAAATAAGCAATAAACATGGGACTCGAAGCAGCTCCCACTCGAAATGCCGATGAAGGTCCACATCAATGTCCCCATACATTATATCATGGTGTTCGTCTTCCTTGGATAGTCTTTTTCGAAAATCAGCTGCATTTAGAACCTGATCCAAAACAAGTAGAATCAAGGACAACGATACATGATTGGGTAACTCAATAATCAAATAAGAAAGATGCAAAATTATTTATATAACCGTATATTTCATTAGTTTACCATGCGATTCATTAGCGTGTCACTCAAATTAGCACCTATGAGATGACATAATATGATAAGTTATCATGCTGTAAAGTAGAAATAGTGGAGGAGTGTAAGTTAATAGTGAGACTAATAGGAGAACAGAAACTAATCTTATACAAAATTTATTCCTCTTTTTCTTTCCTCACAGTGAAATAGTCAAAATGCCCTTTTTCACTGCACTTACATTTCCTTCTATTTCTTAACTTTGTCACTGTACCATTCACTTGGTATGAGCCTCTACAACATCACAGAAATAAGAGAAAATAATATACCATTAGTTCTGTCATCTGGGAAAGGGAAAAGTAGTAAAATAGCAAAAATGAAATTTTGCCACTTTAACCGTCCAAAGAGAGACACCACTATCAGCCAATTCATCTTCATACAGTACAACATGTGAAAACATTGAAGATGATGTTGGTCATTATGTGAAAAACTAAATCAGCACATGATTTCATTTTGAAGTATGTGCTGCTCAAAGCTCCTGGAATAACTCATACTCTAATTATAAACCTCATCATAAGAAAAAGAATGGGCTCTTTAGATGCTAAAGCAACCATATTAAGTAGAGGAAATAAACAAATATGGAACAAGTAGACGAAAACCACACCTACCAAAATAATAGCTCAAAAGCTTAAACCCCCCTTCCAATTTCAAGTAGACGAAATGAACAAATATGGAACAATACCTGTTCTAGCTTTGGGATTACATCTGATGGCCTTCCCTCGAAAGTGAGCAGCATAGACAAGAAGAATTCAATAAAAGGACTAGTGAAAAGAAACTGCATAAGACGCCACAATCAGTAGAAATAATCGGGAGGTCAGATAGGATTTCAAGATGATTTAAAAATATTAACATATAATTTGCAAAATGTAATAAGCACCTGATCAAGGAGAAGGCGCATGATAATTACAGGACTGCATACCTCAAATCGGAACTGTTAAACAAATGAGAACATAGATTAATTTGAAGACAAAGAGAGAGAACAATGTTTAATGGTAAAGAACTTACAAACTGCATACCTCAAATGAGAACATATATTCATTGGAAGAGATTGTTAAAAAGAAAATTTGAATACTGAGTACATGTGTGCAAGTAAGCCTGCACAAATTGAAGACAACAACATAAATCATTATACCTCTCTCATCTATAACAAAACAAAATGAGAGCATAGCCTTGTGGCGGCCCAATCTGGCGTATGAACATAACATGGTGCCACAAGAAAGTCTCCTCAGCAAGCAGCACAAGCAGCATTAGTTTCTTCCCTAATGAACTAACATTGATGGAAACAAGACTTTCAATTAAACCACAAATACATCGAAGCTAAGCCATCTTCCAAATTGGTCCACCTATTGAATGGCCACGTATCAGAAGAGCAATAATTTTGTTTCCAGACTTAGAATGCACAATCACGATATTCACATTCTCGAGAAATACAAGGAACTTAAGGCACTTAAGCTAGTGTTCTCGTTTATGCTTTAGTTAATATTACCTTGCTCGAATTTATGACAATTCATTGTTAACTAATTAGGAGTCTGGCAAACTCGAGTTGTTTATAGAGAAAAAGAGGAGGAAGAATGCTCCTTACTATTTATGTAATGTGACATAAAAAAGAAAACTATTTTTGAAAAAGTCCAACCTTTGACCAAAAGTGGCTCACTATCAATCATAATATCTACACGACACATTCACATTACATGTCTTGCAAGTACCAATATAATTTAGTGATTAATAAAATTGAGAAATGCCCCCATTTAACAAAATGTTAATATTTTCTTGAATCTTCACATAGAAAAGTATGTGTCTGCACTATTAATTGGTCTGGCATAAGAGGAACATCCGTATTTGAGGTTCTGGTATGCTAGAACAATGGAAATAATAGGTTACTTATTGGACAGCCAAATAAGCTCTTATATCAACCATGTTCCCTTACTTCCAAAATGCAATAGCATGAGAACTCAATGGATACAATTGTTAACCAAGAAACTAAACTACACCTATCCTAAAGTTGGTTTCATAAATGCACACATAAGCCAACAACTCAAAGCACATTCTTGCGGCAGGCCTCTACCAAGACAAATCGCACCGAAATTAATCACAATAACTTCGCATTGAAACAACATTCTAATCATATCAATCAATGCAGTGTCTTCAATCTTCTCATTTAGCATAAAATAGAGGTTATCTACATGCCTAGATTCAAACAATCCATTATCAAATTTAACACTAAACCACCAGCTAGGGTAACGAACCGCCGTATGGCGGCTCATGTTCACGCGGCCGCCGTAGGAAAATGTAACAAACCTATCATCGTAAATCACTTCAAGTACCATCCTAAGAGCTTAAAGTACAACTTTAAGCTTTAAATTGGGTACCACAAGGCGTTTACATCTATTATCTTCGGAGAAAAGAGGAGTGCAGCATGATTCGACATTGAAAGAGTTGTTAGAGACCTGAATCGATAGTTCGTGAAGGGAGAAGAAGTGAGTGGAGACCGAGTCGAGAGTGAGTGGCGGTAGCGGCGAGTTGGGGGCATGGTTTCGTAGGTTGTGGCAGGCGGTGAGGAGGAGGGAGGGTGAAGCGACGGCGTTTCGGAGGAGGCCGAATTTTCCGTGGTGGTAGTGGGAGAGAACTACGGATTCGATGGCGGGTGTTGGGAGAGGTTGCAGGGGATGGAGGGTGGAGAAGAGGGATGGCTTGGCGGCGGAGAGAGATAGATTGACAGCGGTGATGGTGGTGGGTTTGGGCTTTCGGAGGAGCGTTAACAACATTTGAGCGATGGAGGTAAAGTTTGTCTGCAACTGTTTGATGCTGCTAAGGACAAATTTATTTAAAGTTATTTTGATTTTGGTCCTAAACTTTTAAAATTCAACAAAATGATTCTTTAACTTTTAAAATTTAATTCTATCACTGCTTGCGACGGGTAATGTCCACAGCACAAATTTGTCAATTTTTGAAAATTAAAGAATCAATTTGCCGAATTTCAAAAGTTAAAGAAGTAAAATCAAAATGACCTAAGATAGTGTCATTAAATCAGATATAGTGAAACCTTCTGTGAAAAAGCTGTAGAGAGAGAAAGTCCCCCCTCTCTCTAGGTAAAAAACCCCAAAACCCTAAAAGCTCCTTCCCTCCCCCTTCTCCTTGGGCCGCCGCCCGCTCCTCCCCCACCCCCAACCCTCCATTTTCTGGCAGCGATTTATCGTAGCCACCGACTACAGGGGCCTTTTTCTTGAGTGTCTTTCATTGGATGGAACTCTTGATGTTGTTTGGACCTGTGGTCGGGTTGTGAAGTCGGATCTGGGTCGCTTCTCTCCCTTGACAGTCTGCCGTAGTTCATGGAAGAATGGTGGCCGGTACTTCGAGTTCTTTTTGGCAGGTGCAATGGAGGCTAGGGGCCGGTGGTGGTGGAGGGACGGAGGAGCTGGAACATGGTGGTCTACAAGCGGTGGAAGGGGGAAGGACCCACTTTTAGTTTTTAGCTGTTTTTCTTCTTTTGGTATTTTGGTTTTTCTGCACTTGCTGTTTTTTTTTTTCGTTTGATTAGTTTGGTCCTTTCGATCATTATCTCGGATTAAGATCGATTCAAGAAAAAACAGTGTTTAGCGTTAGGTTGCTTAGCATCAGTTCCGCTAAATAGGTTTTCTATTGTTTTGCGTATCTTTGTCGTTGATTTTGACTGAAGTTTCCCGTGTATGGGAATGTTTTGTCTCCCCTCTTGGAGTGCTATCTCCTATTTTGGAGGATTTTGGACCCAACACCCTTTCAGGATTGTCGTCTGGGGTTCCTTGGTTTCTGTTTGGATTACTTTGTAATTCAAATGGACCGTTTTGGCCCGTTGGCCAGTGAATGAAGTCTATCGTTTGTACAAAAAAAAAAAAAAATCAGATATAGTGAAACTTAATAGACTAAAAGAATAATTTTCCCTAAATCTTCTAAAATAGGAAATTTAGAGGGTGTTTGTTAATAATTGTGTTTTTAGATAAGTGGTTTGAATTGATTTTTGTGGAAGAATCGGAATTTGATAGAGATTTGAAATAAAGTAATTTTAAAGCCAGAAGTTGTAAAAATTGGGCGTTGACAACTTCTGAAAATCAAATTTAGGCAGTGTTTGTCATTGCTTTAAAAAAATATTTCTTCTGGATTATTGGCTTAAGAAAAACATTTTTTGGTGTTCCCAAGTAAGGGTGAGCACGGGTTTCGGAGATAATCCGCTCCGCATCGAACCCCGGACCGAAAGCACTCCGAACCGATAATATCCGTTGACTATTTGACTTTATCCGAACCGAACCAAACCGAATTTTTTTGTTGTAAATCCGAACCGATCCAAACCGAAAAACCGAAATAGAACCGAGTAGAATCGATTCTAAGTAATCAACTATGGAATTTTTTTATATCATTTAATTAATTTCTTTTATACTATAATATTGAACCATTATGAATTTTAGTAAATTTTAACAATGATATAACTACTGTTTTAGTATTTTATAAAAGATTTAGTAATTAATAATAGAGTACAATATTTATAATAAATCATTTTCATAATAAACATATATCTATTAATTATAAATATATGAACAATGAATATGTTTATAATTTATATAAAGAAATACATTACTATGATAATTCAATTCTACATTTCTTTAATCCAATCACTAAAAAATTTATTATTATATCTAATATTTAATTATTTTCACATACAAATGTCAAAATTCTAGACCTGAACTCACTGCACATAGTTACTATCCTACGCCTGAATTTCAAGTAGTGGCTCGTTTCTTGTTCCCTTCTTCTTTGATTCTCCATCTTTCTCGTGCACACACCTTTTTCTCTTGAAGTCAACTTTAATTTTACTGTAGTTAGTCATATTAAGTTTACCTTTACTTATTGACAATGTATACGACTAGAGCTTTATCAATGAAAAATAATCGGTAAATGTCCAAAGAGGTCATCGATAGCCAATAACTTTATAATTTAGTGCTATTCTTCTTTTGACGAGATAACTACTTCAGTAACCTGTAATTATTTTTTATAAGTTATGATTTTGAAACTTGTCTTAATATATAACTTATAAGTTGTTTAATTACACTTTTTCTTTAACAATATGATATTATTGTAAAGACAACACTATAATTCTTTCGTGCATTTTGCTAAAAATATTAAAGGAAAAACTCCGAACAGCTCCAAATAACCGGACCGAAAGAACCGATCTCCGGAAGGAACTGAACCGATCAACGGAGCGGTTCTGGAGATTTAATTTTGGAAATCTCCGAATATCTCCGAGGTTTGGTTCGGTTCTGGAGATTTCCATATCTCCGAACCGCTCCGGATCGTGCTCACCCCTATTCGCAAGTGCCTGATTTTACTTCAACAATGACATAAAATAATTTATTTTAAGTAATTTTGGAATTTTTTTCAGCTCGTTTTCTTCTAGATACAACTTCTTTTTAAAATTGTTTTTTCCCAAACAATAAATTTCTACTTTTGAATAAATCACTTATGAGGTATTATTACAAGCATTACATACTTTTGCTTTAAAACATTTTCCCACAATTTTTAAATTTAATTAATTCTTCTAAAGTGGAAGCAATCACAACAACTCACTTAAAATGCTTTTGAAAAACAATTTTTTAATCTCCAATGTAACTTTGCAAACTCACCACAATCATTTTTGTTCAAAAAATAAGTGATTTCGAGTAAAGTTGGTTGCAAACACTCCTTACTCCTAAATAGGAGAATTTGATGGGAATGACTATAAGGTATTCGACTACGGTTAAACTACAACGATTTTGCGAATCGTAGTCTTTAAGTAAAAATAGGTATTCGACTACGATTAAACCACAATGATTTTGCGAACCATAATCTTTAACGAAAAATAGATATTCGACTACGATTAAACCACAAGGGTCTTGCGAACCGTAGTCTTTTAGCGAAAAATAGGTATTCGACTACGGTTAAACCACAACGGTTTTGCGAAACCGTAGTCTTTTAGTGGAAAAAAATGTAAAACACTACGGTTTGTACAATGACCACAGTTGAGCGCTAAAAGACTACGGTTATTGCGTAAAAATTGTTGTCTTTTGAGTGTTGTGATTGATAGTTTTTGTTGTAGTGGTGTAAAATAATGCATGTAAGAAAATGACACTAAATTCAAATGATAATGCATGATCAAGCCCCGAGCAACCCAAAAGTGCAAGAATAATAAAAAGTACTCCCTCTGTCTCACCTTATCTTGCACAGCCTAAAAAAAGAAAGTTATAACGTAATCTCCACCTTCAATCCACCTTTGAAAAGTCAACAAACAACCAAAAAATAACTTTTCTTAATACCCGTGCCGACTCCCCTGTACAAGATAAGTCAGGACGGAGGGAGTAGTATCTTTCATCAGAAAACTAGGATTCTTTCTTCCTATACTAAGAGAATGTGCAGCTCATGGGTGGCATTGTCAATGAATATCTAGAAAATCTGAGAATGGGATTCGATTTTATCCTGAATTTATACTTGCCCGTAAAACCAACAATTGTAGAAGTTGGTATGAATCAGAATCAATGGTGGTATAACCGTCGTTGGTAGAGTACAACTCTAATTGAAATGAGGGATGAAGGCTAGAAATCATAGGAAAGAGGGATGAAGGACTTTGATCGAAGAAGACCGCAGAGAGAGGGAGGAAGGGTTCTGCGACATAGGGGCTCCACATTCTCTCTTAGATGATATCCCTTTTCAATTGCAGAGAGAATCAAAGAACACATAATTTATAATCAAAGAGAGGGGGAAATAGGAGAGAGAAAGGGGGTTTCCCATTTCCCGTTCTTTTTCTTGATTTGATATACGAGTTAATGGGGTAATATATGCGAGTTATGAATTTGGGTAAAATTGTTAAATAGACCTCTGTCACGCGGAATGAAATCCGTGTAGCCGCCACATATAAATTTTTGTCATATTATAATTTGAACTAGATAATTCGTCGCGTTTGTTATTAAATTTAGGATATTTATTAAGGAACCAAACATCCGAAGAACAAGGAACGTGTTAGTATTAGCCTGATGGCTGGCAGGTTAGGGAAACACACACTGACACACAGGCTCCGTCCTAACTAGTCATTTCTTCCGAAGTCTCAGGGGATAATTGGATTGGATGTAGTGGCATATACCACGTCCGATGGGGTACATCCATGGACGGAACATCCAAAAAGGTATTTTAGTTTAAGGATATAGTAGATTAGGATTTGCATTGAAAATTGTAAAAGGTGTATTGGAATTTGTAAAAGGTTTGTTGGAAATTGTAAAAGGTGATATAGGTAATAGGGTGTGGATGTGAATAGATGGGCCATCCGTTGTAAAATGAAATACATTGAGGATGGTCCATGCCACATCCGAATGGGGACATCCCAGTCCAATTATCCCCTCAGAGTTCAGAACAACCTAAAAATGAAATGTGTCTTTAGTTGAAGGAGTAATAAGTCTAGGAATCTCCAGCATGCCAACGTGCAATATGTCTAGGAATCTTGACTATCACAAACATTTATTCTATGGAACTAAAATCAGAACTCTCTCTCTCACTCACTCACACAACAAACACACCGAGATTTGAAAAAAAAAACACGTGAAATCAAATTTCTGTCTTTCCCAAATTGGGTTAAGGCATTGCTATCTCACCAGCAGAAACATAGAGCAGCTGAAGGAAAAAGGCAGGAAGTGCGCTTGCTTTAATTAGAAACCGGACAGTACTTCTCTGAAACTTTGCTCACTTGTAACTGAAACGTCATTACTTCACTACGTGTAGTTTGATACAGTTGCAAAGGCATTTGTACAGCATCTTCAAATTGGCTTATCGGTCTTTCAGTTGCCGCTGAATATCAAGAAAAGAAGATAGTCAAGAAGCAGGAACCTTAAGGACGATATTTGAATTGATAAATAAACAAATAATCAATCATCCCATTTTACTCCTGCATGTTTCAAGTGATCAAACAAATATTGGATATGGAGATGAATGGGGAAATCAGAATAATAACAGAATTATCCTTGAGGTTCGAAGCAATAAAGTTTGTACATTAAAAATCCTGCCCTTCACGTTTGCTTCTAGTTTACAAACTGTGTCTAGGGAGATAATTGTAGGAATAATACAGACCTCCAATGTTCACGGTACATCCAAGGGGTATTTGTAATTTCAAGACATAGTAGAGTTCTATTGTAAATAGGTCGAACCTCAAGGGTAGCTATTGTAGTTTACCCCGACAAATTTTAGTATTTGGTGAGCCTCTGGTATAAAATTGGTGAACAGAATGAAATTATACACGTCATTGGCCACAATAATGTTAGATAAGTTGAGAACACTTAAATGAGCACAATAAAATGCTCAAAGTTACATCGATCAATTGACAGAAATGACAGATTTGCAGTTTGTAGCAAAAAGACAAAAATATGTGAAGCGAAGGCATAAAAGATAACATACTCTTGGTCCACGATTGGCCGCCGGGGGTTGTCTATTGGGCGCGTGGTCTGATTCTTGCATCATGTCAGAACTACTTAGCTTATAAAATGTTTCAAGAGCTCTTGTAACAAATGGGCGCACTATGTTTGCTTCCATGGCAGCCAAGTTTTTTAGCTGCAAAATTATAAGGATGATGATTGTAGGAGAAAAAATTGCTGATTAAGACACTGAATTTCCATTAAGAGAGTCAGAATTTAGCTAAGCAAAGAGATGATTTCCCTTGATTGAATACATTACCCATACATAATTTCAAAAACAGATAAAAATTACTCCAAACTGTGAACATCAAGGCACAAAATTAATTAATCTTGGCAGGATGAGTATCCTCAACAGTTCTCTAAATATGAAGTGCAATAGAATCTTGAAATAGAGAAAAGAAGCTACTTCCCTAAATTACTTATTTTTCCCCAAAGCCATCAAAGAGAGTACTAAAAATATGCATCTACATGGCTATACTTATGTGTGGCACTGGAATTGCAATTCATAGAAATACCATACCCTCAATGCATAAGTACGTTCTTTTGAGATAATCTCCAAGCCAGTGCCAATTTTGTGAAACCGGACATCCTTGATGTCCTCGATTAGGGACCTTACCTATATGGTAATAGAAATCACTTCTAAGAAAAAATTATAGGCGAAATGACAAATAAGGACATGAATCAGACCACTAACCACGTAGATATCAGGAATGTCATCACGGGCACTACATCAAAAGAAATACATGTTAAAAACCAGTGCCAAGATATAATAGAAAAAATACCCTTCCCTCTGGAGGTAGGAATATCATGATCGGGATAGCGGTTATTGAACTAGGGTGTGGGTCTTTGGAATGGCTATTTTCTTTATATCTTTACGATTTAAAAGTACTTACTGATCAAAAAGAAGCCTTGATATTTCTACATAATGAAATGGCAAAGGCTGAAACTTCTCAGAATCCCGCTCTGCTTCCAACACTTGTGTTAACTTATCTATGGGAAAAGACAATTATTAATAGTCTGAAACCATGATTTGGTTTATATAAAAATTAACAAACCGTAACTTATCTATGGGAATGTAGATGTTAGTAGAGTCTGAAACCATGATTTCGTTTGCATAAAAATTAACAAAAAGTAACTTATCTAGGGAAAAAGCAGACATTGATGAAAATTGTCAAAAGAAGTCAATGTACAGTATCTACTATAAAGATAATACTAACAGAGCCTTTCACAGCTATACCCTATTGACATAACTAGTAATATGTGTTCCTGGGAGTGCCCACATGAATCCTACAACAGGGAAGTAAACCTGTGGTGTGTTTGGTTATGATTTGAGGATTCCTGGGGGAATTTTTGGGAGAAAAGCTTAGGTGTGATGTATTGCTAAGACATTTGCATTCAAAAACACGAATCTACCTGGTTACGTTTGGAGAAAGGGGTCGGAAAGAAAAACGTTGGGAGGTGTAGAACTAACAAAGCCTTACGATATATTAGCTTTGTGAAGCTCCATTCATACTCAGACTGAAAAGAACAAATCAAATTAGAACAGAAAAAGTGCACCTATGCTTATTTCATCTCATATCCATTACCAGTGAGATAGCTCATTCACCTTGTCATAACGCTTTATTAAATTCCAGTTTTCCAACAAAATGGAAGGAAAGATTAGACTGCAACTTTTGGTGATAACTCTAGAGTTTCAGTCGTGGAGGAAGTCCACACCGAAACTCCAATTAGACCATTCTAATGATTTCCTTTCTTCGAGATGGACTAAGCCAAATTCAAGATGAAAATTGGGTGTAATTGCACAAGCCAAAATGACAACAAACTGGATTTCCACCATATTTGGACAGTGTGACACCAAGAACTAAGTGATAAAAACCCTGGACATAGCATGCCCCATAATATTTGCAGAAAAAGACTGAAGACAATGCACTAACACAATGCAGATGCTCACTGGGGGGAAGATATAAATTCTATAATATTCGTCATTCTGAAAATCAACGCGAATCCAGAAAACTAAAATTACAATTAGCAAACCTAAAATTATAATTCCGCATACTGTTAAACTGGAAAATTATATAAAGAAAAAAAAAAGGATTGCATTATTGTGCAAACTCACCAACCGACATCCATTCCGGGGCTCGAATTGTGCACTTGCCTCTCTTCTTCAAGGCCACGGCCAGCCAAAGTGGCACTTGAGTAGCTATTTGCGGTCTAAAAGGACCAAAATCACCCTTTCCATACAGCACCGAAAAAAAAAAAAAAAAAAGGGAAATTGTACATCAATGCGATGCTGAAAAATGAAAGCAAATAGACGCGTACACAAGGCAATTTACAGAAATATTCATACAGAGATGAAATTGAGCTGATCCATTCGCAAATTCGGAACAATTTCAATCGTTTCATCCTCTGTAAGAAACTCTAGCTGCGCCATTAAATTAAGATAATAATAGAGAAATCAATCGAAACGTTGGGAAAAATGAAAACACACGAGAAGGATTGAAAATTGGGACCTCTGCTGCCGAAAATGCGGAGACATGGGGCTCAGATGCGCTAGCCATTTTCCAGTGTGGAGGTGGGCGGCTGCAGGTGGAGTGCGATTATGCAGCCCTATCTCGCACAGGAGGCGATGGCGGGAATTGGAGGGAAAATTGACTTTATTTTGCAAATATGAGATGTAGAGAGAGGTTTAGGGTATAATTGGATTGGGATGTAGTGGCATGTACCACGTTTGATGGGGCACATTCATAGACGGGACATTCAAAAAAGTATTTTAGTTTAAGAGTATAGTAGCTTAGGATGTGCATTGAAAATTGTAAAAGGTGATGTAGGTAATAGGGTGTAGATGTGGATGGATGAGTTATCCGATGTAAAATGAAATACATTGAGGATGGTGCATGCCACATCCAGATGGTGACATCCCAATCCAACTATTCCCTTAGCAAATGTTACATTACACCAAGCTTCTTGTTTGTTTAGGTAGGCCTCAATAAATTTAGATGATCGAATTTAATAAAATATACCATTAACTTCATCAGTTAAATTTAATTCATCAATCCTCAACCTCAATCAAACACACCCCAAGGTTTTTGTTTGGACTTGGCGGGAGGTGCCTGTCACGCACCCGATCGAAAAATATTTCCATGGGTGAAGCTATCAAGCTACTATATATATATGACCCTTTGACCTATAAAATCCTACTTAGTGAAATCGACTATAAATAGCGAATATCAATTTTGTTCGCCCAACCTCAGATATTATCGGTAGAAACCGCATTTATATGGTAAAAATTCCAATGAGTTTAATATACATAGAAAATATTGATTAATGAAAAATATTGTTCCAATATTTATATTCTTCAACTTTGTGTTGCCGTAGTTATTGATTTCAGGCGGGAGGGTCGAAATATTCTATTTCAGTCATAAAAACGGAACACTTTGACATTTATTTCGTTTCGGCCAATATTTTAGTTGTTTCGTTCTAGAACGACCGAATGATGCCGAAATGATTGAAATTCCTGAGATGGTCGAGATAGCCGAAATTACTTTAAAAAATTTTATTTTTGTGTAATTCTTTTTATTATTTCACACAATCACACCTACACACACAAATATGTGTATTTAAATTCAAAGTTGAAGGTATAATAATAAACTATACATAACTGATCTTTTGGGTGATTTATCTGATTTTCTTTCTTTCAAATTTTTAGTACAGTCTTAAATTGAGAGACCATGATTGTTAATGCTAATTGAACAAGCCCTACAAAATTAATATATGATCTTGAAAAATATATGTAATATCTAATCAACATATTAAGTTCTAGCAAAAAATGTCTCGTGCCAGCCGCATATTCCAATTTCAGTCCCAATTATTATGTCCAATATAATCAACAACAAATATGTCCCGTATCAACTGCATGTTCTAGTTTCAGCCCCGATCATCAACATGACTCCTATGCAAGGATGCTAGAGATATTCACACATTAAAGAAAACAAATATGAATTATCTATAACTTACTCAAATTTATATATTTTTTATTTTTAATACTTTTCAGTGCACTCTTATTTCATTAACTTATAATTTTATCATATCTTACTGCATATTAATTGTAATATTTTATTATAATAAAATTATATAAATATATAAAAAAATATTATTTATTCATTTAAATTTACAAATTGTGTATCACACGGGGATATTACTAGTTATATAAAAGATCTCTTCTAGTTTGACCATATTTAAATAAAATGTGAAAAGTAAACTATAAAATAAAATTAAAAATTTTCAAATTTCAAAAGATTCATTTCCCCTCTGTTTTCCATTGTTCCCTATTTCTTCTCTCCCTCATTTTTTTATACACCGCTCATCTACTCTCTTTCTTTCTCTATTTTTTTTTTCTACTTATTTCTCCTTCATTTCTTTCATATGTTTCATCTTCATTTTATCTTTTAAGGTGTATTTGTTCTTTATTTTTTCTTGTAACATACTTTAATTTGTTTTTCTATTCATGTTGTTAAGGTGTAACTGATTTTTTTTTTAAGTTGTGCAAAATAACAAAGTTACTTTGTATTAAAACAAGAGTGTGTAAAAACAACCTAATTGTGTTGTGTTTTAAAATTGAGTTGTTTTAAACAACTCAGTTGTTTAAAATGTTAAACAACTGAGTTGTGTAAAATACGATCATTTTTATTGCTTTGAATAAGTAAAGTTATTTATGATTTAAGGGATTTTGACTAGGTCATTTCTGAAAATTCCCCATGAATGAGTAGTATAATTATTGTGTTGATTCTGAAGCGAGTACAGTTATTGTGTTTGTACTGGGAAATGGGGTGTTGGGCTAGACCCATTCGGACAAGGATGGGTTCAGTAGTAAATCATTTTGGTGCAGCATGTGGGATGGAGATCGACTCATCCCAACCCATCCACCCTTCCCGATAGGGCTGGGCAATAACTTTTAAAAAGTGTTGGAACCGCCCAAGTCGCACAGAATTGCACCGCTATACATGTTTTTTTAAGATAAACTATGGTTAATTATTCCAAGTAAAACCGCACCGCAAAGGTGGTGCAATTAAAATTTTTGTGTATAACCGCACCGACCAAACCGCCGAATAGTCACATAGTACTTACTAGTATAAGTTATAGTATTCGACATACTATCAATAAATTATGTTATTCCACTTAATTAGTTATTATATTCTTTTCCAAGTTTTGAGTGGTGAATTATATTATTTCTTTCCAAGTGAGAATTCAGGGTACTAGTTTTTATTTTTTGGACACTAAATTTATTTTATTAGGTTGGTGTTTTGTGAAAATGGAATCGGATTTTGTTAACATTTACTTAAATCGCCAAATCGCCCCAAACCGTCCTGAACCGTTTCAAACCGTACAATCAATTTTCTTTGATAAATCGCAGTTGAAAATATAAATAATTAACCTACTACAAAAAGCAATGTAATTAAAATTTTATGAAAAAAACCGCATAACCGCACCGTTAGCACCCCTACTCCTTGACGAAAGAACGGAAAACAACACTTCCATTTTGCATCTTGTCATTCACGACTCTGTCTCTCTCTCATCTGAATCGCGGCTACCCCTCTCTCTCCTCTCTCTCTCCACATGCAGAAAAAGGCCTCTCTTTCCAAAGGACATTCATAACAGAGGAGATTTCGCCAATTAATTCACCCTCCCATTTAGACCCCCTTCTCACAGACTTATTAACATTGACGATTAGGGCGCTTATTCGGCTGTTTCAATTCAATGCTTCACCCCTCTAAACCTGTCTCTGGTGTTGTGGTTAAAGCCCTACTTTGTTGATTTTCGTCTTATATTGTAGAGAATATAAATGACTTTCATATTTGAGGTGTGAGTATGTGTGGCCACTACACACCCTACTTCATAAATCTTGCACAAATCTCGTAGATTTGTTTCTTTTTTAATTCGTGTGGTCTAATTTTGTAGTTAAGTCAGTTGTTGCGAGTAAGTACTATATTATCATTAAGAATGGTGCTAGATGTTCACCCCTGACACCTCTCAAACAGTGTGAACTTTAGATTCCAATAATTGTAGATCTCAAGCATCTTCTTGTAGTCAAGCATTTGGTACTCTACTAAATTCCTGAGAAAGGTACTTGCCAGTTTGGCCTACGAGTTCTCGGTTGTGTGGTTGATTCTATTATGGCTGCATTCTATTTGCTTCATGAGGTTTTAGTGATCTTATGTTTTTTTTTTTTTTTTTCCTCTTTGCCTTCTTAGCTTCAGTTGATTTTCTATTTTTTTTCCTCTGTTGGTGATTACTTGTTGCTTTTATCATCTTCTGTGAGATTTTCTATTTTTATTTTTTCCAATTATGCCTCTGAAATATGGCTCTGACCGTTTGATTATTCCTCTGATTTTTACATGTAGCCTCTAATTTTTGGATTATGGTTCTGGATGTCAATTTAGGTTTAGATTAATCATGTTCATGGGGTAAATGCATGCCTCTGTTTGTTTCAATGCATGTGAAATGGTATGCGTTGAGATAAACAACCATTAATTATGTCATTGCAGTATCATTAAGCTAGATAAGGCTTCTTTTGTAACTAGTGTATGATATAAGTTTAAACATTACCCTTTTTTATGGTAGGACTAATCTAGCTTAAACTGCATGGCTACATGCAAAAGCTGGCAGCTTATGTTTAGCTATTTTTGGCAAGCTTTTATGTGGCTTGTCTTCTTTTGAAGTCTTCTAGGGCACACACTCTATCTCATATATATATATATATATATATATATATATATATATATATGATTTATTAGGGATTGAAGAAGTATGTTTTGAAAAAAGAAACAACCGCAAGTTGCATATATTCAATGAAATAGTTATGAGCATTTACTGATTTCTATTATTTTTCTTACAATGATTAATGCATTTGTATGCATTTATTTCATGTTTACTTAAGCATTCTTCATGGTACCAGAGCCATAGTTCCAAACTATGACTTCAAGCACGAATCCATTAAGAAATACAACAGAGGAGTAGCCACGACTTGGATCTGAAGCAGCAACTCCAACTCTCATGGCTACAGAAACAACACCTTCCATTTCTTCCATGAACCTGTCAGAAAATGATCCCCTCAACCTACATGGATCAGATCACCTAGGTGTGAGCATGGTTTCTTCTAAACTGACTGGAAATAACTATTTGCCCTGGAGTAGATCTGTTCAAATCGCTCTTCTAGCTAAGGACATACTGGGTTTCATAACTGGTAGTGTAGAGAGGCCTACTGATGCTAAGTTAAAAGAACAATAGGAAAGGGTGGATGGAATGGTGCGAGCATGGCTTATTAATTCTCTTGCTAAAGACATCTCTGAAACTTTCCTATATGCTAAAACTGCCAAAAGTTTATGGGAAACTGTAGCAAGTAGGTTTGGTGATAGCAATGGTCCTCAATTGTTTCAAATACATAAAGATATATGCAATCTCTCCCAAGGAAATCAATCAATGGCAGTATATAGTTTACTACAGCAACTTGCATAAGCTATGGAATGAAATCTCCCTGTTGAACCCTATACCAATTTGTACATGTAATGCTGCAAAACAATGGGAAGAGATTGAGATGTCTAGAAAACTGATTCAATTCCTCATGGGATTGAATGACTCATATGATCAGGTGAGAAGCCAAATCCTTATGATGGACCCATTGCCAAGTGTGGATAAAGCATACTCTATGGTGTTGAGGATTGAGAAGCAAAGAAATGTCCATGTTGGACCAACTGAAAATTCTGATCATAGTGCCATGACTGTGAAGTATGCAAATAGTGGAAGAGGTTTTCAGGAAGAGGTGCTTCCCATGGTTCACACACAAGGGGACGACACTCAACAGGAAGAGGAAGAGGTAGTCCAAGACTCAGCAAAGAGAAAAAGGCAAAATTATAATGTGATCACTGTGGTATCCATGGCCATGTGATAGCAGACTGCTTTAAGTTGAAGGGGTATCCTCACTTTTACTATGTGCCTAAAGAACAAAGAAATTATGCAAATGCAGCAAATGATGGTGTGGGAAATGAGAGTCAAGGTGAAAACAATACACATTCTGCAGGAAATACTGGTGATATTTTTGCTCTTGTACAGAAAGAAGTGGCAAAAATCTTTGCCTCTCAGTCAATTTTTAGCGGAAGTTCAGAAGGTCCCAAAGGCAAATCACAAGACTACCCTTGCATTGGAAGCTCTCATTTTGCTTTTACTCTAATTGAAGGGGTTGATGATCACTCTGCTAGATGGAGCTGAAAAACAAGTTACGCACTATGGGGATGTGATTTTATCAGATAATCTGACTTTGAAAGAAGTCTTTCTGGTGCCAAGCTTTACTTGCAACTTGCTGTCCATTTCACAGCTTACTCTTAATAGTGGAGCTCAAGCCACTTCTGATCATGCATTGTGAAGCTGGGACATAATGGAGATCCGCTGCATACTGGTCATTTAATTGGAAAACTCTATGTAGCTAGGCCAAGATACTCTAAAGAAGCAGTTGTTGATTATGCTATCAGTGCCCCTCACTACATCAAAATATTTCAAAACTGGTACAGAAGGCTTGGCCATGCATCACCAAGCACCTTGCAACATCTGTACTTTCTCAAACATATGTGCACTCCTCCAGTAATTGAGGATCACAGAAGCTGTTAAATATGCCACACAACTAAATAGACCACACTCGGTTTTCCAGTTAGTTCAAGCCAGAGTTCAAGAGTACTGGAATTACTTCATGTGGATATCTGAGGTCCATATTCTCAACCCAGTATCACTGAGACATCCTATTTTTTTACTGTGGTTGATGACTATAACATAATGACATGGGTAAATTTGATGGCAAGAAAGAAGCAAGCTCTATCATCTCTTCATCAATTTGTGAATATGATTACCAGAAAATTGGAAGTGGAAGTGAAGATTGTGAGGACTGATAATGGGGCAGAGTTTATGAGCAAGGAATGCCAAGATTATTTTTCTAGTATAGGTATTATCCATCAGAGAACCTGTATTTACACTCCACAACAGAGTGGAGTAGTGGAGAGAAAACACAGGCATCTCCTTGAGATGGCTAGAGCACTCATGAAGGAGTCTTCAGCACCACACTATTTGTGGCATATAATAAACAGGTTGCCCACTAGGGTGTTGGATTGGCAAGTACCTTATGAGATCATGTTTAACAAAGTGGCATCTTATGGAAACATGAAGCCATTTGGGTGCTTAGCATATGATACTGACACAGAGCCACACAAGACCAAATTTGAAGAAAGAGGAGTAAATTGGAAGGGCTATAGATTGTACAACATTGGAAAACACAAGGTGATTACTTCCAGAGATGTTACTTTCCTTGAGACAGTATATCCTTTTGCTAAGACTGATGGCAAAACATCAACTGTTGAACCCACTCTGCCATTCCCATTCTTCAAAGATGATGAACCAGAACCAAACCACAACTCAATTCCTGAAAGCACCTCACCTGAACATAGCTTACCATCAACCAGCTCATCTGAAAGACTATGTCCAAAATACTACCAGCTCCACAGCCTTATCTGATCCACTCACATATTTCATGCCCCACCAACACATGCTGCTTTTCATGCTTGCCATCTCACTGTACCTGAGCCAAACAGCTTCAAGGAAGCAAACAGATACCCTGAATGGGTTGATGCCATGTAGCAAGAACTGAAGGCTCTAGAGCAAAATGAAACATGGGAAGTTACCTCATTGCCGGCTGGGAAAAGAGCCATTGGCAGTAAATGGGATTACAAGTTAAAGCTAAATCCAGATGGATTTGTTGAAAGGTATAAAGTCAGATTAGTGGCAAAGGGATATAACTAGAGACTTGGGGATGATTATGATGATAGCTTCTCTCCTGTAGCGAAGCCTGTGACAGTGAGATTCTTAATTGCGTTGGCTACTATCAAATGTTGGGCATTGCATCATATTGATGTTAATAATGCTTTTTTGCATGGGTATTTAGACAAGGAGGTTTACCTTAAACCCCCTGATGGTTAAACTGGAGCTGCACCTGATCAGGTCTGCAAACTTAAGAAAAGTCTATATGGCTTAAAAACAAGCCTCCAGACAGTGGAACACTGAGTTCTGCACTACACTTATAACCTTTGGCTTTGAGCAATCTCCACATGATCACTATCTATTTACTATGATAAAACATGGATATTATATGGTTGTTTTAGTTTATGTGGATGATGTCCTCATTACTGGGAGTAACAGAGTTCTAATTGATGATCTTGAACAGTTTCTGGACAAAGCATTCACTATCAAGGATCTAGGAACAACCAGCTATTTTATGGGGATGGAGTTAATCAGGAATGATGATGGCACCTTCCGGTCTCAAAGAAAATATGTCCCTGATATCCTCACTGACTCAGGTTTGGATAACTGCAAACCTGTCTCTACTCCTTTGCCATATGATCAGAAATTAAGCTACTCAGATGACTCTCTTCTTTTAGATCCTGAATCCTACAGACGTTTGATTGGGAGATTATTGTACCTGAATCTAACAAAACCAGACTTGACTTTTGCCACACAACAACTTAGTCAATTTGTCAGTGCACTAAACATCTCCAATTGGAATGCTGCCATGCATCTTCTCAAATACCTTAAAGGTACTACCCACCTTGGTCTTTTTTACTCCAATTGTAGTGATTTCATCATTCGAGCCTTTTGTGACTCAGACTGGGGTCCTGTTTAGACACTAGAAAATTTGTCACTGGGTACTGTATATTCTTAGGAGATTGCCTCATCTCCTAGAAGGCAAAAAAACAAACCACAGTTTCTAGGAGTTCTGCGGAGGCAGAGTATAGAGCCATGGCTTCTGCTACTTGTGAACTCATTTGGATTGATTACATTTCTGCATACTTGGGCATCACCATTCCCAAACCAATTACTCTTTCTTGTGACAATCGCACAGCCAAACACATTGCTGAGAATCCAGTGTTCCACGAACGAACTAAGCATCTGGACATTGACTGTCACGTTGTACGCAAAAAGTTCAAAGAAGGGGTTCTAGATCTTCATCCAGTCTCATCCAAAGACCAATTAGCAGATATTCTAACAAAGCAGCTCTCTCCCGGAGCATTTCACTCACTCTTGTCCAAGCTTGGATTGCAAATCAATGCAACTCCAGCTTGAGGAGGGGATGTTGAGATATAAGGCTTCATTAATTCTGTCATTGAGTATCGTTAAGCTTGATAAGGCTTCATTTGTAACTAGTTTATGATATAAGTTTAAACATTAACCTTTTTTATGATAGGACTAATCTAGCTTAAACTGCATGGCTACATGCAAAAGCTGGCAGCTTATGTTTAGCTATTTTTGGCAAGCTTTTATATGGCTTGTCTTCTTTTGAAGTCTTCTGTGGCACACACTTTATCTCATATATATATATTATGTATTAGGGATTGAAGAAGTATGTTTTGAAAAACAAAACAGCCGCAAGCTGCACATATTCAATGAAATAGTTGTGAGCATTTACTGATTTCTCTTATTTTTCTTACAATGATGAATGCATTTTTGTATGCATTTATTTTATGTTTACTTAAGAATTCTTCAATATGCATGTTATTTGTTTCAATGTATGTTAAAAAGGTCATGTTAAATGAAAATTGTTTTCTACCTCCGTTTGTTTCAATGCATGCCTCTGTTTGTTTCTTCGCTCTATTTCAGGATAAGACCAAGTTAATGGATAAAAATAATTTATGCATGCTTGGATTAGCCTATGATGTGCTCTTGATTGTGACCAACTTCATGTTAAATTCATGTTTGTCTTGGTATGAGGTTGTAAGCATGTTCCAGTTATATGCTTAAATTTTATAAAATCCATCCAGCATTGGGATTTCTCCACCCCTCGAGGAGACGAGTAAGTCATTCCTCTCTAGATGGATCTAGGGTATTTTCGTATTTAAAGCATTTTTTGTGAAGGGTTCTTAAAAACAGGGTATTTTGTTGGAATAACGTGGCAACTTTTTTTTTCCACTAGTTTTTATATGCTACAGTGTGGTGATTCCTCTTTATTATGTGCTTTATGATACATGTTGACTTTTGTTATTATGTATTTTGTTTTGTGTGCTATCGATTCCCACGAGAGCTTGCATATTATGCCAACTCAAATGAAAAAAGGATCCACCCACATACTTTTTTAGTTTTATAGCCCTACATGTCTATAAAGACATTAAATCGTACACTAGTACGCATGACATTCTAATAAGTAGATTTTGTATATCCAAGTATATATCATGTTCACGTATAGATCATGATCTTCTGATGATAGTTCACAGAAAAATGAATTTAGTATTTCTTGTTTTTTGTGATACACAATCTTGTTGAAAATAATTCTTTCTCTGTGGAAGAGTTCAAATTTTTGCAAAGTTAAATCATGTAGTTCAAATTTGGGTTAAATATTTAAATCAACCTGTACATTTTGAGTTTTTACACTTCAGTACTTAAACTTTATTTTTTCACCGGTTGCAATCTAAAGTACGTGAATTCAACAAGTTGCAATCTCCGACCATATTTTTCCAGCCAAATCTCACCCACGTAACATTCACATGCGAAATTGGGGTTGTTTTGTTATTTCATTGAATTCATCTAAAATTAATAAAACCAAGCTAGCAAAGAATCCATTGAAACACCATAAGAACATCCTTAATCAACAAATTTTGTTCAAAATGCAAATTCTTGAACACCGGGAACAACTCCTTCCCCTTCCCTAAAACCGAAAACAAAATCGATTACGCCTTTGGAGAAACCAAACAAGACTCTCTCAATCTCATCCACTCAAAGAAGGAAAAAACAAATCATCACAGTATCCTCCTCACCCAACACTTTTAACACCTCCAAACACTTCTCCTCCCCAAATTCCCCCAATTTGACATTTTCCGATAATTCCCTTGCAATTTTCAGTATTTCCCCCAATACTCCCTCCACTTCTACTACTGTTTATGTATCTTGGGGAGGGGAGTATTCAGATTCTCGATTTTGGGTTCGGATTCTAGGTCATCGAAAATGGGTGCTAGATGCCACGAGGTCTTACGATTCTTCTGGAGGAAGATAGATTCTTCCTTCTTGGATCGGGTCCGAGCCGGAAGTTCGGGTTTTCAAGAATTTGAGTAGCGGACAGTCAATACTTTCTACCTCGGGTTCGGGTTCGGGTTCAAGTTCGGGGGTTTGTTTTCTTGTTAGGTTTGTAGAAAAGGGAGGAAAATCCATTAAATATGATTCATGGGTAAAAAGATACTAGTTTGGTTTTATTAAGTTTAGATCCTATTAGGTTAATTTTATTTTTTAAAATATTGCACCAAGAATCCATTGAAATAGAAAAATAGCCCCACTTTCGCATGTGAATGTCATGTGAGTGAGATTTGGTCGGAAAAAATCGACAGAGGTTGCAACTTGTCGAATTCGTGTACTTCAGGTTGCAATCGGTGAAAAAATAAAGTTTAGATACTGAAGTGTAAAAACTTCAAAAGTACAAGTTGATTTAAATGTTTAACCCTTCAAATTTCATGGCACACAATCTTGTATTTTTTTATTTTTTTTATTATACATGCACGTGTATATATGATGTTCGTCCGTGGATGGTTCAGGTATATACACAATGGTGGCCTTATTACAAAATTGAATTGGCTAATTGATTTATTTAATTTGAATCTGATCGATTTTTGTATCCGGTCGACGTTCAAAATTTCTTTCACACCCATATTTTCTATCCCCAATTTCACGCAACATGTACAATTAAATTGGACATCTACAAAAGATTTGCGACTGATATCCAAAAAATCTTTAACATCCAATGTTTCAATCTTCATTTTGCAAACATGTACAACTAAATTGGAATCCTACTAGCTTTATGATCAAAAACTCATGATCAAACTTAACGCATTAGTGCCCTGGATTGAAATATTATCATTTGCTCAATTCATGGATTTCTCTAGTTCTTAAAAATTATCGTTGGTATTGTTTACTTACTTCCGACATGAATAAGTAGTTCTGATTTAGAAATACACTTGTTAGAAAATCTATTAAAAAGAATAATGCCTTCTAGACCACAAAGAGAATAAGAAACCATGCTTGAAAACTAATTGAATTGAATTGTGGAATGGTGAAAATGATCTTTTCCACAAGTTATATATATTGACTATAACCCCCTTGTAGAAGTACTTACTTTTAGTTGTTGCATTTTCTCCCAGATTCAAATCTCACCCCAATTCTTCCCCATTCAAATCCGATGCCATTTTCAGTCCCTTTCTTCTTTCCCATACCATTTTTCTTCTTGTTTCTTCTTCTCGTGCCATTTCTTCTTCCCCAATTATTACCGTCATTTATTCTTCCTCCATTGTGGTAGAATTCCTCTACAATATTGTCCTTGTATATTTCCTTGCATTGTCGTTGTCAACTAAATCGGTGCCGCCATCGTCAAATTTGTAATTACTAGAATTTTGGCCGAATAATTGTTCACAAACTCATCCATTACCCCGATTTTCCCCGTGTAAGTTAGATCACTAATCCTCATTATATATCAGTCATCCCCCTATCAGATGGATTTGGTGTGAGCTACCTTTTTCTTATGTGACTAGAGATTTTAAATTTGTTTATTGCTTGTTATATTTATTTTATTTCAGATGAGTAATACTGAATTGAAATTGGTGTTGTATTATCTTAATGCGGACCTCAAGTTTCTTCTGCAATTTAGTTCAAGTACAAACTGTCTTGGGACCACTTTACAAAGGTGTGGTGGATACTAACTTCATTAATTTCTCTATGCAAATAAAAAGAGTGATGCTTGTTTCTTTGTACTCTTTCTTGGTGATTGGCAAACGTAATTGTGCAGCTCTTTAATTGTCAACTTTCTAAGTGTATTTCTATGTTCATCCTCTTTGTCTATCAGTCATCCATCCCCCCTATTTCTATGACTTTGAACTATTGCTTCTTTTTTCCTTCTCAAATCATTTTTGTGGCAGTATAATTTCACTTATTGTTTTGACCAGTATTGTCGTGGCAATTTTTTTCATTGTAATTTTTTTTAATAATTGTGGCACACACATATCTTTCGTGGCAATGTGTATTATGCTACTTTTTATCTGCAATCGTGACATAATCTGAATTATCATGGTTGTGTCCCAATTCTACAAAATTTTATTTTGTGGCATGTCCCATTTCACGTGTTTGGTTTTCGCGGAAGATATATTGGATATGAAAATTACTTCTCTTGTTATTTTATCCCCTTGTTGTATTGTGGACAAATTTATTACAGAGGAACACTCGACATGTTGTCATTATTAAGGAGTTTGTGTATATTTCTGTATTAGCGAGCATGTTTGTACCCCCATATTATTTGTAACTTATATATCTCTACACTTTCAAGAGTCAATAGAATTCGTTTGATTCATTCTCAACATGATAACTTGAGCTTAATTTGGTAAATGCCTGTAATCTCTCGACCCGAATTTTTTTACCAATCACGGTAGAAACACTGCTACCTCACGCTCCTTAGTGCAGCAGCCGGCCTCATGCCAACTGCACCATCAGCCTCACATCTCCGTCATCATGTTGACACCGTCCACCTCCACACCCGCCAACACTTGCCAGTCTGCATTGGATTATGTCCCTCTCTTATTGGTCGCTTTTAACACCACTTTGCAAGCCCTTCTCAAGTTACCCTCCACCAACTAAGTTGCATGGAGTTTTCATATTTGCACGTTCCATGTCGGGTTTAATTTGTTTCAATTTATTGATGGCTCATTTCCCTGTCCGCCGTCCACAATCACCGTTGGCGATAAAACTAGCATCAACAATAATTATCCATATTGGATTCGTTAAGATCGGTTGATCTTGAGTGATATCATTGGTTCAATTACGCCGACGCTCATTCCTTTCATCACCTCGACCAATACCCCCCTTGATGCGTGGATGTTACACGTGTTCGTCCACACACTTTAGGACGCTTTAAGTGTCAATTTAGTGATGTTTTTTGTGCAATTTTATGTGTACTAAGTGCATTTAATTCTCATTGGGCAAAATAATGTGTTTGGTTCACTTTTATGTTAAAACAGGTGCAAATGGATCCAAAAAGAGCATCAAAAGATCGCGGAGTCGATGGATGGATCGAGGCAACAAAGGACAGGGCTAAAGGAAGATCTCGGCCAAGATAGGTTACAAATCTCGGCCGAGATGACCTTCTAGGAAAAACTTGAAGTTTTGAAGAGTTGAAGATCTTGACCGAGACGGGCAGTGCATCTCGGCCGAGATGACTTTCCAGGGAAAATCCAGAATTTCAAGAGATCAAGATCTCGACCGAGATGAAACTCAATCTCGGCCGAGATGAGCCAAACCCTAACAAGCCCTGAAAATCTTCTTTTCACGTCTCGGCCGAGATTCAATTGCATCTCGGCCGAGATCAGCCTTCGATTCACCCAGCAGAAAATCCTCTTTTCACGTCTCAGCCGAGACATATTTGAATATCGGGCGAGATTCTATGCCCTGTTTTAAAATTGTGAATGCGATTTTGCCTTAAACTCAAGTGACAACTCTTCCCCTATATATATAAGTTCCATTTCGAATTTGACCTATCCAAGAACACAATTCCAGCCATTTTCTAGCCACCAAAGCCACCAAGGAGGGATATTGGGCAAGAGATTGAAGGATCATCTTCTCCAGATGACATCTTGGGTTTCATCTATCTTAGTATCATTTTTTCTTGCTTTTCTACTTATTTCCTGTTTGTTTTAGCTTCCATGGGTGAGTAGCACCCTTATTTCAGCCCTTGATCATTAGTTGAACCTTGGATTTAGAATGTTTATGTAATTTTTACGTTTGTTAACCGATTGGATTATGTTTTTGGAATGTTCTATGTTATTTGGGATTGTTGATTCACACTTATGAATTGAATTGTGGTTTGATCACCCATTTGGATATTTGTTTATATGTTGCTAGAATTGGGCTTATAATCTGTAATTGTTATGAATCTGATTCCCGTGTAGCAAACAACAGATTTATTTTATTGGGGATAACATAGAGTTCGACCACTAAAACCGAACTTGTGAGTTTTATGTTGAATCTACTCTATTTTCTTGATTCTTAATGCACTTGACTATTGATTCTTAGAGAGCTTGTTTTAGGAATTGATAAGTTGAGTAGAATTAATTGAAGAGCTTGTTTTAATTAATTATACTTTAGAGACAACAAGATTCATAGAGCTTGTTATTAATCTTGGAGTAGGAGTTCTAAGGCTAACCAATTGTGTAGTAACATCAATTACATAGATTAATCGAACCAAATGGATACTTGATCAAGGGTTGAATCCTTTAATCATATTTTAAAACCCAAAAATCAATCTACTTATCTTGCCATCTTATGTTAATTGAATCTTAAGTTTATTTGATCATAGTTTAGTAGTTATTCTTGGTAATCACTAGTAGTTTATAGTCGGATAATCAAAACTCCCCCCCCCCCTATTGCTTTCATTATTTGTTCCTACTTTCATTTAAATTTTACAATCGCTTGATCTATCAAAATGACACTAGACTACCGTTCCTCGTGGGATCGACCTTTACTTGCCACTCTACTAGTTAGAGTTGTAGGATAAGGTTAAGTATATATTTATATACATTTATTTGGTGGTAAGAAACGACCCCTACCAGTGGAGTACTCTTATCTCCATTTATGGCAAATCTTCGCGTGGTCGCATTCTGATACACATTAATTATGCATGTATTTAGGTCGAAATAGGATAGTATTTTATAGCATGTACATGCATAGTGGTTAATAATTGATATGAATTTATGTAATTCGGACCATCTGATGTGTATTGGTTCGTTTTGTATGGTTTTCATAGTTTTTCAGGTCAAAATGAAGAATTTATGAGGTAACACGAAGAATTGGTTGAAGAAAGGATGAATTGGACCATGAAATGGGGTGAAACAAGGCCCAACGACAAAAGGGACTGACGCGGTCGCATCCAAGACGTGACTCGGTCGCGTCAACAGGCTGAAACAGGCAAGTCCAGATTCAACTGACTAGGTCGCGTCGAGTTGTGACAAAGTAGAGTCCAGAATTAACTGACGCAGCCGCGTCAGTTTTTTACGCGGTCGCGTCAAAAGGGTGATTTTTGAGATTTTTCTGTTTCAAGTAGGATATGAATCCTAGTCTCCCCATAACTTTTTCGAAGCTTATAAAAGACAAGTAGAGCTCGTTTTTCAAGAGGAGAATATCATCATCATCATTACACTTTGAAGAGATTTTTAGAGAGTATTTGGAGGACGAAGAAGACGAAGATCATCAAGACGGATTCATCCGGGTTTAGCCTTTCTTTTCTAGTTTAATCTTTCACAATGTTTTCTATAGAATTTTGTATTGGATTATTGCTACGCATGAATAGCTAATATATTCGTGCCCTAAGGTTAGAGAGTAGGGATTATTATGACAATGCTTTGATTCTGATTTAATTTATTGATTCCGTTCTTTATGTGTTTATCTCTATGTTTGTGCTTATAACTAAATTTAGCTTGATCACCTAGATTTAGTAATTTAGTTTCGCAATTCCGCTTCGAGAGGAGGGAATCGTTATTAGACTTATGACAAAGAGCGCAGTTGTCTATGATTGTGTAGGCCGTGGCTTAGGATCGTTTGGGAGTTATTAGGTTTAATTGACTCAAGAGGGTAATTAGTTTAATTAATCAACGGTTTAATCGCTTCGAGAGAATGGTTAGATTATTATCGTGCCGCCTAATAAACACTAGAATTGGTAAATCTATAGGTTAATCATATTCAACATTGAAGTAATATCCTGAAATTGAAACCCTATGATACCTTTTCTCCTTGATTGTTGTTCTTTTTTGTCTGCCAAGTGTTAAGTCATAGTTAATTAGTTAAATTCCTTAGTTTTTGTTAAAATCAACTTTTTGCAACCTAGTATCTAGTTAGGACAATCCTAGAGTATCGAGGTGTCGAACTACCTAATATCTATTCCTTGTGGGATCGACCTTGACTGCCGCTACTACACCTACAACCGTACACTTGCAGAATAGTAGGTTAGAAAACCGACTTGTCAAGTTTTTGGCGCCGTTACCGGGGAATAGGATTTATGGCTTAGTTTTTATCTTGAAAAATAGGAGGAAACTAGACTAGATTTTATTATTCATAATTTTAATTTAATTTTCATTTTTATTTTTGTTTAATTTTTGTGTTACGCGGTATTTCTTGTCTTTGGTGTTTCCAGGCATTGCATGCAAACCAGATCAAAAGCGCAAGAAAATCTTCTTCCTTTTGATCCTGAAATTGAGCAACAGTCAACAGATACCGAACGAGAAAGAACCCAGTTTTTAAGATGGAGAACCCACCACAACAAATAAACCAGGATGAAGTCATAAATAGAGTACTGACAGCTTTAGCGCACCTAGATGACAGAGTCACTGCTATTTCTCAGCAGTTACCGCCACAACAGCCACCGCTGCAATAACAGCAACCACAAGTTCACGAGGAACCAAGGGAAGTAGATGAAGATGATACTCCCACCAGTGACTGCCTGAAGCCTAATCCAAATCAGCAAGCAGGAGGTGTACAACCCCCACCACTTAATACCAACAACTTTGAGCTGAAGCCTGCACTAATCAACATAGTGCAGCAAAACGAGTTTAGGGGAGGTGCTTTGGAGGATCCGAATGTGTATCTGATCAAGTTTCGCAGACTGGCGAACACAATCAAGATAAATCATGTGCCGCACGAGCAGGTCAAGATGAGACTGTTCCCTTTCTCACTGAAGGACAGAGCACTACAGTGGTTTAATTTGCTGGAAGATATTAGAGATTGGGAAGACTTGAGTACTTCTTTTCTGTTGAAGTACTTTCCACCGAGCAAGATGCTCAACCTGCAAAATCAGATCAATCAATTCAAGCAGTTAGACTAAGAACCATTCGGAGAAGCTTGGGAGCGATTCTGGGATCTTATCAGGAGTTGCCCTCAACATGGGTTTACCAAGAAGCAGCAAGTGTGCAAGTTCTACAATGGGCTAATTGCTCTGACAAAAAACCAGGTAGATGCAGCTGCAGGTGGTAGGTTGATGGAGAAGTCAGTGAGGATGGCATTCTCAATCTTGGACGCTATGGCCAGAACAAGCTACCAATGGTCGAATGAGAGGAACCTGCCAAGGAAAGTGGCGAATGTAATGGAAGTGGAAGCAGCCGGCACTGAGCCGAATGAAAAGCTGATGTCGCAGCTGACAGCCTTGACGAGTCAGGTAAATTTGATAACTAGTCTGACGTTAGCACAACAGCCAGGGGGTCAGGAAGAAGTTGAAGATGTAAACTTTGTGAATCAACGAAACTTCAACAACTTCCAGAACAATCAGCCCAGATATAATCAGTACCTCCAGAATCGGAACCATCAGAACTTTTTGTATGGTAACTCGCAGAATACACTTAATCTGCCACCTGGATTTACTGTTACAAATGGGATGATTCATGATGGCACGAAGCCCACACAAGAGGAGATTGTGCAGTCCCAATTTGCTAAATACGATGAGAAACAAGCACAGTTGGAGAAGAGAGTAGATGGAAAGTTTATTGAGCTAAACAAGCACATAACTGGACAGGGGGCTGACATCAAAAGGCTCGAGAACACATTGGTTCAGACTTAAGCAAGCATTGGTGAATTGTCATCAAACATGAGCCAATTGATAAAGATTGTAGGGGCTCAACATAAGCAGGGCCAATATCCGAGTGACACAATAGTTAATCCGAGGGAGCACTGTAATGTTGTGAAGTCAAAGGAGCATTTGGTGAAAAAGAAACAGCTAGAGGAGCAAAAAGATGATGTGAACTCAAGTAAGGTTCAAGAAACTGAAGCAGATGAACCAGCATATGTGCCTCCACCGGCATATGTACCTCCTTCCCCATTTCCTCAAGCACTGAATAGAAGGAATATAGCATCTAGTGGCGACAATGGTACTATGAGCACGAAGGACCATGAAGCGAAGAAATCAATTGAGAAAGTAAAAAACATTGAGAAGAAGGAGGAAGTCAATACCATCATAGATAAGAAAATTTCATCTCTTATTCTTGATGAGTCTTTTGATTTTTGTTTTAAAACTTCATTCTTTGCTAACCTTGAACCTTTGGAGTGCTCTAGCACTGTTGTTGTGAAATAAGAACCGCTACAGGAGAGAGTCCAAGATAGGGGGGTAACAAAGAAGGAAGAGCTTCAACCCACCCAGGAGGAAACCAAGAAAAGGAAGGACAGAAAAGAGACAACGAAGAAGAAACTGAGCAGTCCCAAAAAGAGCACAAACACAAGCATGAAACCAAAAAGAGGAACAAAAGCAAAAGATCCAGGGAGTTTTACTATTTCTTGCTCAATTGGTAGTCATGATTTTCACAATGTCATGTGTGATTTGGGGTCTAGCATAAATCTGATGTCTCTCAATTAGGATTAAGGGAGATTAAACGATCATTTACTATTATCCAATTGGCTGATGGATCTTCATTAACGCCATTGGGAGTAGCAGAGGATGTATTGGTGAGAGTGTTGAATTTTGAATTCCCTAGTGATTTCTTAGTGGTCGACATGAAAGGGAATGTTGAATTTCCTTTTATCTTAGGACGACCTTTCTTGGCGACTAGCCAAGCACTTATAGATGTGTCCAAGGGGGAGTTGATTTTTCGTGCTCAAAATGAAACCATCACCGTTCCAATACATAGGTCGGGTCTAAGGGGTAGGCATAATTGTAGCATTATTAATACTACCCAAGCTGCTGTAAGAAATCCACACGCCCCAAATAGCTCGTTAATTGCTCATAAATTACCTAACTCGGGGTGGCTAGAAAATGGTCGATAAGAAGAGGATGTTCGACTGATGATGGAAAACAAAGAGCTTGTCGGGAGGCAACCCGAAGTTTACTGTTTTATTTTATTTCAATTATTTCTTTTAGTTATATGTTTTTACTTGTGTTGTTAGAATTTTCAGGTTATTAAGCACCAACATTGATAACTACTAGAGAAAAAACAGAACGTGATAGCAGAATACAGGGGACAACAACAAGAACAGGGGCATTAGACGTGACCGAGTTAGACTTTGACCCGGTTGCATAAAAAATCTCATCCACAACAAGCGCATGACAGTAAGAAGCGACGTGGTCGCGTTACAACAAGAAGCGGTCGCGTCAACCCTTCAAAAAGTGCATGACAGTATGCACCAATGCGGTCGCGTCAGTATATGATGCGGTCGTGTCCATTTGCGAGAACAGGTTTATAAGAACACAGCCAGGTCACTTCATCTTCTTTTCCTCTTTTCTCTCACGCGAAAAACTCATGCCCACACACACAAACACAAAATCTTTGAAAAATCACCACCAAATCACACACTCTCAAGCACCCACACAACACATATAGCAAATTTCTCTCACCCATTCATTCAATTTGGGTTCGACGAACCAATTTGGGCGAAAAACTAGGGCACAATCGAAAATTCCTCACTTCCGACTAAAAATCTCCGGCAAGACTTGCAACCCCGAACTTTTATGTTTATAGTTATGCTTGCTTATTGTGGAATTTGGTTATAATGGAGATTTGGAATGTTCTAGTTTGTATTGGTTAGTTTGGGGCACTTGTAGTGCTATTCTTTATGATTTTTGTTCGAATTGGCGGTTATTGGGGTGAATTGAACTTGAATTGATCAATTTGTGATAATGGGAATGGACAATTAGCATCATAGTTATGATTAGCATGTGTTCATCGTTGAGGAGTTTTGTCGAACATGTTATGTGCATGGCTTGAAGCTAGTTTTTGCTTGAGTTTCTAATCCTTTTTAGGCTTCATATGTGTATTAAGATGACAAATTGCTTCCATATACGTGTTAGACGTTCATAGGATTCGATATACATAAATTGTTGGGCAACTTTGATTATATGCATAGCCTAGGGGGTGATATAATGAGCTACGAAGTGTATGAAGTTGTTAAGAATGTTTTAAAGAAATGATAGACTTAATTTTTAATCATTAACTGAGCAGTAATTGTAATTCATGATTAAAAGAACGACAATGTGATTGTTTAAGTTCGTCATTCTTTATCAAGGTTGGTTGTTAAAAATTGAATGTGTTTTGTGTGTTTTAGGTTGACAACAATGCCACCCAGAAAAGCTAACACGAGCAAGAGCAAGGGAAAGAAAAAGGTGGGTGAAAGCTCTTCACACCCGGCTCCGGAAAGGTAGAAATTTTACCAACTGACAGCCGCATGATCTATGGTTTTGCACTAGAGAAAGCAGAGCATAAACAAAGATTTGAACTCCTTCGTCAGCGTACAGTTGTGGCCACCCGGTTCGGACACTCCAATTTGACACGAGCCATGGGAATATATGAGAATATCAAAGCCTTTCTCACAATTGCAGGATTAACAGAATTCATAAGATATGACCGAACATACGAGCGGTTGACAACTGAATTTCTTAGAACTTTTGAGATTGTCATGGCCAGTCAGCCTGAGCAGAAGCGACCGAATAAAATTACCTTCCAGTTGATGGGAGAGCAACATGAGCTGACATACGATGAGCTTGATGATCTTTTCGAGTTTCCAGCTCCAATTGAAGGAGAGCCACCAGAGAAATTCAATCCGAAAGAGTTTTGGGGGCAATTGAATGCAGCCCCTCTGCTACTACCTCCACAGGTGTATGTTTCGAAAAATGCTAAAGCCTCATGGATCCGGAATCCAGCAATTAGGTATTTTCAAAAATTGTTGGCCCATACACTATTTGCTAGGGAGGAAACGGGAGCAGCCCGACAAAAGGAACTCTGCTACATATGGAATGTCCTTCATAACCGACGATTGGATAATGCAGTTATTTTGGCAGAACACTTTGTCAATGTGATCACCAAGCAAAAAGACAACACTACAATTGGAGGTATTATCACTGCAATTGCTACATATGTTGGAGTGACTTTTGATGACATGGTCCCGGTTAAAGGGGACATTCACTTCACATGGGAGTTCTTAGGAAGTATGCAGGTGGTTGTAATGTGAGAGGATAGACGGGTGCCATATGTGTTCCAAAATGTGGGACCGTATTTTCATCTACCCAATCCAGAGTTCACTGTTGTAATGACTCTTGAGGATACACTCAACCTCGCCATGTCTTCTGAGGAGCATTTGACCCACTCACAAAGCCCAGATTCACCGGTTTTTCAACCAGGTCACGAAGAAGAAGGCAGCCACCAGGGTCCTCATCCAGCGAGGAAAAAGAGAGCGACCACTACTGTTGCATCCTTGTCAGAAAGAGCTGAGGACTTGGCGGGAATGTTCACTTTCCTTCGCGCTGATTTGACCAATCGTAGTACTCAGTTTGATTGACATCGGGCTGAAACTCGAGGTGCTTTCCAAGAAATCAACCCCATGTTGCGTACGATAATAGCACAAGGCAATGAAGAACGAACATGGAGACAAGAACAAGATCGTCGTTGGGATGTGATGGCTCAATTTTGGAGCCAACACGGATTTCAACCTCCACCGCCGCAATAATCTGTGAGTTGAGTAGTCAGTAGTACCACTCTTTTCCCACAACCTTGGCCTTTGACTAAGTTTAGGGGAGGGGGTGGATAGTGGGACGACTTGACCAGCTATTTACATTTATGCGCATTAATTGCTTTATCATATTTGCTTAGTTGTTTAGTTTGTGCTGAGAGGGAGCCTGTGAGCTCATTTTAGGTTGGTATTATTTTTGTGGTCTAGATATGGGGTCTGTGAGCCCACTTGTTTAGTGTGTTGCTTGAAATTGGAGAATTGGGTCTGTGTGCCCGTTTATTTGCTTGTTGATGTTGTTGGGTCTGTGAACCCACATATGTCATTTAGTTTTTATGTTGAGTTTTAGAAGTCTAGAGCTTTATTTTTGTTTTAGTTTATAAAGTCATAAGAAGAATTAAAACAGAGAAAAAGAAAAATAGTAACAAGTGAAAAGAAAAAGAAAGAAAAATAGGGAAAGATGGATGGTGAATAGTTAATGATGAGACGATTTTGAAGAAAATGTGAGAAAAAGGCACATAATAAAGTATGAGAAATGAGTTGAGACGAAATTAAGCTTGAACCTAGAGTATTCAATCAAAAATTACCTTGGTGAGAGTTTGAGCCTAATTGTACTCCTATTATAGGAGTAATATACATTCTTTCGGTGTGAATTAGATTGGATACATGCATTAGTCTCTAGAACCTGCCTTGAGTCTTTGCTCTGAATGTGTCAAATTTGTGGTGTGATTGAGGAGATGATCTAAGGCATTTTTGCTTTTAAGCCTATTTACTTGAACTTTGGAAAATTGCCTTTGAACCACAATATCAAAAATTGCTTCTAGTTAGCCCATTTGAGCCTTATAGTCTTATTTGTTCATAGCCCAACAATGTCAGCCGAAACTTTTTTTTAATTTAACTCTTTTGGCCTTAATTGGATTAATCAAGTTAGAGGGAGAAGAATTTGAAGGAATTTTGGGTGAAAATTTTGTTGGAAGAAATGGGAAGTAGGGATAATTTCAAAAGATGAAGGAAATAAGAGAAAAGTGATAGGTGAAAAATGAAGAATGGCCTCTTCTAAAAAAAAAAAAAAAAAAAGAGAGAAAAAAAATAGTGTCACTAAATTGTTAAATAATTGGGGAGAGGCTAAGAAATCATGAAAGTGCTAAAAGCATTGTTTGAATTGATTAGAACAGTCGGGTAGTCCTAAAAATGTGGTACCCGTGTATTAATTGTGAATTGAAAAGCACTCTGTTATAAAGGTTTAGAAAAGGTGAAGAAGTCATCTCTTTTGGGATGAGTTGCTGAAAATTGAAGAGTGAGGTTGAGTGATTGTGTTGAGGGGTGGTCGGGTTAAAAATAACTTGATTAGTCCAAAAGTAGTCACTTTTAGCCAAATATATCCCATCTTACCTTAAGCCAACATCACAACCAAGAAAAAGACCTTTTTTTATCCTGTTTCACACACATTAAGTACGAGGTCTAGTTTAGACGATTGGCAAGCATATGGTAGGTTGTGCATGTAAGTCAATATGAGTGAAAGTAGCCTAAACACTTGAGAGATGAGTGAAATACATAACCGGTGAGGATTGAATAACTTGAAAGTTCAAAGTCTCGAGATTAGTTGATATTCATGTTATCGAATATGCTCCAAAAAAAAAAAATTGTGTTGCCTAAAATTGTTTAGAAAGAAGATCAGTCTGAAACTGAATCATCATCCAATCGCCCTAAATCATTGCATAAATCACTTGTATTGCTTGCCTTTTGTTATGTTGTTCGGGACAAATAACAGTTTAAGTTTGGGGGGTTTTGATACACGTTAATTATGCATGTATTTAGGTCGAAATAGGATAGTATTTTATAGCATGTACATGCATAGTGGTTAAGAATTGTATGAATTTATGTAATTCGGACCATCTGACATGTATTGGTTCGTTTTGTAGTGTTTTCATAGTTTTTCAGGTCAAAATGAAGAGTTTATGAGGTAACACGAAGAACGGGTTGAAGAAAGGATGAATTGGACCATGAAATGGGGTGAAACAAGGCCCAACGACAGAAGGGACTAACACGGTCGCGTCCAAGACGTGACTCGGTCGCGTCAACGGGATGAAACAGTCGAGTCCAGATTTAACTGACTTGGTCGCGTCAAGTTATAACTCGGTCGCATCGAGTTGTGACAAAATAGAATCCAGAATTAACTGACGCGGTCGCGTCAAAAGGGCGATTTTTGAGATTTTCCTGTTTCAAGTAGGACTCGAATCCTAGTCTCCCCAGGACTTTTCCGAAGCTTATAAAAGACAAGTAGAGCTCGTTTTTCTAGTTTAATCTTTTACAATGTTTTCTATAGAATTTTGTATTGGATTATTGCTAGGCATGAATAGCTAATATATTCGTGCCCTAGGGTTAGAGAGTAAGGATTATTATGACAATGTTTTGATTATGGTTTAATTTATTAATTCCGTTCTGTATGTGTTTATCTCTATGTTTGTGCTTATAACTAAATTTAGCTTGATCACCTAGATTTAGTAATTTAATTTAGCAATTCCGCTTCGAGAGGAGGGAATCGTTGTTCCCTGTAACTTCCTTGCATACAAGATTATGCATTTGACTTGCATATCTCTCTACTCAAAAGCACATCGGCTGTTGCTAATGCATATGGTGCACTGCTAGACTTGTCATGTTGTTCGTAGCAACTGTCATTTAGGGGGGCAACAACTCTCCATTGGTATAGCTTCGGGCTCAAATTCGTCCTCTCCTCCAAAAAGATACTATGATACAAGATATCAGGTAGAATGCGAGTGAGAGGATGGGAATGGTGAAGCCTCTCAAGTTCAATTTTTGGAGTCCATTTGTGCATTAGTGAGTTGTGCAACATAATTTCCCCCCGAATCAAGTTTTATCTTGCAAAAAATCAAGTGATCAACGAATTGATAAATTGAAATAACCTGAATTTAGAGTAAACAATAGTACGATTATCAATTTTTAATATATCCACTTATATTGTTATAATTTATTGAAAATAAGAAGGTGTACCATGTTTATCTCAATCCATGGCTTCACATTCCTCCATTTTGGTCTCTCGCCATGTACATATGAAATCAGTGTTCTCAACTCCTCCTTGTTGAAGTCCTCAAATAATTTGGGGTCAAAGTTTTTATATTCAAATTTCATCCCTTGGCGATTTCTCCATAAGTCATTCAATATTTCCGTCAAAATATGTTATCAACTTATCACATGCAACTTATCAAAATATTTTTTGTGCAAAATGTTCGTGGTAAGTTTATATAACATCATGGCAGGTTCATGGTAATTTAGAATTACTCATACTGAATCATGTGTCTATGATCACATATTTGTCTTCAATATGCTTTGCAACTATCAATTTTGCGTATGCAGGGTCACGCATTTCAATAACGAGATATGCATCCATATGCTACAAAATGATATTTTTGTCAAATAAAATTGTAGTGCATAAAATCCAAGTAGATATAGTTAAAATTAAACCAAAACATACCATTGATTCCAAACTTTTTGTCAGTGAGTCAAATGCTTCAAAAAACAAGAGCAGGTTGAATGTGGTGAACTAAATTTCATTTTTTTTAATTAAACATCCTTTTGTTTACCCCGTAGTTTACATCAGATTAATAACAACAACAATTTGCATTTTACATTTCACAAAACTTGACACACAATTTCCTAACCTAGTAGTACCGTAAGGGACCGGTGCTAGTGCAACTAATAGTGAGCAAGGTCGATCCCACATAGACTGTGTCCTACGTTCAATTTAATACTCTAATCGTAATAGACCAACGATATCTAGACTCTATGATAAAGGTGATTTGTTTAATTAACCTAAAACTGAAGTGCAGGAAATAATAAACAAAGTAAAACAAGTGGTTAAAAATGAGGCTGGTAAATAATCACGAAGGATTTGGTCAGATAAAAGACGTATTATAAGGTTTTGTTTTTAATTACAGTCTCCTATGTCTGATTATCTTATTATTCTAGACTTTTACACCGAATTTTATTGTTCATTAGGTGGCACTATTCTTATTGACCCTCCTCTCAGACGATACTAACGTGTTGATTATATACGAATAATTACCCTCTCGGGCTAACTATCACGTACGTAACTCCAAAGATACCCTAAACCTATGCATGCCCACACAAATATATCACTCCTCTCGGACGATTATTGATACCTATGCTATGTGGTGAATACATATTAATGATTCTCTCTTCCCGGACGTCGAGTTGTCAAGCAAGTGGAATAAATCAAGTGATCAAATTGATAAATTCATAAATAATAACAACCATGTAGATAACAATAAAAATCGGAGTCTAGAATAAATAAAACTAAATCAAAATATAGTCGATCGTAATCTACTTTCTAACCCTAGAACACAAAGGAAAATTAGTTACTTATGTTTATAATTAACATCCAAGAATATTCACATACAAACATTCTCAAAATATAAAATAAAGACGAAACAACAAAATCCGAAGTCTTCTATCTTGATTATCTTCGCTTCACGTTCCTTGCTCTTCGATCAAGCCTTCAGATTATTTTTTATGATATGACATTCTATTTTTCGGACTTGGAGAGGCTCTGTTATATAAGTTGGGAAGGATTGGAGTTGAAATGGGCCGAATATAGGCCAAAACACATGTGAATTGCGTAAACTGCCCTAACCACCTCAATCGAGTTACCTAAAGATCGAGTTGACCCGTTGTACCAAACTCCCTTTTTTATTCGAACTCTATACTCGACCGATTTGGTTGTATTGACACGATCGAGTCCGTCAATTTTCTCTGTCTCTCAATCGAGTTGGTTGGAGTGAATCGGTTGAGTTGAAACTTCGACTTTTTGCATTATTTTCTTCTTCCCACTCAATCAAGTGAGCTTATTCCCAATGGACATAGTAGGTCTTTTGGCTTAATTTCTTCCAAACTTCGTTGTTTTCACCACCCTGTTTGCTCGTATGCTTGTCGATCTTCATCCAAAGGGACTTTTTGGGTTCAAAATCACCTAATTAACTTCAAAACAAACCCACACACGTCATACAACATAATATAATGAATCTAAGCTTAAAATAGCCAATAAAGCATGCAAATACTATAAAATGCTCATTTGAATCGACCTAAATGCATGCATACACGACGTGTATAAAAAATTAATATAAGTAATCCTATAGATCACACTTATCTACCAACATTTATTAGGCACTGACTTTACTATATACATATACTTTAAGATATCTAAATATATGAGAAAAATATAAATGACAAAATCTCTTCCTCGTATAGAATTCAACATAGTTCCAATATGAAGCTCTAAGCTCCACCAGAATTCTATGCTGCTTTAGTGTACATGATAGTCATATAAATTTTGTCACGAAAAACAAACAAAAAGTCATATAAATTTTCCACGACAAAACTATTTACAATACGAAACACAATTACGACATACATGTGTAGGTGTCCACGAACTTAGGATAAACAATTTATTGTGACACGACAGACATCTAAATTCACCACAAATAAAGCTCACAACTCCAATTACCAAAGCAAATTGCAAATAAGTTACTACAAAAATTAAACCACTGCATACCCTATACAGTAGGTGACTCTTCCTCAACTGCTGACGTTGTCACTGCTGCAGCAACAACATGAGCCCGACATGCCTCCGCCTCCGCGATATTTTCAGAAATTCGCCCGTCCGCTGCTACCTCCACACCATCACTCAGTGTGTCCGTTGCCACCACTGCACCTCTGCCTCAGTTCCCTTCTCGGTATGCCTCTCAGGCCGCTGCGCCTCCGCTCTTGTGACCACCATGTTGTTTTCTTTTCAATTTTCACATATTGAGAATTTGAGGGATTCTTGGGCTTGGGTGATTGGGTGACAAACATATTTTATGAACGGAGTAATTATGTCAAATATTGTTATATTAAACTATAGAAAAGCTAAAATTAAGTTAATTTCACAAGGGGGTTAGCATTAGTATAAAACCTGTAATAGGTTATTTGAGATTTTCTCCCAAATTGAATAACTAGAAAAAATTTGTAGCCCATATTGTATGCATATGGATGATACATAACTATGCCTGTATTCATTTTACATTATGAATCTATGATGATTTATATGCATGAATCATGATAACTCCCAATTAGGATAATCGAAGCATTAAGAAGTCCTCAATGAATGCTATATATTAATCTAGTCAAATTGTTGACTTTTTTTGCACTTTCACTTCAAATCTTCTTTAGTGAAGGAAAATTGGACAGTACAAAAAGACTAGGACAGGATAGTAGGGGTGTTGGTTGGAAGCTCATAGTCAAACACATATTTATTGTAATTTTATTTTTTTTCATTTGGAAATTGAATGTTTGTTCGTATTGTTATATGCAAGTGGTGGTTATGCTAATTTGCTTGAGAAGAAAAAAAAAACTCATCCTTATATTTTACATAAAGTTGTAATTGTTCTAGTCGTGCACTTTAAGACTCACACATGATAAAAAAAAAATATTAAATTATACTTTTTCAATCTTTGAAAAAGAAAAGAGATAAAGAGTATTATTAATAAATATACATTTATTTTTTGTCAATAAGATAAAAGGTACAACTTTCTAAAACATTAAATGTTAGAGTTCGTGTATTATTATTTTTTGTTTTACTTATATAACCATATTAACTTGTGAAATTAGAACTTTAATTTTTTACTTTGACCGATAAAAGAAGGCATTGTCTTAAAATTATCAAATTCAGCTTTATTCGGACACAAAAGTATTTGTAACATGCGATTCTTTCTATAGAATGAAGAAAGTATTATCGTATGAATTACGTCAATTTCTATGGGAAGATCTCTAAAACCAAATAGATTTTATTATTGAATTTTGTCTCCAACACACTATGTACGTGTGTGCATGTGTGTGAATGCAACATGTCCTCATGAAACACCAAATGCTTTTGCTCAACATGACGTTGATGTTGGAGAGGCCTCTAAATGGAAATTGGGTAATCTAGAGTACTTTACAATGAATTTCGAAGAGAGAGTGACATACTTGTTAATCTTTCCAAATCCGAGCAATCTACTGGTCCCTCTTGAGATAATCTTCTTAAACACACAGTTGAGGTAATCTTGTCTATGATGCTGACATTTAGGATTTTTATTTTTTTAATACTCATTTGGGTTTTTGACACATGAACTTGTTGTTGTATTGATACATGTTAAGTACAATCCCAAATTCCCAGTCTGAATTGACATTATTTGGTAGTTTCTATCTTTATGCTCCAATGATGGAAACATAGTTGTATAATATTTTACTCCACTTAAGAAAATGGAAAAGACTCCAATTTTTTAGAGTGTGCTTCAAAATAATAGTTAAGATTTAAATTTGATCATGTGGTAGTTATCAATTATATTTTTTATTTAATCAGAAAATGATCGAAAAAAAAAAATTCTTTTTAATGACGTGTCAGATTATGGCCAAATAGAAGTTCCCTTAACTATATCACTTATAATCTCAAACATTACCTACATTTAATTTTGTTAAAAGAATCAATTTAAATTGCTTGTTCAAGAGCACAAGATGAACTGCAAACACCCCTGAAGATTGTGAATGAGTGGGTTCCTCCCTCCCTTTTAGATACGGAAAATGGAGAAAAAAGGGTTGTTGAATGGATCAACTCAACGCCCACCTAACTGGATTATTAAATTAAATTAAATTAAAAGAGAAGTCGTGGGCGTTTGATTTTCACACAAAATGACGTCTCATTTGGTATAGTCACGGAACTACCATACACATGTTTTCTCATTTAATGTTGTACGACTTATTACTAACTATCAATATTTATATTTCTATTTTTCCCAATGAAAAAAAGGAAGCTTTTCATTTTATATTACATGTAGATTATTAAGGTTAATTATATTATCCACTTCAACATTTTCTTATTACTTAAACCGATATCCTTTCGAGTGGTGGAATTTGGTGTAGGAACTGAAATTGGAAATGAACCCGACCCTAACTGTGGATATAGACCACATAATCTCGGAATAAAACTAACTTAATTTACCACAAATCCTTAATACAAAGGGCCCGAAAATGACCATCCCCTTACGAACAACAAAAGCCACAAAGTAAAATAATTGGGACCGCAACCACCCAGGGTCCCAAGATCGTCAATCGCGGAGCCAAACACCAGACTCTGGACCAATGATCGTCTTGTTAGATTTATAAGAAATACAGTTAGGGATATTAAGTATAATTAGTTAAGAGGAAAGGTAGTTAGAGGAGCTGAAAGGCAGCTGTAACAAACTCCCCTTCCTAACCTCTAAATATTGTAATTAAAGCCACTTTTGGCAATTAATGAAAAGTAATGGAGTGTTTAACATGGTATCAGTTTAAGCAAAATCGATCCTCACGCTCCGCACATCTTCTTCTTCTTCTTCTTCTCTCTCTATTTTTCTTACACATTCTCTTTTAACTCTTGAAATTTTTTATGGTTGAGATGACAACAGTTGATTCTCTCAACTCCAATGCGTGCATAGCCAACAGTCCTATGAATTTTACTGTCCTTGCTCCGATTTTCCTAAAATTAGAAAAAGGGAACTACACCTTCTGGAAGACACAAGTCCTGGCAATAGCTCAAGGACATGGCTACTATGGGTTCTTGTTGGGTACATCAAAGAAATTGCCCCAATTCTTGAAGAAACTTCAACAACACAACTGCGGTAGGTCAATCCTCAGTATCAGGTATGGATTTGGCGTGATAAATTGTTGTTTGGTTGGTTGTTGGCTTCAATATCAGATGGTATGTTAGGTCATGTCACTAGGTGTAAGAATTCGGCTGAGATTCGGTCACTGTTAGAATCCTTATTCAAGGCATCGTCTCATGCAAGAGCGATGAATCTTCAATTTCAATTACAAACCATGAAGAAAGGAACGATGAATGTAGATCAGTACATCTTGGCTATGAAAACTATAGCTAGCAATTTGATAGATGCAGGTCAAGTAATATCTGATGATGAATTAATTGTATATGTTTTGAGTGGTTTTGGATCAAAATATGAATCAATAGCGGTAAACTTGTCCACAAAGTCTGAAGCTCTCACATTGCAAGAAGTACATGTCGCGTTACAGACGTATAAAATGAGATTGATGCAACATGCACATCAAGAAATGTATACATCCAGTAATGATAGTTGATAACACGTTATTTATGCATGTATTTAGGTCGATTTAGGATCATATTTTATGGCATATACGTGTATATTTGACCAGCACTTATTGATATTTATAATATTTGGGCCATTTGACGTGTTTCGACTTGTTTAGAAGATAATTAGGTATTTTTATGCCATTTGGATGAAGTACGAAGGAGAAACAAGTCAAATAGAGTGAAAACCGGGCCAAAGGAGTGAAAACCGTCCAAGAACCGGTTCAAACCGGTCCGAACCGGCCTGAACCGGTCCAGGAGCAAAACCGGGCAAGAACCGACACGGCCGCGTCACAAAGCAACACGGCCGTGTCAAAAGTATCTTGCAACGCATTGTGGGTTCTGGAATGGAACACGGCCGTGTCACAGATGCAACACGGCCGTGTCAAATTGTTGCTGGAAAAGTGGATTTTTGCAAAGCAACATGGCCGTGTCACTTAAGCAACACGGCCGTGTCAGAAGTGTTTTTCTGCGAAGATTTCCAATTTTTAATAGGATTTTGAGCCTATCTTCCCCAAGATTCGTCCTCAACTCTATAAAAAGGACCCCAAGCTCTAGGAAAAAGAGATCAATCATCAAGAACATAAATTACATCATCTTGGAAGACAAAGAAGACGAAGATCATCGAGACGGAGTCATCCGGGTTTATTTATTCTTTTCTAGTTTAATTCTTTACAATGTTTTTAGTAAGATTTTGTATTGGATTATTGCTAGGCATGAGTAGCTAAGCTATTCGTGTCCTAGGGTTAGAAAGTAGGGATTTTTATAACAATGTTTTGATTTATGATTTAATCTATTAATTCCGTTCTGTATGTGTTTTATCTCTATGTTTGTGCTTTAAACTGAATTTAGCTTGATCACCTAGATTTAGTAATTTAGTTTAATAATTCCGCTTCGAGAGGAGGGAATTGTTATCAGACTTAGAACATAGAGCGCAGTTGTCTATGACTGTGTAGGCCGTGGCTTAGGATCGTTTGGGAGTTATTAGGTTTAATTGACTCGAGAGGGTAATTAGCTTAATTAATCAACGGTTTAATCGCTTCGAGAGAAGGATTAGATTATTGTCGTGCCGCCTAATAAACATTAGAATTGGTAAATTAATAGGTTAATCATATTCCACACTGAAATAATATCCTGAAATCGAAGCCCTAGGATACCTTTTCTCTTTGATTGTTAGTTTTCGTGTTTCCTAAGTTTGAAGTTATATTTAATTGAGTAGTTTAATTAGTAAAATCAACCTTTAAAACTTAGTATCTAGTTAGGACATTCCTAGAGTATTAGGGTATCAAACTACCTAAAACTATTCCTTGTGGGATCGACCTTGATAATCGTTACTACACCTACATCCGTACACTTGCGGAACACTAGGTTAGAAACCGACGTGTCAAGTTTTTGGCGCCGTTGCCGGGGAATAGGATTTAGCGCTTAGTTTTTATCTTGAAAAATAGGAGGAAACTAGACTAGATTTTATTTTTTTCGTATTTTTAATTTTAATTTTCGTTTTATTTTTTTTTTATTTTATTTTTATTTATTTAATTTTTGTGTTACGCGGTAGTTCTTTTTTTTGGTGTTTTCAGGCTTCGTATGCACACCAGATCAAAAGGGAAAGAAACCCTTCTTCCTTTCGATCCAGAAATTGAAGCGACAGCTCGTAGACACCGAACGAGAAGAAACTTCACAGCTGAGATGGAGAACCCACCACAGCAGCCGAATGATGAAGCATTAAATAGAGTGCTAACAGCCTTAGCACGATTGGACGATCGCGTCACTATTATACAGCAGCAGATACCTGCACAGCGGCAACAGTTGCCACAACAGCACGGACAGATTCCAATAGAGCCAGATGCGGGAGAAGAAGACAATACACCTATTAGTGACTGTTTAAGGCCGAATCCTAATCAACAGTCAGGAGGAGTACAACTCCCGCCTCTGAATGCAAATAGTTTCAAGCTGAAGCCTGCACTGATCAACATAGTGCAGCAGAACCAGTATGGAGGAAGTGCAATGGAGGATCCGAATGCTCACCTAATAAAGTTCCGAAGATTGGCGGACACAATCAAAATAAACCATGTGCCACACGAGCAGGTTAAGCTGCGATTGTTTCCCTTTTCGTTAAAGGATAGAGCCCTCCAATGGTTCAATTCCTTGGAAGATATCATCAGTTGGGAAGAGTTGAGCACTTCGTTCCTATTGAAGTACTTTCCACCGAGCAAGATGCTCGACTTGCAGAATCAAATTAATCAGTTCAAACAGCTGGACCAAGAGCCATTCGGAGAGGCTTGGGAGCGATTCCGGGATCTTATCCGGAGTTGCCCTCAACATGGGTTCACCAAGAAGCAGCAAGTATGCAAGTTCTACAATGGTCTACTTGCTCCGACTAGAAACCAAGTGGATGCAGCTGCGGGTGGAAGTTTGATGGAGAAGTCAGTAAGGATGGCATTCTCAATCCTGGACGCGATGGCCAGAACAAGCTACCAATGGTCGAACGAGAGAAACATGCCAAGGAGGGTAGCGAGAGTCCAAAAAGTCGAGCCCGTCAATAATGAGCCAATTGAAAAGCTCACAGCACAAGTAACAGCATTGATGAGCCAGGTGAATCTGCTAACTAATCTGACGTTAGCACAACAGCCAGGGGGTCCGGAAGAAGTTGAAGAAGTAAAATTTGTGAATCAACGGAACTTCAACAATTTCCAGAACAATCAGCCTCGGTACAATCAGTACCCTCAGAATCTGAACCATCAGAACTTTTCATATGGGAACGCGCAAAATACACTCAATCCGCCACCCGGATTTGCTGTTACAAATGGCATGATCCATGACGGTAAGAAGCCATCACAAGAAGAGATCGCGATGTCACAATTCGAAAAGTATGATGAAAAGTTAGCTCAGTTGGAGAAGAAAGTGGATGGAAAATTCATGGAGCTAAACAAGCATATCACTGGGCAAGGGGCAGACATCAAGAGGCTCGAGAACACGTTGGTGCAGACTCAAGCTAGCATTGGAGAGTTGACATCAAACATGAGTCAGCTGATAAAGATAGTAGGAGCTCAACACAAGCAAGGCCAATACCCGAGTGATACAGTGGTTAACCCGAAGGAGCACTGCAATATTGTGGAGCTAGATGAGCATGAAGAGAGCTTGAAGGACCAAGAAGCAAAGGAATCAAGCGAGGAAGTAAAAAACATTGAGAAGGAGGAGGTCAATACAATCATAGATAAGAAAACTTCATCTCCTATTCTTGATGAGTCTTTTGATTTTTGTTTTAAAAATTCGTTCTTTGCTAACCTTGATCCTTTAGAGCAATCTAGAGTTGTTGTTGTGAAACAGGAACCACTAAAGGAGAGAATCGAAGTTAAAGAGAAAACAAAGGAGTGGGAGGATGGAAAAGAGGCGACAAAGAAGAGACCGAGCAGGCCCAAGAAGAACGCAAACACAAGCATGAAACCAAGAAGAGCAACAAAAGCAAAAGATCCAGGGAGTTTTACTATTTCTTGCTCAATTGGTAGTCATGAATTTCATAATGTCATGTGTGACTTAGGGTCTAGCATAAATTTGATGTCTCTTAAGCAGTATAGACAATTAGGATTAAGGGAAATTAAACGGTCCTTTACTACTATCAAATTGGCGGATGGATCTTCATTAACGCCGTTGGGAGTAGCAGAGGATGTAGTGGTAAAAGTGCTAAATTTTGAATTCCCTAGTGATTTCTCAGTTGTTGACATGAAAGGGAGTGATGAATTCCCTTTTATCTTAGGAAGACCCTTCTTGGCGACTAGCCAAGCACTAATAGATGTACCTAAAGGGGAGTTGGTTTTTCGGGTTCAAAACGAAATAATCACACTCAACATACATAAATCGGGTCTAAGGGGTAGGCACAATTGTAGCATTATTTACACTACCCTAGCGGCTGTAGAAAATCCTCGTGCCCCAAATAGCTCTTTAAGTGACCAGAAAACTTCCAACTCGGGGTGGCTAGAAGAAGGTTGATAGGAAAAGGACGTCCGGCTGAAGACGTAAAACAAAGCGCTTGTCGGGAGGCAACCCGATGTTTAATGTTTTATGTTTATATTTTTTATTGCGTTAATTTTATGTTTTACGTGTGTTTTAGTGTTTTATGTTTTTAGGAATCAACATGGACGAGTGTTGCAAGAAACGGGGGTCGAAAAGACGGAAAAATCGCGTTAAAAGGAGCAGAAGATGCAACACGGCCGTGTAGCACAACGGACACGGCCGCGTCAAAAAGCACTTAGAAAGTGTTTTCAGCACTGGAATGCAACACGGCCGTGTCACAAAACGACACGGCCGCGTCAAAATCAGGCCCAAAAACCAATTTTGGTTCAAAAGCAACACGGCCGTGTCGGCCTTATAACACGGCCGTGTCAAAACCAAGCTCCAAACACGATTTCACACTGGAACGCAACACGGCCGTGTCACATAACCGACACGGCCGTGTCAAAATCGGCCCAAAAACATCAATTTTGGCTCAAAAGTAACACGGCCGTGTCACAACATTCAACACGGCCGTGTCAATACTTCAGCAGAAAAAAATGCAAAAATTCAGAACGCGATGCGGAGACGGCCGAACCAAGATTCAGTAAGCAGCAAAATGGCACGATTTCGGAGCTCGTCGGGGTTTCAAAAAGCCGTCGTCGAAACGATTTGTAAGTTAGCACCAAGGCGTACCACGTTTTTCCTCCAAACATTGACTTTTAGCCAAGTTTGGGGGAGGGGGTAGACCGTGGAACGTCTTGGCAGCTAGATTTCTAGTTTTGATTTATTTTTTTCATTCGAGATTCTTGCTGTTAATTGTGGGTCCGTGTGCCCATTGTGCTGATTTTTATTGTTTCAATTGGTGTTATCGGGTCTGTGAGCCCAGTTATCTGATTTATCGGTGTTGTTGGGTCTGTGAGCCCGAGTTTGATTGCATATTGTTTTCATGTTGAGTCTTAGGAGTTTAGAGTTTAGAGTCTTATTAGTGTTTCAATTTTTAGAGTCATAAGAAGGATAAAACCCGGAAAAAGGTAACAAGTGAAAAGAAAAATAAAAAGAGAAAATTAGGGAAAGATGGATGATGAATAGTTAATGATGAGATGATTTAGATGAAAAAAAAGGGCACATAATAGAGCATGAGAGGTGTTTTGAGACGAAATTGAGCTTGAACTGAGAATATTCAATCAAAATTTACCTTGTGAGAATTTGAGCCTAATTATACTCCAATTTTCGGAGTAATATACTTTCTTTCGGTGTGAATTTGATTGAATATGTGTACTAGTCTCTAGAACTTGCCTTGAGTCTTTACTAAGAATGTGTCAAGTATGTGTCGTGATTTAGGAAATGATCTTAGGCAACTCTTTGTTTAAGCCTATTTCTTTGAACCATGAAAATTGCCTTTGACCCATAATGAAAAAAATTGTCCCTAGTTAGCCCACTTGAGCCTTATAGCTTTATTTATTCATAACCTAAACAATATCAGCCGAAACCTTTTGATCTAACTCTTTTGGCCATAATTGGATTAATCAAGTTAGGGGGAGGAGAATTGAAAGGAATTTTTGGGTGAACAAATTGTGGGAAGGAATGGGAAGTAGGGATATTTTCAAAAGATGAAGGAAATAAGAGAAAAGTGATAGGTGAAAAACGAAGAATGGCCTCTCAAAAAAAAAAAAAAAAAAAAAAAAAAGAGAAAAGTTGTATTACAGAGGAGAAGCTAGAAAATAAAGTGCTTAAATTGTGAATTTGCTTAGAACATTCGGGTAGTCCCAAAAATGTGGTACCCACAGAATTGAAAAGCACTTAAGTTGTATGGACTTGGGAAGGTGAAGAAGTCAACTTGCGGGGTGATTTGCTGAAATTTGAAGAGTGAGGTTGAGTGATTGTATTGAGGGGTAGTCGGGTTAGACGTAACTTGATTAGTCCAATGAATAGTCACTTATATCCAAATGTATCCCACCTTACCTTAAGCCCACATTACAACCAAAATAAAGACCTTTTTGATCTTTTGTCACACATATCAAGTACGAGGTCTAGTGTAGACGATTGGCAAGCATATGGTAGGCTTTGCATGTAATTCAATATGAGTGAAAATTATTTTAGCCTAAACACTTGAGAGATGAGTGAAACACTTACCCGGTGAGGGTTGAATAATTCGAAAGTTCAAAGTCTCGAGATTAGTTGATTTTCGCGTTATCGCATATGCTCAAGTGAATTGTGTTGGCTAGTTGTTTTAAGGAAAATCAAACTGAAACTAAATTCATCGTCTAATCGCCCTAAACAAAATGCATAATCACTTGTCTTCTTTGTGTCTTTTTGTATGATGTTCGGGACGAACAACAGTTTAAGTTTGGGGGAGTTTGATAACACGTTATTTATGCATGTATTTAGGTCGATTTAGGATCATATTTTATGGCATATACGTGTATATTTGACCAGCACTTATTGATATTTATAATATTTGGGTCATTTGACGTGTTTCGACTTGTTTTGAAGATAACTAGGTATTTTTATGACATTTGGATGAAGTACGAAGGAGAAACAAGTCAAATAGAGTGAAAACCGGGCCAAAGGAGTGAAAACCGTCCAAGAACCGGTTCAAACCGGTCCGAACCGGCCTGAACCGGTCCAGGAGCAAAACCGGGCAAGAACCGACACGGCCGCGTCACAAAACAACACGGCCGTGTCAAAAGTATCTTGCAACGCATTGTGGGTTCTGGAATGGAACACGGCCGTGTCACAGATGCAACACGGCCGTGTCAAATTGTTGCTGGAAAAGTGGATTTTTGCAAAGCAACACGGCCGTGTCACTTAAGCAACACGGCCGTGTCAGAAGTGTTTTTCTGCGAAGATTTCCTATTTTTAATAGGATTTTGAGCCTATCTTCCCCAAGATTCGTCCTCAACTCTATAAAAAGGACCCCAAGCTCTAGGAAAAAGAGATCAATCATCAAGAACATAAATTACATCATCTTGGAAGACAAAGAAGACGAAGATCATCGAGACGGAGTCATCCGGGTTTATTTATTCTTTTCTAGTTTAATTCTTTACAATGTTTTTAGTAAGATTTTGTATTGGATTATTGCTAGGCATGAGTAGCTAAGCTATCCGTGTCCTAGGGTTAGAAAGTAGGGATTTTTATAACAATGTTTTGATTTATGATTTAATCTATTAATTCCGTTCTGTATGTGTTTTATCTCTATGTTTGTGCTTTAAACTGAATTTAGCTTGATCACCTAGATTTAGTAATTTAGTTTAATAATTCCGCTTCGAGAGGAGGGAATTGTTATCAGACTTAGAACATAGAGCGCAGTTGTCTATGACTGTGTAGGCCGTGGCTTAGGATCATTTGGGAGTTATTAGGTTTAATTGACTCGAGAGGGTAATTAGCTTAATTAATCAACGGTTTAATCGCTTCGAGAGAAGGATTAGATTATTGTCGTGCCGCCTAATAAACATTAGAATTGGTAAATTAATAGGTTAATCATATTCCACATTGAAATAGTATCCTGAAATCGAAGCTTTAGGATACCTTTTCTCTTTGATTGTTAGTTTTCGTGTTTCCTAAGTTTGAAGTTATATTTAATTGAGTAGTTTAATTAGTAAAATCAACCTTTAAAACTTAGTATCTAGTTAAGACATTCCTAGAGTATTAGGGTATCAAACTACCTAAAAATATTCCTTGTGGGATCGACCTTGATAATCGTTACTACACCTACATCCGTACACTTGCGGAACACTAGGTTAGAAACCGACGTGTCAATAGTTGTCAAGCCTTGATCAATTATGCCCATGGTGTTCAATACACCAAGAATCAGGGAAGTACTAGTTATGGCACAGGTAATGGAGGAAATTTTGTTGGTCGAGGAGGTAGAGCCCCTTCACGAGGAGGGCAAAGGTAGAGCTATGAAGTTTAAAAATCCATGTCAATTTTTTTATAAAACAAACCACATGGCAGCTAAATGCTACTATAGGTTTAATGAAAGTTTCCAAGGAGGAAATGCACTAGCAAATGTGGTGGAAAATCAAGAAGTCAGTGATTAGTTATCATCAGAAAGTAATCCGCCTCAGAATCCAGATAATATGTTTTATGACCCTGGATTGCCTCAATCTTCTTATGGAGAAGCTGGCGTCTCTAAATGATGTGTAGACTCAAGAGCCTCAAGTCATATGACTTCAGATTTGTCTCAGTTAAAGCATCAGAATCAATACAAGGGGTCAGGTAAGGTTCTGGTAGGTAATGGTGAGAAGCTGAATATTTCTGATATTGGAACATCTTCTTGCATTACTACTGATGAAACAGAACATACAATTCTAAATAATGCATTTTATGTGCCTGACATAACAAGAAACTTACTTAGCATATCTAAGATTACACAGGATAATGATGTATATGTTTAGTTCCATTGTAACTTGTGTTTTGTGAAGGTTGCAAGAACACACAAGGTGTTGCTGAAGGATTACCTTAAAGAGGCCCTGTATCAGTTGGATCTCAGCCAACTTGGAGTAGGATCGGCTGATTCTACTGCTAGTAGCAGTAACAGTAGCAGGAACAGAGTTGACAGTGGAGTATTTCTGAATTCTATGAAACAAGTTTTTCAATCTTCTGTGTGTAGCAATAATGATGCCAGCCTATGGTACCTTAGGTTAGCCATTCTTGTGAAGATGTTGTTAAGAATGTAATGAAAGGTTTACATGTACAACCTCAAAGAGGTAGCAGGATGGGTTTCGTGATGCTTGTAAGATATAAAAATTGCATAGTATCACATATTATCCTGTAAATGATAAAGTTGTAAAACCTTTTGAGATAATACAATCTGATGTTTGGGGTCCATCGTCCACTTTTTCTACTACTGGTTTTAAATACGATATGATCTTTATGGATGAATTTAGTAGATACACATGGATATATCTAATGAGCACTTAATCAGAAACATTTAAAGTGTTCCAACAATTCTACAAAAATGTGAAGACTTAGTTTCAAACTGAAATTAAGATATTTCAGTCTGATATAGGGACTGAGCACAACACTATTGCTAAGTTTCTTACCTCACAAGGCACTCATGTTAGATACTCATGTCCTTATGCACATCAACAAAATGGGAAACCATAAAGGAAACGTCAACACATAGTTGAGATGGGTTTAACTATGTTAGCACATTCTGTTTTGCCAATTAATTTTTGGTGGGATTCATATTCAACTATTATATATGTTATTAATAGAATTCCTACCCCTATTCTGTCTAACATTAGCCCATTTCAGAAATTGTTTAATGTCCTGCCTGATTATAATTTTCTCAAACCATTTGGTTACAGTTGTTTCCATACCTTAGACCTTACAACAACAATAAATTGCAATCCAGGTCATCTAAATGTGTTTTCTTGGGCTATAGCACTTGTCCCAAGGGCTATAAATGTCTTCATCCATCAGGGAAAGTTTACATTGCTAAAGCGATCACATCAATGAGACATCATTTGCATTTAAAGAACCGTTTTCAGTTGATACAAACAGGTCTATGAATAATGGCAGTAACAATGGTCTTTTATTACCTCCTTTAATTCCTGATGAAAGGTTTATGAATACTAATGATCAATCATTTCATGAATCTCAACAATCTCCTAACGAATATCAACAATCTGCAAATGAATCTCAATATAATTCAGACTTATTACCCTTTGTTTCTAGCTCTCACACACATCATAAACCACCAACATATCGCATGGTAACAAGATCTAAAATGGGCATTTATAAACCAAAAGTCCTCATTTTTTAAACACAAGATTCCAATATTTCAGAACCAGCAAGTGTAAATGAAGCTCTGAATAGTGAGCAGTGGACTAAGGCTATGGAGGAGAATTATGATGCTCTGCTAAGAAACAACACATGGGAGTTAGTTCCTTATAACAGTGACATGAAAGTCATTGATCATAAGTGGATTTTCAAAGTGAAACAGAAATCAGATGGCACTGTTGAAAGGCTTAAGGCAAGATTAGTAGCCAAAGGCTTTCAATAGATGCCAGGAATTGATTATTTTGAGACATTTAGTCCAGTGGTGAAACCTATCTCTATAAGAATTATGCTATCTCTTGTAGTTTCAAAAGGATGGGCCAATACATAAAAAAGATGTCAATAATGCCTTCCTAAACGGTGACTTGAAAGAAGAGATGTGTATGACTCAACCTCAAGGGTTTCAGGATACTCAAGAACCACATCATGTGTGCAAATTGGTGAAATCTAAAGCGAGCACCAAAGTCATTTAATGATAAACTCAAATCAACACTTATATCTCTAAACGTCACACCTTCTATTTTTTACACTTCTCTTTTCTTTCAGCAACAACAAAATACATTTCTGATGGTTCTTGTCTACATTAATGATATTCTGATAACAGAGGATAATAGTGAGGCGATTGACAATCTGATCAAGCTGCTCTACAATCATTTCAACCTCAAACATATGGGAGAAGTCCATTATTTTCTGGGATTAGAAGTGAGCAGGACAAGTCAGGGGATCATACTAAAGCAAACAAAATACATTGGATATCTACTGAAAAAGACAAATATGATTGTCTGCAAGCCTGCTGAGAGCCCTTATTGTATCAGCACAAAGTTAGCAAAAAATGATTCTAAAGCTTTTGACTTACCAACTGTTTACAGGAGCACAGTAGTGGCCTTACAATATCTCACCATGTCAAGGCCTGACATAAGCTATATTGTGAACAAACTCGGTGAGTTTTTATTTTCACCAACAACAAAACTATGGCAGGCCTGTAAAAGGGTATTAAGATATCTAAAAGGGACTATGGATCAAGGGCTGTCATTTATACCCTCAACAACTGAACAACTAATAGCTTTTTCAGATGCTGACTAGGTAAGCTCAGCAGATGATAGGAAATTAACAAGAAGTCATTGTGTGTTCTTGGGGAAAAATCTCATTACTTGGAGTGCCAAGAAACAAGATGTAGTTGCCAGAAGTTCTAATGAGTCAGAGTATAGGTCACTTGTAAAGGCATCTACAGAAGTGGTATGGGTGGAATCTCTATTCTCAGAGCTAGGATTTGAACTCAAACAACCTGCAGTAATTTGGTGTGACAACAGTAGTGCCATCAGTCTTGCCTCCAATCCAGTACACCATCAAAGGACAAAACATATTGAAGTAGATGTTCACTACATTAGGGAATTGGTCAAAAAGAATGTAGTGGATGTCAGACATGTAACTTTAGAAGAACAACTTGTTGATATCTTGACAAAACCTCTAGTAGTCACAAGGTTCAAAATGCTAAGTTCAAGAATCAATGTATGCAGAAGCTTAGTGGAAGACTGAAATGATTCACAGAAGGTCAACTGATGTAGCTAATAAGTGTTTATGTGTCATGAAATTACTATAGAATAGGGATTAAATATCAGAGTATTCATAGTTATTGTTTAGTCTGTAATAATCTGTAAATTCAGTCCAAATTCTCAGCTGAAAGAAACATGCTCACATTAAAGGGAGCATGTTAGATGTATAATAAATATAGTTAGGGATATTAAGTATAATTAATTAAGAGGAAGGTAGTTAGAGGAGCTGAAAGGTAGTCGTAACAGACTCCCACTCCCCCTCCTAACCTCTATATATTGTAATTAAAGCCACTCTTGGCAATTAATGAAAAGTATTGGAGTATTTAACACGCCTTATGTCAAACCGTAAAAATCATGACAAGATCGTCAGCATAAATACGATCACACGCCGCCAAATAATTACACCTAGTGGCCAAAAACATGGAATACACGAGGGATCCACCTCAGCCTACCCAAGCCAAGTACTAGACACGTGTTAGCCAGGCCTTCCACTTGGAAGCCACATGTCGCCCATGCAGAGTCACCTTAACTCCTATTAATAACCCATCATTTATTTTTAAGTTATCATTTTGTAATCACCAAAGAAAAACAATACATAAATACCAGAAGAGTTGTTAACCTAAGAGATATCCCTTCTGCACTATGTTGATCATCACAATCATTGTTCGGATTAAGATCCTATATTATCCTACATAAAAATAATCGATCGCTCATTTACTACTTCGTCAATGATCGCAGGATCATGATCGTTTTTTCTGATTGTGAACACGTGATTCCCCAAATACAGCCATTCCCAATTAGATAAAGTCCAGTACTCGGGAATGTAATCCCGCTTAAAGATCGCACATTAATAAATTAGAACTAGAAGGAGAGCCCACGGCGAATGAATCCATATCCTATCACGCTCCGAGACATACAATGCCAAGGCGAAGTCGAAGAATGTCCCTCAAAGCTATCTCAGCATGGCGGCGATCCAAGCCCAAGAACCACATAATGGGCCACACCAAGTTGTTCCAACAGAAGTGGAACTTATATGAGAGCTAACAAAAATTGCAGCAGCTAGCATAAGCCATGTAGAGACGGAAGGGAAAATAAACAAACGAAGTTGGGTCCCCGTAAATAAATAGGGAACAGACATGTAGACAGGGTTCGTAGAATGGGTAGGAGCATTTGCCTGCACATCAAGAAGTTGATCGATCTCGGTAGATAAAGGGAATCTGTCAATCCCTGATACCCCCGAATGAAAATGATCATCGCAATCCCAGGGGCAACCGAAGAGAATAGACCGAACGTAACAAACCACCCTCTTTGGCACAAAGAGCGGAGATTGCAGCAGAATCAAAATTACCGCATGGCAACGTTTTCGACTATTTGGGGAATTGCCCATTCCAAGAAAAGATCCCTAACCCTCGGCCAAGGGAACCAACGCCCCCACAGAGGTAAAATTTATTTTTCGAGGGTCACCAATAGAGAAGCCGCGGGAATACCGTGGAAGAACGATCGCGCCAACAACAAGACTAGCATGTCCAGGACCTACGTAAGATTGATCGTTTGAAGGATCTCTTGAGCCATATGGAAAGGCAATCATAGAGGCAATAAGTGCGCATGGTCGAACCAACAACCAACGGCCACTCGGATTCCTCTTTGGTGGAATCCATTTTATCCGCCCGACTTCCTAGCAGATCTAAGGACGCCGAATGTAGCTCCGTATAGGGGAGGCACAAATCTTTCCACTCATTTAAACACTTACTTATCTTATATGGTTCTCTTGTCGCCAACAGATGCGACCTTATGCCGAGTCTTTCTGACAACACTCGAGCACAGCGGTGGTTTAGATTGCGACCCCCGAACTCTATCACGGGGTGGAGCCATCTAGCCAAACTTTCAAGGCAAGCTTCATGAGTTTTATAGCCTGCACTACCCCAAAGGAGCAACTGGCGACGATTGTCCAAGGGAAGGACGAAATTTTGAGCAAATATCTCGAGCGCTTCAATAAACTGTTACTGGAAATAGAACGAATATCGGATGAAGTTGTTTTGATAGCAGCGATGCATGGTCTTTATGCAGAAACAAGATTTTGGTGGCCGGCCCAAATTGAAGGACCAAGGTCATTCGCCGATTTCATCGCGAAGGCCGATCAATACATTGGGGCAAGGGAAAGCCTAGCCGCCCCCTGAAAGAACAATGAGGGCAAGGAAAGAAGAGGAGCAGAGGCACAGGACCACGTAAAGCCAAGGACTTTCGATCATTTGAGAGCCAAGAGCAAATCCACGAGTTGAGTAGGTGTTGTCTATATCCCCTGAGGAAGTTTTCATCCAGATAAATGGGCAAGGGCTCTTGAAAGAGCCTCGTAAATACAGGCAAACCCATCCAAATTAAATTGCAAAAAGTACTCTAAGTACCATGAGTCCATCGGTCATAACACGAATGAGTGCCGAGATCTCATGTCCCAACTCTACGCCCTATATGAGGATGGGAAATCGGGACGCTTTATTACACCAAGGCCAGTCTAAAGGAATCAACGAAAGAGGGTGGAAGAACAACCCCAAGGCCGGCTGCGAATAGACTTCCACCACCGCGAAATCCATATGAACGAATTGAGGACCCTCCTTGGGAGATCCTCATGATGGGGGCAGGGCAGTCAAGAAAGCAAGAAGCCATGGCGATCACAATTGAGGGCAGTGATAATGCACAATCCGGTAACCACACAATTAAACAAGAATCTACGTAAACAATATAAAAACACACAAGAATTACGTGGTTCGATCCGGAGATCTACGTCCACGGGCAGAAAACGGCAATCGCCGAGGTGTTCCTTTTTACTAGAACGTGGAGTTTACAGTGCGTATTACAGAATGCAAAGTGCGAACCCTAATTCAGAGTTCTTTTCACCTATTTATACTACTAAATCAAAACCCTAACTAAATCCCTATAATCTTGCCCACCAAATCTGCTTGGCAGTTGGGAAAAGATCATGGGCCTTGATTCTCGGAACAGACTTGATTCGCTGGACAGAACACGCGTTGCTGGGCCTGTTGGGCCTGGGCCTCCGCGCTTGCTGGCGCGTTTGCTGGGCTGGTAAGTGGGCTCAGGTTTAACCCGGCCCGAAGTAACGACCCGAAGTAACCGGGTTATCCCTATCAGATGCCCCCCCCCCAGCCGAAGCGAGGAGGGAGCTTCGGTTGTCACCGGAGTGGTACGGCAAGCAGGAAGGACCGGGGCCGCTGGCGGGCCGGAGTGTTTTTGGTGGACTGAGCATATTCTCGTCCTTGGGGCTCTGTGGAGCCGTCAGTGGACGTGGTGCCGAGCTAAGCCGAAGTGCATGGTGGCGCCCAGCGAGAGACCAAATTTCCCAAAAGCAAGAACTGCGCCGGAAGGATATGACAGTCTGGCCGAGGTGGATTGTACTCCGGGGTGAGTAATCCGGCCAAAATGGAAGGAGCACCGGAGTGTAGTGGTATGACCGAGGTGGAAGGTACACCGGGGTGTAGTTTGAATCTTCCTGAAGAAGGGTGAGGCTGATGTGATTGGCGGCGCCATTATGAGAGAGAGGAATGTGATGTGACACGCTCTGCGAGTTCCAAGAAAGCTGTTCCCCACGCGCCTCGGTAACTGTAAAGCGCGTGAAGAGCACGCATGAATCTGCATCACTGAATTTGAATAGGCTGCATCAGAGCCGTCGGTTTTTTGCATTATATTGGGAATAACTGCACAGTAACTTTTCATCTTCTCCATTGCGATTCATCTGTTTAGAAAGTGGGAAAAAGAGGAAATCTGCATTTGTGATTCTCAAATCAACCCTTTCGAATTCAAACCAAGTAAGTATGTCTTCCTCTTCATCTTCTTCATCTTCTACCTCATCTTCGGCCTCGATCGAAGTATTAGGGGGTCCGAATACTCCGTTAGACATTCCCCCTCTCTCATACATTATTCCGGAGAGGAATGAGGTCAGGACCATAGATAGGGTCGACGGCCGGGAATGCAACGTGATGATGGTTGCTTTCTTTCCCTGCGAGGCGGAGGGTTTGGAGGTGTCCTCCGTAGCACTTCGGATGTCACAGGAACAAATTGAGAGAGAACTCCCGTCGTTTTACCTCCCCTTCGACCTCCAATACATAATCCCTACCCCCGAGGATAGGGCCTGTTGCCCACCACAGGGTTTTATCACCGTATACATAGATCCCCTTAGGGTAGGATTGAGATTACCGCTGTGGGGCGTAGTCATAGATTTGTTAAAATATTACGGTATTGCCCTCTGCCAATTAGCGCCGAACGCGGTGAGGCAGTTGGTAGGATTCACTGTAGTTTGTAAACAGGCCGGATTAGAACTGACGGTAGAGCTTTTTAGGTTTTTCTACCAATTAAAGAACTTCGGGAAGTCCAAGGGGTGGTACTCCTTTAGTCCCCGAGCCCGAGGAGGGTTCAAGGTTCAAAACCCGAGCAAAGTGGAGGGGTGGAAGGAGAGGTACATATTCGTTAGGAATAAGATAGCTCTCCCGAAGTGGAGAAGTGACGATGTACTGGATACCGCCCCTGTGGAGAGCCCGGGGGCCGAAATAAAGCATACATTCCGGACAGTGGGGACCTTCAAAACCCTCTGCTCCGAGGAGGAGTTGGAAAAGGCGGGATTGAGCCTGTATTATTCAGGCAATGGAGACGCCGAAGAGGGTAGGATTTCTCTTTCTTGTTGCTTAAACTGTCATTCTGCGGAGAACTAACCATAGATATATATGCAGTGGGACACTTCGGAAAGCAACCAGCATCAGGGAGCCCCGCCAAGACTGAAGCGGCGAAGAAGAAGGGGAAAACCGCTGAGGTGTCTCCTCGGGGGAGAATGCCAACCGGTGCGCGACCGTCGACGGGGTCGGAGGAACGGGTGACGCCGGCGGGGTCTCCGTCCGTATCAAAGAAGAGGCCGGAGCCTACTGGGACTCCGCAAGCACCATCTAAGAAACCCCGGACAGGGGAGAGCTCGCAGGTAAACTTAAGTTTCTGTTCGTATTCCGTGTTCCTGAATTGTCTGGTATGGCGGCTGTAGATGAACTTTCTGTTTTGCTTCTGTCCAGGTTGAACAGGTGGCCCCAAGTAGGCTGGGGTTTGACGGCGCGGACGCCGAGAAAATTCTGCAGCTGGCCAAAGGAATTATAGAGGTCGGCCTAAAGAACGAGTTGAAGGCTAGGGAAGGGCTAGCTGCAACAGCGCGGGACCTTCGCGCGCGAAATGACAAACTTGCGCACGACTTGACCCAGGCACGCAAGAGGGCTGCCTTGGTCGAGACCGAGGTCGCGCGTCTGCGCGGTGTGGAGACGGAGAACCATGGTCTCCGAGGTGAGTTGATGCAGCTGCGCGCGGAAATGGAAGCGAGGGAAGCGCCCGTGGTTGGAGGGCAGAGAGCCTTGCTGAGGGTGTTCGCCGAGAAGTTATTACATTCCAGTACATTCCTTGACTTCCAGACGAAGTTTGTGGCAATAGGGGATAAAGCCACACGGGCCCTGGTGTTGGAGGAGGTAAAGGAGGCGTACCCGAATGTGGACATCAATCGTCCAGAATTCGGGTATGACCCTGAGGCGGCGGCCGAGGTGGAGAAGGCCTATTACGCCGCGCTAGCGGAGCTGCCGGAGTGGCCCTTGGTGAATGCGCTCGGGGAGAAGAGGCAGCTTCTGACTGCCGCAGAAGTTGCCAGCTGTGAAGTGGACCAGGACGAAGAATTCCTGGCATTCAGCCGCAGTGAACCGGCCACCGCGCCCCAGAGCATCGAGCCTCCCCCACAGATGGAGGTCGAAGTCCCCGCCACGACTGAGGCCGTCGTAGCTGCCGAAGGAGAAGAAGCCGAAGTGTCTGAGGGCCGGCGAGAGGAGTTGCCCGAAGAGACTGAGGCAATTGAGCGGGAGGTCAGTCGATCCCCGCAAATTTAAACTTGTAAATTTGTAGAAATGTTAGGGGTGATGTACTGGAACAGTTGTACTCTTGCAATTTGAAATACAATTCCCTTTTCTTGGACTCTTGCTTTCTGTTTACTTGTATGATCAATTTATGTTTGTTGCCGAACTGTATTCAACTTTTACATACCTGAGAGTAATCGATCTGATTGACTCTTATCATTTGTCTAGAACACCGCGGAGCTGCACGAAACAATAAAAAAGCTAATGGAATCACTTGAGTGGTTCCGCGGAGAGAAGAATCGTCTGGAAATGCACGTAGTGCCCAAGTTGAAGAAGCAGATTGCCTCGGTGGAGAAGAAGGTGGTCGAGGCCAACGAAAGAGCCAAAGACTTCGAAATGAAGTATCGAACCACAGCTGCCGAGATGAGCCGCGTCCGCGTTCACCATAAGGAGTATGAGCGGATTCTGTCCGAGTTCAGTCTTCTAACTTTTGAAGAAGTAGAAGAGCGGACCGTTGAAATCCAGAGTGACATCGCGGCGTTGATGTCGAGGAGCTCGGTCGAGTCCGCGGAGCTCGTGAGGAAACGAGAAGTCCTGGAGCTGCTGCTCAGTATGTACGAAGGGCTGAAAGGCCGAATCAGGCGGAGGCCTTCTGCTGAAGAGTTCATCGCGAGCACCAGTCAGGACCGAAGTGCGCAGAAAGCTCCTCGGAAGGACAGGAAGACCAAAGGCAAGAAGAAACCCTCCGAGCAGAGCAAAGGGATAGTCATCCGAGAGCCAGCTCCGGTGACCACAGTTGAGGAAGAACCCCCGGTGGTTGCTGAGGAGATGGTCGAGGAGCTGGCCCGGGAAATCGAGGTGATGGCTCCGGAAGAGTGGGACCCTGAGCAGTGGGCTCAAACACCGAGGCCGGTGCCACAATCCAGTAACAGAGCACGGACCAGAGATGAAGCCCCGAGGGCAGCGCCCAGAGAAAGTCCTCGGCGGAGGGAGACTCGAAGGGATGACCGAGCCGGAGCCCGAGGGGGTAACAGAGCCGGAGCCCGAGGTCGAGGATTTTCAAGATCCCGGAGGACCCAACGCAGACCGAGGAGCGGGTCCCAGCGCCAAAGCGCTGAATATTGGCTCGGGGGCCGTAGGCAGTAGCTTTTGTATTTGTTGTCTTTGTTGTTGTATATATATATTTTTTTTTTATATATATTTGTCTGTAGTCTTAAAGAAACCATTTGATTTGAATATTCAGATGATAATAATAAAACTGTTGTAACGTGTACAAACTGGTGTAATTAAAGTAACAGGTTACAAATCACTTTAATCGGGTGTTCGGGAACATGATAGAAAACTTGTTAACTGTTTTAAGTAGGTGTTCGGGAACACGGTATGGATAAATCCAGTCTCCCCGGACGGATCAGGCGGGAGTAAAAACTCCCCGGACGGATCAGGCGGGAGTAAAATACCTCCCCGGACGGATCAGGCGGGAGTAAACATTTCTCCGGTGAAACAGACGAGAAAGTGATGTGAGTCCGGGGACTAATATGCAAACCTCCTCGGACGGACCGAGAGAGAGGTTTAATTGTCCGGAGACTAATAATGATAGTATGATTGTGTTAGGGCGTCCCCGTAACGTAAAGAATAACACAGTAAGTTATGCAAGCAAAGAATTTTTATTCAATGATAAGTGCCGGAGCAAACTCAAAAGTACAAAGTGAAATAACAACTATAAAGGAAATTAAAGGAAAGATAGTACTTGCGATGTGGCCTTCACAGATAGAAACGCCTCAAATTTGTGACGTGCCAACTTCGGGGGATCGGGGTCCCGTTGATATGTTCAAGCTGATAGGATCCAGAGTCATGTACAGCAACGACTCGGTAGGGGCCTTCCCAAGAAGCATGTAGTTTGCCCTCGGGGGCAGCTTTGCTGGCCGAGTTGAGCCGAAGGACTAAGTCCCCGACATTGAACTGTGTACCTCGAACCCGGAGGTTATAATACTGGGCAGCTCGCTGTTTGCACTTAGCCTGCTGAATGAACGATTGTTCCCGGCGATTCTCAAGCTCATCCAAATTTGCGCGAAGAGCCTCGTCATTATCATCCAAAACTAATGTGAGGAGGCGAGGACTCGGCACACTAATTTCAGCGGGGATAACGGCTTCGGAGCCGTAAGTAAGGCTGTAAGGAGTCTCCCCGGTGGAGGTGTGCGGCGTTGTACGAATAGCCCATAAGACTTGTGGAAGGTTTTCAGCCCAGAGACCTTTGGCACTATCCAGGCGCTTCTTTATTCCTGTGAGAAGGGTCCGGTTGGTGACCTCAACCTGCCCGTTTGCTTGAGGGTGAGCAACCGAAGTGAAAATCTGTTTGATGTGGAGTTCTTCACACCATGAGCGGAATGGATCATTGGCAAACTGTTTACCATTGTCCGAGATAATAGTGCTCGGGATGCCGAAGCGACAAACGATATTGCGCCATACAAATTTCAAAATATTCTGACCGGTAATAGCGGTAAGTGGTTCGGCTTCGACCCACTTAGTGAAGTAGTCTACGGCAACGACCAAGAACTTCAACCCTCCCGGAGCAACGGGGAAGGGTCCAACAATATCAATACCCCATTGAATAAATGGCCACGCACTCTGGATTCCCGTGAGTTCGGTTTGTGGCAGATGCTTTACACGGGAGTGTAGTTGGCACTTGCTGCATTTGGACACTAAGTCATGAGCATCGTTGAACAGGGTGGGCCAATAGTATCCCCAGCGGAGAACTTTCTTTGCTAAAGTCCGGGAACCGATATGGCTTGCGCAAGCCCCTTCGTGAACCTCCCGCAGAACTTGAATGGCCTCGGCAGGGGCGAGGCACCTGAGATTCGGTTGTAGGTACGATTGTCGATATAGAACTCCATTATGAAGGGAGTATTTGGGGGCTTTGAGCACAACTTGCCGAGCTCGTAGCTTGTCAGTGGGCAGAATCCCATCTCGGAGATACTGAATGATCGGAGTCATCCAGTTCGGATCACTGTCGGTCAGTACCGAAACTGTGGCCTCATGAATTGCTGGATGAGACAAATCTTCAACCATAATATCCGGAGATATATTAATTTGGACCGCGGAGGCCAATTTGCTGAGCGCATCTGCTCTTGTGTTTTGAGCTCGGGGTATTTTCTGGATAGTAACTGCTTCAAAAGTTGACATGAGCTTGAGTGTTAGAGCACAATACCTGACCAATGTTTCATCTTTGGCGACGTAAGTCCCCTGAATTTGCCTGGATACGATCTCGGAGTCCGTGAAGAGCTCGAGATGACGAACGCCCAAGGATTGAGCAAGCCGGAGCCCGGCGAGAACTGCCTCGTATTCCGCTTCATTGTTAGTTACCTTGAACTTGAACCGGATGACATATTTAACTTCCACCCTCTCGGGGTCGATGAGAAGCAGCCCGGCACCACTTCCTCGGACCGCGGATGCTCCATCCACGAAAAGTTGCCACTTCCGGGGTGAAGGGGCGAGGTTAGCATGGTGATGTGTAACACCGTCTCCGGGGGACTCGGAATTCTCTCCCGGGGCTTCGGCCAGGAAATCGACGAGTGCTTGACCCTTAATCGCTCGGCGGGGGAGGAACTGGATGTCATATTCGCCCAACTCAATGGCCCATTTGGCGAGGCGCCCAGACACCTCGGGTTTTACAAGGATCTGGCGTATAGGGTGATTAGTCAAGACGCGTATTTCACGTCCTTGGAAGTATGGCCGAAGACGCCGGGCTGCCATAACAAGGGCCAAGGCGGTTTTTTCTAGAACGGAATATCGCGTCTCAGCTCCATGAAGCACCCGGCTTGCAAAATACACGGGGTGTTGAACCCCCTCCACTTCTCGCACAAGAGCGGCGCTAACAGCCTCCTCGGCGGAAGCCAGATATAAGTACAGCGGCTCTCCGGGGAGAGGAACTGACAAGGTAGGCAGCTGCTGTATATGACGTTTCAAGGCCTCGAAGGCCTCGGTGCACTCCGGAGTCCACTCAAAGGAATTCGCTTGTCTCAGGATTGTAAAAAATGGGAGCTGGCGCTCTGCTGCTTTCGATAAGAATCTGTTTAAGGCCGCCAAACCACCTGTGAGGCGTTGAACATCCCTGAACGTTTTTGGTGGCTGCAAATCTAATACATCACGGAGTTTAGCCGGATTGGCCTGCAGGCCATTTTGTGAAACCATGTACCCGAGAAACTTCCCGGAGCCAACACCGAAGGTGCATTTTGCTGGATTGAGTCGCAAGTTATAGCGCCGCAGGGTGCGCAATGTTTCGGTAATGTCCTGCACACACGAAGGATGGGAGGAGCTTTTGATGACCAAGTCATCAACATAAACTTCAACATTACGACCTATCTGATCGTGGAAGACGAAGTCCATTAGACGCTGATAGGTGGCTCCAGCATTCTTGAGTCCAAAGGGCAGTTTCTTAAAAGCGTAGCACCCAAAGGCAGTGATAAAGGCCGTTTTGAGGGCATCCTACGGATCCATAAAAATCTGATGGTATCCCTTGTACAGATCGAGGAAGCAAAGTGCCACGTACCCCGTAATGGCTTCGGCCTTCTGGTCGATGGAGGGCAGAGGATAGCAATCTTTTGGACAGTGCTTATTGAGATCGGAAAAATCAACACACATCCGCCATGCCCCACTGGTTTTCGTTACCATTACCGGGTTAGATAACCAAGAGGGGTAGAATACCTCGAACAAGATGTCCGCATCCAGGAGTTGTTTCACCTCAACTCGAATAGCTTCATTTCGCTCCGGAGCGAATTTTCTCTGCTTTTGTTGGATTGGTTTTACGCTGGGATCAATGTTCAGCTTATGAGTAATCACTTCGGGTGAAAACCCCGGGCATATCCAGAGGAGACCATGCAAAAACATCGGAATATTCTCGCAGGGTCTGAATAATGGCCTGATGTAGCCATGGCACATCCACAGCGCCTACAGTTACTGTCTGTTCCGGCTTAGACGGATCTAGCGGGACTTGGGCAGTGGCATCCCCCAACGGGATACATTCCCGAGGTTCCAGAGCTGGTGATGTGACCTGGAGTTGCTGTTTGGGAGGAACCTTAGCAGTCTTTTTGAGTGCCACATACATGCACTCTTTTGAAACCCGCTGACTCCCGCGGATGGCCACTTCACCATGCGAAGTGGGAAACTTTAGCGCGAGGTGATACGTGGAGCATACGGCTTTTGCCGGGGTGAGCCAGTCCCGGCCCAATATCATGTTATATGGTGATGGAGAATTCACCACGTAAAAGTCCACGAAGATAGTTTTTATCCTCGGATAAGTCCCCAAAGACGCTGGGAGAGTGATGATACCTTCTGGCCGGACTTCACCCTGAGTGAAAGTCTGTAGTGGCCCGGGGGCCGGTCGAAGTTGATCTCGAGAAATCCCCATCCTTTCGAAACAGTCTGCAAATATAACGCTTACCGCGGCCCCGTTATCCACGAAGACCCGCCTTACTGTTATGTTGGCTACAGTCATGTCGATGACAATAGCGTCCGTGTGAGGTGTTATCTCCGGAACGGGGTCCCTATCCGTGAAGCTAACAGTCTCGGACTGTTGGAGGCGTTTGTGACGTGGCTCCTCGGGAGGAGGACGTCGAGCTTCTGCCTTTAAGGCATGTCGCGAAGCCCCGGTGGGTAAGGCTCCATATATCACGTTTATCACGTGAGGAGGTGCGTTGTCTTCGTGTCCCCCCGGAGGAGGAGGTGGTAGTGGGAGACGTGGTTGCTGGCGATTGCCAGAATCTTGCCGTGCGTAGTTATTTGGCCCCGGCCGATTATTCTGCCATGGCGGCCGATTTTGTTGAGCGCTTCGGTCGTGATAACCTCCGCGGTTGTGGGACGAACCCCCATTGTGGTTTGCCCGAGGTTGGTCTCCGGTTCGCGCGACGTACTGCCGCAGGAGCCCTTTCTTGAGGCATTCCTCAATCTCCTTGTCGAGTTCTCGGCACTCCTCTGTCTCATGTCCGTGATCTCGGTGGTACGCGCACCACTTTCCACGGTTCCTCTTTTCAGGAGGCGCGGTCATCCGCGGACAAGGTCGCAGATCATTCTTGTGGATAGATAGGATTTCAGCTCGTGACTTCGTCAACGGAGTCAATTGTGGAATTTCACTTCGGGATTCTAAACGTCCCGGTGTCAGGCGGGAAAACGCGCTAGGTCGAGTACTAGGTCCGGGTTGAGCCTTTTCGGATTGCCGCTTGCTTGCGTGCTTCTCACGCTTCTGGCGAGTCTGCTCCTCGGCCTTAGCAAATTTGCACACTGTTTTGAACAGTGCTCGAGTTGTGACCGGAGTGTTCCGAGCTAACTCGGTGTGGAGTGCTCCGGGGCGGAGTCCATTCATAAAAGCGTTGATGGCCACATCGTCGGGGCAATTTCCCACCTTGAGGCTTACCGCTGTGAATCGGTCTAGAAACTGGGTAACGGTTTCACCGTCCCGCTGTTCCATACTCATGACGTCGGCCAGGGTGGCCATGGGCTTCGCCCGTGCTTCGAACCGTGCCCAAAAGTGCTCGGCGAGTTCTCGGAAGGAGGATACGCTGTCGCGCGGGAGAGAATCAAACCAAACCCGAGCTTCATCCTGTAAGTACTCGGGGAAAATCTTGCAATACTGGAGGGATGTGATGCTATCATGGCTAAGCATGCTGTGCCGAAAAGCTCCAAGAAAATTGGCCGGATCTCCTGTGCCATTGTAAGGGGGTATGGCTGGCCGTTTAAACCCTTCGGGAAGGGAAGTGGCAATGATTTCCTGGGAGAACGGTGTGATGATCTCTCCATTGGCATCTAGGCCCAGAATTCTATCCAGTTCAACGTTGCGTTGAACTCGCTCATACTCTTGAAGATCCAGAGTATGAGGATTTGCATGGCGAACTCTTTTAGCCGCATTAAGTGGACGGCGGCGATCAACATCAGAGGGTTCACCGTTGCACGGTCGTGATTCGTTAGAACTACCGTGGTCCTCGGAAGAACCAGGTCGTTCCCGTCGTCGATCCTGACGTCTGCGGTGCCCCGGGTCCTGCTGATTATGCGAGCGGAGTGGAGGCACCACGGGATTAGCATTATGGCTGGCAGGCCCCGCGGCAGGCCCCGCGGGACGTAGGCGATTAACTGCCCAATCTTGAAGGACATGTGCATGCTCTTGTAAGAAATCTTGGAGCAGTTCTGGGGTAATTTGAATGTTTACCGGTGGTTGAGCAGCAGCAATATTAGGGTTTTGCTGGTCTTGAGGGGGTGGAGGGTTTTGATTACCCTGATGGTTGGATGCACTCCCTGCCGGCAATTGCCTCGGCGGCACAACTTGATCCACGGGTGGATCTTGATCGGATTGATCCCCGC